>JAKTTX010000007.1:156817-630170 GCA_030560575.1 Kodamaea fungicola | reverse complement strand
CCTTGGTTACATCAAAAGAATACCGAAGTTCCAAAGTATTTACTTGTAACAGAAGTCATTGAAGCAGAAAAAAGTGAGACTTACACAGAGGTTAGACCAAGTGAGACTTATGTTACTCTGAACTATGCTCCAAGTACAATTTATGCGCCAAGTACAACTTATGCACCAAATGAGACTTCAAATTCAAATGAATCTTATGCATATCAAACGTATGAACCAAATCAGAGTTATGCATCACATCAGAATCATGCACCAAGTGACACTCGTGCATCAAATGAGACTTATATTCCTATGGAATAAAGGGTTAAACAATTTTATAGTAAAGCAGATACAACTTTTGATACTTCCTGTAATATTATGGAAGTCTACAATAGTACTACCATTTCTTTTATTATCCCTAACCTAATTTTTTGTCCAAGCAGCTTGGGCAATAGAAGCTGTATTATCCTCGAGATCAAACACAACATAAGCAAATCTTAAAAAGACATCTCCCAAAATAGCTGGATCTCCATCATTTCCTGGGTTAATCAGAAGCCATCTTCTGTTGTCAGTGTCGCCCCATTTCGTACTGGTCAAGTCCCAGAACGGAATACTTATCTTAGTTTGGCCAAAGTTGAACTCCAAATTTCCACTTGGAATCTGTGTGCTGTCCACGCTGTACTTTTGACCGTTGAACTGTGAGTTTGGAAAGTACGAAGCGATTTGGTCCACCCAGCTTCTAGGCAACATGGCCTTGGTGGTGCCCGAGTCGAAAACAACAGTCTGTGGTGTGGAAAATGACCCTCCATTGGAATTGCTGATACTGTCAATGGTAACAAAGAACCCGTTCGACCCATTGTTCTCGAACGGTAACACACTCAACGGCCCAACGTACTTGGAGCTGTCTGTACCACCAAAAATGATACTACCGCTCTTCGCCTTGGGGCTGTCTAAATAGAGAGTGAAGAAGTTCTTGGAAATCAATCCTTGGTCTTTCAACGACTGCGGTAAGTTGGAATATTGGTTTTGTGCCGCTTCATTAAAAGAGTACCCAATTCCGAAAACAGGGCTTGTGTTGATCACACTGTCTGCCACGGCAAAGTTAGTTTTAACCGTGGTCCCGCCAATAGTAACTGAGTCGCTGTATACAGACCCAGAGGCACCGGTGCCATCCAAGTACTGAATCAGAAACTTATTGTGTGTGTCTACCGCGCTGGTTGACTGGCTGGGGTCAAACCCTCCATCGCCAAGCTTCGAACTGGCCACCCATAAATCAGCACTCCCGGTATCAACCTGAACAAGAACCTGCTGTTGGTTTGAGCCGAGTCCTAATTGAACAAAGTATCCATATCCATAGTTAGCAATGTCGGAAGAGATGTCCCGTTGCGAGACTTTGCGATGAAACTGGCTCTTTTCTGCTGTTGATTTAAGCTTAAAGTCCAATTTAAGCCCCCCATCGTCCTGTCTTTTGAACTGGAACGCTCCTATTTGAATGGCTAGCGCCAAATTGATTAATGTTTTACTAATTTGCATGATACTTTCTTTCTAATGGTTTCTTCTTCTTTTATATGGTGTGGAGTATAAAGGGCTGGCTGCAAAATCCCACAAAATATTTTTACCAAGCCCCATTGAGATTCATTTGTGCATTGTTCCGCGCAGTTATGGATCATCATTTTTGAAATGACATATTGTTTGGTTTTATTGTTTCCGATCATGTTCTTGCCAATAAGCCAAATTAGATTCCCTGCATATTTTTGATTGTTATAGTTGTTATAGTTGTTATAGTTGTTATAGTTGTTATAGTTGTTATAGTTGTTATAGTTGTTATAGTTGTTATAGTTGTTATAGTTGTTATAGCTGTTATAGTTGTTATAGTTGTTATAGATGTTATAGTTGTTATAGTTGTTATAGTTGTTATAGTTGGGATAGTTACAATAATTGCGATAGTTGCAATAGTTGGGATAGTTGCTTGAGATCAATCAGGAAACAATGAGTGATATTGTGCCTGATCAAGGAATATTTTGTACTCAGCAGAAGCAAGACGTATTGGACTAAATTATTAAGTTTGAAATTCATGATGACCAATGTTTTTTGCAAACAAAACCAAATGTATTATCAATATGACAAATAATCAAGAGTAATTTTAATAAATGTATTTATTACGAAATATGTATGAAATTTATTAATACGAGATATATACGAAAAATATGTATACGAACATCAATACGAAATTCATAAAACTCACAACTATTTCTTCGGGGATTCTCTCCATTTATCAGCTCTACTACTTCTCTCACTTTCAAAGTAAAGGGACTAAAATCGGGAGACTTCTTATGAGGACAAGCACAAACTTCAATATTGTGGTTTTCTAAAGTTGAACTGACATAAGATAATCTAAGAAGGTGGGTCTCCGATGTTGAAGTTTCTAAAGCTGACATTAGGTTTGGTTTAACATCGAATAATTATAAAATCATACGTCCATTATATATATATTTCATCCTTATATATGAAAACCCTCTAAATAAGCTCTGGAATCTACATCAAAGAAGTTCTTCCGCCTATTTCGGTACTGGCACTTCCATCAGGCATATTTCCATCTCTACTACTGACAAACAGGCTGTAGACAGCATCTAACTTTCTTCTTTCACTTAAAGAAATGGAAGGCTTTGTCTCCTTCAAAGAGTCCAAGAAATTTTTATGGGAAATATAAACCTTTGTGTCAGTCTTCTGACCCTTTTGATCTTCTTTAACCTCAGAGTGGTCCTGGAGAATTTGCTGAATTTCTTGAACAATCTTGACTCTTTCAGCAGGTCTCATTTTGGAGTCGGAAGATTTGACTCTAATGAATTCCACAACCTTTTCACCAGAATTGGTGGTGACATTTGACATTTTCTCTTCTTGTTCAGCCAATTTGATGTGAACAGCCTTCAAGTATGCGTTGTAACCTAAACCTTGCATATCAGCTCCACTGAAACCATTTGTGTTCTGTGCAATTTCTTCCAATTGGACATCATCAGACAAGTCCATTTTGTTGGTGATACCACGCAAAATGTCCAATCTGTCATCATAGTCAGGCATGCCACAGATGACACTTTTATCTAATCTACCCGGTCTTAAAAGAGCAGAATCAATCAAATCCGGTCTACTTGTAGCAGCCAAGACATAAACACCATCCAAACCTTCGGCACCATCCATCTGGGTCAACATCTGGTTGACAACTCTATCAGTCACACCAGTCAGATCGTGACCTCTCTTGGGAGCAATAGAGTCGAATTCATCAAAGAACAAAATACACGGTTTGGCTGCTTGTGCACGCTCAAACAATTCACGTACACTTTGTTCAGAAGCACCGATGTATTTGTTCAAGATTTCCGGACCCTTGATGGAGATAAAGTTAAGACCGGATTGGCCAGCAACAGCACTTGCAAGTAATGTTTTGCCACACCCAGGATAGCCATAAAGCAAGATACCGGAACGCAATCTAAGCGGACAGTTTGCAAAGATGGGGGCGTATTTGGTTGGCCATTCCAATGTTTCAAGGAGAACGGTTTTAGCGTCCTTCAAGCCACCAATGTCATCCCACTCGACGCCGGACTTTTGGAGCTTGACGCCACGCAAGTTGGAGGGGGTGTAGCCCTCCATAGATTTGTCCAAGTGGGCTTTTGTGAGAACAATGTCTGTGGAGTCGGATCCAAAAAGAGCCTCGTGGTACAATCTATCACTAACCACCTTCAAGTCGTTGGGAAGGTAACCTTCTGTGTCTGTGACCATATCCATGAGGTCAAATTTGATTTCACAGCCCAATTGGGAACGGATGTAACCGTCCAACAACTTGAATCTGGCGTTTTTGTCTGGTGCACTCAAGTGGTGGTAGTTTTCCACCAAGTGACACTGGGTGAGAAGTTTATTGAGAGACTCCTTGGAAGCTGACGAGATCAAAATCGATACGTTCGAGTTCTTCTGCTTGTATATCTTTTCCAATTGCAACACGAGAAACTCGGTAAGCTGTGTGGATTTCGAAGAGTCGACATTTTCTCTCTCGGCAGTCAAGATTTTATCAAGGTTATCCAAAATAAGCACAGAAGGCTTGTGCCATGCACAAGCTTGTAACCACTTCAAGAAGTGGTTTTTCAGAAGCGAGGTGAAGTTTTCGTTCATCAACGTTTCGCATTTGACGTATTTTGTGTAGAAACCCAAGTCGGCACACTTTCTTTTCACCAATTCAAGAAGGAGAGACTTACCACTACCGGAGTTACCGTACACAAGGGATCCCGAGTTTTTGGAGTTGACGAAAGAATCAACAATCTCGTCCACCTTGTCGTCCAAACCAATGGCGCTGGGTGCTGGTTCCACAACAGGCTCTTCGACAAACAGCGCTGCACGCAACAAATCCTCGCCTATCTCAATACGCACTGGTTTCTTCAGCTCAAGCTTATACGGCTTGATCCATGCATTATAGTCATCATTCTTCTTAAACTGAAGCAACGCACCGTGCGGAAGAACATGGGCAATTCTAGGAATCCGGCAGAAGTTGGTGACACAAGCACCTGCAATCAGTGAGGATGCGGCATACAAGTGCTCTGTCACCAGGGCGAGAACACGGGCCTGCTCCTTCTTGTCGTTAAGCACGATCTTCGCTTTTGTCTGAGTCACATATGGGCGAATGACAAATGCAGATGGCCGTTTGGCCGCCTTGACTGCAGCACGGAGTGTCACGATACTACCAATTACACCCGCACTACCAAGCGCATGCGCCAATGCCCGCGAGAGCCCCACGGTGTTGCGCGGCCCGTGTTCATGCACAACAACCCTCGCAATAATACGCCTGTTTTCTTTTGTATCCTTCTCCTGGGGCTGAGCCTTTGGTGCATTGCCCAAGATTGAAACAGCTACGTAGTCCGCAGTGAAGCCAAGTGGTTCGCTGACATACACTTCGAACTTCGACGAGTCTGCCACATCATAGAGCGTGTGTGGGAGAGAGATGCCTCGTTTAAGCACCGAGGGCTGCTCGGAATACTCCACCTTCTTGATCACTGCCTTTTCCTGAGGCACAGCTTTCTTCTCCTTGGGAGCAATCGCCATCTCGGCATACGGAGACACCAATGCATATGTGCCCAGCACACCCAAATCCTTCACCACAAACCGAATGCTCGATGTCGGTGTTGGAAACACAACCAACACCTGGTCCAACGCGACACACCGCGCCTGGTTGATGAGTCGATCTTCGATGATTTCCGCATGCAACTGCACCAACTCCCAGTCTGCCGTCGTCACAGGGTCCAAGCTGAACTGGTTGGTGGTTTGGTTCTTGATCTTGACATTCACCACCACAGGCTCGTTCTCCAGGAGTCCCAATGCCTGGCCAAACACAGGGTCTATCTCCACCGAGCCTGGTGTCGAAGACACGAGCCCATCCCAGTTGGTGTACGATTTATGTTTGTTTCTTTGTACAATCTCCAAGATAACTTCTTGAGGCGCGACTCCGGAATTGTTGAGGATTCCGGCCACCAGTGTAGGCAACTTGGCAAGCGAGTTCCGACTGTTGGCGTATTTGATGCTTACTCGGTTGTTTTCCATGATGTATTACCGAGGGAAAATTTGTGGGGTTTTTCGGACTGGAAAGTTAGCGATGATTCTGGGGAAGTCATGTGATGAGCAACGAAATGAGTATGAGAGTGTTGTTTGAGTGTTGTTTGTGTGTGATTTGTGTGTGGTTTCTAATGTAGTTTCTAATGTTTCTAGTTTAGTTTCTAATGTTTCTAATGTAGCTTCTAATGTTTCTAATATAACTTCAAATATATATTACAGTTCATCTATAATAATAAGTTATTGGCTTGATAATTAGCACGAGTTATGAATAAGAATAATAAAGTACACGATATCTAGTATAGATGAACAATTAATTGTTAATAATGAGAGTGAATTGAACCTAAAGTAAATTTTCAATTATACGAGTTTTTGAATTCCAACACAGTGGATGAGTGTCTCTGAACATTTCCCAATACTTTTGCAATCGTACTCACAACGAATGAAAAGAGTAATACTCACTGAGTTGCTCTTTAAATTTTATATAATTCAACAAACCATGTTTACAACCTCTAATTCTTCAATCTCACAACTCACTCGTTATCTATTTACAACTACTTACTATTAAAATCATTAAACTTTTTGTACAGTTCATCAGCACTCAAATCCTTCTCTTCCCATTTCTTCAGATTCTTCTCATTATTAACCTTCTTGGCACGTTCCATCAATTCAAAAGACCGCCGTCTCATCAGACGACATTGTTCCCAACCCACCACGTTACCCAAGAAGAACCCACATACCGACCAGTGGATCAGTCTGGTGGGGTTCTTATGGATCAAAAACGTCACAGTTCCTAACACACCCATGGCTTGGAAACCAGTAATCATGGCTTCCCGGAAACATGGCATGCCCACAAAACGGTCGACTGAGAAATCTCTGAGTCGGATGGACTTGGCCGCATCTACGAGAGTTGGTTCTCGCATAGGCGCCTGTGTTTGTGATTCGTCAAACTTGGGTGGGAGATCTTCCAAGTAGACTTGTTTAGCCTCGGTGACTGTTGAAACCTTGGAAGGTGTACTTCCAAACCAACCCATCTGATTTTTCGTGAAAAAGAGTGAGATGATGATAATAGTAAGGATTAATGTAGTGGAGTCAGAAATGTTTTACAAACAATATACATGTGTTGACGGAGTATTCTATGTTGAAGGAGTATGCTATGTTGAAGGCGTATTCTATGTTGTCTATTATTTCAAATGATTCCCACCTTTTGTTTAATGAATAATTCATGACTTCTCGCTGCAAAATTGTGTCACTAGTTTGCTCGCTAATTTTTGCTAGTCCCTAAACACCTCACTTTTTCACTCACCAACTTTTTCAAAAAACACCACCAACTTTTTCAACACTCACCAACTTTTTCACTAACTTTTCTACCGTCTTTTTGCACCTTTTCTTCTATCGCTACACTCAAATTATACTTTTTTCCAATTATCGACATGGCCACTCCGGAATTAATTCTCGACGCCAGTCTCAAGTACTGGGTGTTGGTGCCGATCTCGATAGCGATGGTGTTTGTGGGGTTGATCCGGTCCAACGTAACGTTCCTCATTGAACTGCCTCCCAAGTTAGAGGAATACAAGGTTGTTCGTGAAAAGCATTTCTTCAAAAGGGCTCAAGCATTCAAGGAAAACAGCGGGATCTTGACGGCACGTGAGTTTGAAGAGAGACAGGAGTACTACATAAACACGCTCAAGTCCAACGAGTACTTTGCTAAGCCGCAGGCGGAAGGCGACGCCGACCCACTCGCCGCATTCGCCAGCATGGGCTCCAATGATGCGATCATGAACATGGCCAAGGGTAATATCATGAACTTTGTGCCTCAGACCATTATCATGGCTTGGGTCAACTACTTTTTCAACGGCTTTGTTGTGATGAAATTGCCCTTTCCTTTGACCCAAGGGTTCAAGGGAATGTTGCAACAGGGAATTGCCACTCCAGATTTGAATGTTAGATACGTGCTGTCTATCTCGTGGTACTTTGTTAATTTGTTTGGTCTCAGACCGGTTTATTCTTTGATCATGGGCCTGGATGCTGCTGAACAGTTGATTAATCAACAACAGCTGCAAAACCAGGGTATGCCTAATTTTGGTGCTCCTGGTGCACCATCTGTTGATAAGATTTTTGTTGCAGAGGCTGAGAATATACAGATTTTAACTCATGAGTCTATTTTTGATGGGATTGTTGAGAGGGTGTTGTCTAAAGAACTACGCACGAGGGAGTAGTGTATCCCAGACTATGCTTTTAATCAATATAACTGGAAATTTACAATCAGGTATATACTAAAATGAATATTGAATGTGAAAGTACTTGAAAGAGACACTTATGGAACCTTTCACGTCAAGACTAGCGGTGTGTGTTGATAATTCAGGGATAGAGACAGATGACTTGCACGTGAGAGATGAGGTCAGGTGAATGATGTCAGGTGATGTCGTGCAAGTTTATGCTACGGTATAAATTGGAGATGAGTATATAAGAATTGTCTAAGTATACTTAATTCTAGTCAACGCGCTATCATAGTAACGCATCCAGCGCTACCACAACCCACCAATCAACAGTGTGTGTTGTGCGTAGTCAGCTATACTGACAAATCCGTTAAATGCTTGGTCAGCCGAGATGAGATGAGCAGAGTAGAGCAAGTAACGAACCACACGATCTCACCACCTCTAGATCATATCTATCAATGTAAACCGTTCTGCTTTGTATTTTTCGCTCAGTCACTCATAAATCATCTTCAGATAATCGTGACATTTTTCTAAAAAAATCATTAGTAATGCCTACAACCATCATCACCATTGGTATGGCCGGGTCTGGTAAGACCACGTTCATGCAAAGATTAAACTCGCACCTTCACGCCAAGAAAAACCCACCATACGTGATAAACCTTGATCCTGCGGTGCTCAAAGTGCCATTTGGCTCGCACATCGACATCAGAGATTCCATCAAATATAAAAAGGTGATGGAGGAGTACAACCTAGGCCCTAACGGGGCTATTGTCACCTCTCTCAACTTGTTCCTGACCAAGATCGATCAGGTTATTCAGCTTGTAGAGAAGAGAGCCGAGTCTGTGGAGAATGTGATTGTGGACACTCCGGGCCAGATTGAATGTTTTATTTGGTCTGCCAGCGGGGCCATTATCACAGAGGCGTTTGCGCTGACCTTCCCCACGGTAGTGGCGTACGTTGTCGACACGCCAAGAAACACTTCCCCAACCACATTCATCTCCAACATGCTTTACGCGTGCTCCATCTTGTACAAAACCAAGCTTCCGATGATCATCGTCTTCAACAAGACCGATGTGACCAAGGCGGACTTTGTGAGGGAGTGGATGACCGACTTCGAGGCGTTCCAGGAGGCATTGAAGAAGGACCAGGAGCTCAACGGCGAGGACGGGACCTCCAGTGGCTACATGAGCTCGCTTGTCAACTCCATGTCTTTGATGTTGGAAGAGTTCTACTCGCAATTGGACATTGCTGCAGTTAGCTCGTACACTGGTGAGGGTTTCGACGATTTCTTGGCTGCTGTCGACAACAAGGTTGATGAGTACAACCTGCACTACAAGGCTGAAAGAGAACGTATTTTGAAGAAGAAGGAGGATGACGAGAAAAAGAGACAAGCAAACAACCTTAACAAGTTGATGACTGATATGAATATAGATAAGAAGGACTCCAAGTTGACCGACTCTGAGGTGTTATCTGACTATGAGGATGATGACAACAATGGGGAGGTTTTGAGAGATGAAGATGAACCTGAAAGAGAGTATACTTTTCCTGAAGACAGAGCTTCTTCAGAGGTCGACTTGAAAGGTGATGCTGCTTTACAGAAGAGATATCAAGATGCTTTTGAAAAGACTCTGAAGGTTGTTTCTCTGGAGACTGCTGAGAATATTGCAAAGTATTTGAGGCTGTGAATGGTTGAATTGTATATAAGAGGTTAGAGAGTATTTTTGTGCATGAGTAGACTACGAATGAGTAGAGAGCAATGAATTGATTGAGACAAGAAGTGATTGAGACAAGAAAAGATTGAGACAAGAAGTGATTGAGACAAGAAGTGATTGAGACAAGAAGTGATTGAGACAAGAAGTGACTGAAACAAGAAGTGATTGAGACAAGAAGTGACTGAAACTACAAGTCAGTGAAAACGTGAAACAATCAGTGAAAACATGAAACTACAAATCTGTGAGACAAAAGACTACCTTTTATCGTTCTTCTATCATCTAACTCCAATATCTAATTTCAATTTAGTTTAATTTTATATAAAAATGACCAAGACCATCTTAGGATAGTGCAGCTCTCAATTATCAAATATCAATATATTAAATTTAAGATTAAAACTATTTTGTAAATTGCAGTTTTACAACACACCATTGAAAACAACAATTTCACACCCACATATAGCTCATTTTTGGTTAAACAACGCATCAATGTCATAGGGCTTCCTATACTCCTTCTTAAAAATAAGATGCGGCTTGTTTTTGGCCAAATGTAAAATAGTCTTTCCAAATTCAGAATTACACCAAGCAAACCAATGTCTAGTAAACAGAAAACCATTTGGCAGATTCACATTAACCAGCTCGTGCATCAAGCCAAGTCCAGCTGTGGTTGCCATAACCAAGTTCAAACTATTTTTAATTTCGTCATCATCATTCGTAGTTCTAATACGCATGAGTAAAGACATGGGCCAAGCATTATCTGTTCCGATGTGGGGTCCCCCGATACCTTCAAAAGCACGGCCCTTCAAATAGTACGGATTGCCTTCCTTACTCAAAATCATCTTACGAGTAGCTTGGTAGACCGGGTCCTTGACCGGTTTGTAACCTAGGTCGGGGATGGAAAGAAGCGATGGGACATTGGCGTCGTCCATGAATATATTCCCACCGTAGCCGTCCACTTCGTACGCATACACACGGCCGTACTTGGGGTGGTCGACAATCCCGTACTTTTCAATACCCTCGGTCATCGACTTAATAAGATCATCGACACGTGCAACCAACTTGGCTGCCTGGTCGACGTTCACTAGGTACTTGCGGGTACGACGCAACTCGGTAACCATATGGATGTTGCCGGGGATAAAGAACTGAAGGATGGTGGCATCGTCGCTCGGTCTAAAGGCACTGCGAACCAATCCCGTTCCAAAGTTGACAGGATTGCCTACACCTGCCAAAGCAAGTGTCTCACTTCCGATCTGCGTGTTGCGCAAGAACTTGTACATTGGAGGCTTGGCTTGGCCGGTAGTTTCGTCAAACGAGGCAACAGACTCACGCAACATCACAATCATTAAGTTCTGGAACGCTGTAAGCCAGCTCTCAGTGACAAACGAGGTGTCGCCACCCAGGTGCTCGTAGAAGTCGTTTGAAAGCGTGAGGAACGAAGCAAGCGAGTCGATCTCGTACTTGCACTCAAACACAAGGTTCCAGTTTGGCCGTGGAAACACATCGTCGATGGCAGACTCCCCACGACGAACGCCCGAGTTCGGTGGTGGGTGGAACGCGTTACAGTACGGAGCGGCTTGTACGTACTCCGACTGCGTATGGATGGCGTCAAAAATCATCTGCTTCAATTGTGGATCGTGCTTGATGAGGGGCTGGTACACCAGCAACTGTCTTGCCGCGTCTCTGAGCCACTCCGCGTGGATGTCCCCAGTAACCACAAACGTCTGTTGCTTGCCGTGGTACAAAATCGTCGTATCCAACGTATTTGGTAAACAGTTTTCCACCAACCGGGCCAAATCTGGGTCCTCGATCTTGTTTTTGAGGTCCTCTATCACTTTCTCCACTGCCAGTGAAGTAAAGGTACGACACTCGAGTGACGGTCTCATAAATGGATAATTCATTTTACCTTCACTGAATGGACCATGTTTTTTCTTAGAGTATTCCAAGTAATCTGGACATGATGGTTCTTCTACCGATTTTTCGTTGAGTGGTTGGTCTTTTGGTTCTTCCTTTGGTTGGTCTTTTGGTTGGTCTTTTGGTGGTTCATCTTTTGGTTGGTCTTTTGGTTCTTCTTTTGGTGGTTCGTCTTTTGGTGATTCGTCTTTTGGTGGTTCGTCTTTTGGTGGTTCGTCTTTTGGTGGTTCGTCTTTTGGTGGTTCGTCTTTTGGTGGTTCTTCTTTAGGTGATTCCTTCTCTACCTTCGCTTTCGGTAATTCCTTCTCTTCCTTCGCTTTCGGTAATTCCTTCTCTTCCTTCGCTTTCGGTGATTCCTTATCTTTTTGTTTTGATCCTTCTCCCAAATTTCCCTTACCCTTTGGAGTCCCTTGTTCTACCTCCTCATTCTCGTCCGTGGAATCATCCTTCAACACCTCCTGGGAATCCTCCTGGAAATGCGCCTCGTCAACAAACACTTCAACTTTCTTCCCACTATCTTGCTTGACAATCTCCCCATGCTTCACATCACCCCTCAACAAGTAATACACCAACACAATCCCCACAAATAGTAGCGCCAACCGGTACAACCTTACCCGATGTCCAAGAATTAGCATCATAAAGAAAATCTCTTTCGCTTGTAGATCTTGCTATACCAAGATGATTTTTGTGTATGCGACACGGAAATCACGAGAAAATATCAATGGATATTATGATTTCTTGGTGAACGGTGTACTTAGTATTATGCGATGTGGTGTATTTGATGGTTTTTACTATTCTTGATTATTGAGTAGATAAGCGGAATAAGTGGAATATTACACAAAGTACATCTCTCAGTATACCGATTATTCGTATGTATGGTTCACATCAGATAAAGTATGGTTTAAAAACAGGTGAGTTTGTTAGGTAATGTTCAAAACAATTAAGTGAGCAGTTGAGGATCAAAGAGCAGTTGAGGATCAAAGAGCAGTTGAGGATCAAAAAGCAGTTGATGATCAAAGAGCAGTTGAGGATAAAATGAGCAGTTGAGGATAAAATGAGTAAATCTATCAAGACGTCTTTGTGATTAGAGGGTTAGAGTAAAGATAGATGCTTCTTTAGTATCACTCGGTATGAATTTCGACAAGGAACGGAATTTTCAGTTACAAGTGTTTGTACGCAACCATTTAAAGTATTATTTAAAATAATGTTAATTTTACCGTTCTTAAATATTGGTATTGCTTTCCATGCAACCAAAGTGTATAGTGCTTGTAATTTGTGGAGAATATCATCAATTACCCTGTGTGATGTAGTGTATGAGGTGAATAATAGTGAATTTTTAAATATTTGTCAATGACTTCTAACTCACTAAAAGATCATAGACACAAGATCACATAGACACATGATCACGTTATCATGCACTCAAATATTCACATAATCACAAAATCATACTCATACAATCATGCACTCAAATAATCACATAATCACATAATCACACTCACACTCACGCTCAAATAATCACACACACTCAAATAATCACACACTCAAATAATCACACACTCAAATAATCACACACTCAAATAATCACACACTCAAATAATCACACACTCAAATAATCACACACTCAAATAATCACACACTCAAATAATCACACACTCAAATAATCACACACTCAAATAATCACACACTCAAATAATCACTCAAAATCACTCAAATAATCACACCACTTCGTTCGTGGTGCTCTTTGTCAAATATACAACACCCTCGCCCTCAACATTCACTAACCCCCAACTTCCAAACTTCTCCATCATCTCATACATCCCCCCCTTATGAGCTCGCGCCAATAAACCCTCATACAGGGTATCTAAATCAGTCTTAAAAAACCCACTCACCAGCCTATTACTCAAAGATAATCTCACGGCTAATACCTTGAATGAATCACCAATCACATCCAAAACATCATGCCTTCTCTCAATTGAATCCACAGAAAGAAACCCATAGGTACTATATACAAGATCATATGGAAACACATCTTTGAGAGGAGAGGATTTCAAAGCACCCACCAAGTCATGATACGGGTTGCTTGAGAGGAAACCCGCAACTTCGGCATCATCCACACGCACACCGTTTTTGGTAAAGTAGACATCCTGGGAGGAGGCCAACAACGGTGCTAGAGGGTCCGCAGTGGATACTTTCCGAAGCGCATTCTGGAACAAATCGACGTAGGGGATGTGGCCCAAGTAGTACGAGCGGTGGTCGCCGAGTGCGGCGGCACTCACTGCTGTGTGTAGAGCGGCCCACGCCGGGTTGGCCTGATGCATGGAGACGTCGTCCAAAAGACGGTGGTTCTGCTGGAGCACAATCACCACCGGCGAAGATGCAAGGAGTTTTTCGTACCACGCCTGCGTCTTGGCCAACAGCACGCCGTGTGTTTCCCGTAGCGGCGTGTAGTGCGCACGTAGCGTTGTGATGAGCTTGGCTGCATGGTCACTGGTGTGTTTTGGTGTTCGTGCGTAGTCGGATGCGATGAAGTCGAGCGTAGAGACGTCGCCTGGCGGGCTTGCCTCAACAGGCGCACTGTGGAACAACGGAAGAAGGGCCCGGCCCACCAACGGATCAAAGTCCTTCGGATTGAAGCGTCCTTGCCTCAACTTGTGATTCACAAACTGGATGTACCCTTCGGACGTTTTCCGTAGCACCCCCTGCACATACTCGTCCCCGATGGCCTTCGCCTTGGCCGTTTCCTTTTCATAGAGACTCACCATACATCGTATTGGCAGCGGAAGTTGTGTTAAAGCTCTTCGTGACATCCAAAAAAATTAATGTTGCAACGCTTATTACGCTTTAGATACCCTGTTTTGAGAAGTAGGGTTAACTTGTATAGACCAGTTGGTCTTGGAGTGAGATATCACTCCAATACTACCGAGTTTAAGGTGGACAATCCTCAGATGATGATTGCTTTCACTTGTAAGAAGTGTGATACTCGGTCATCGCATACCTTTTCTAAGCAATCTTATTACAAGGGCTCGGTGCTTATTCAGTGTCCGGGATGTAAAAACAGACACTTGATTGCTGATAATTTGAAGATCTTTAACGATAATAATTTCAAGTTGGAGGATGCTATGAAAGCGCAGGGTGAGTCTGTTGCCACTGACACTAATGATTTGGCTTTTGATGATATTCCAGAGAGTTTGAGGGAGACTCTTGGGAGGTATGCTAAGGATAGTCCGATTGTTGAAGAGGGAGATGAGAGGAGGGAGTTACCGGGTAAATAAACAACGACAAGGAGTGAAAAGAGTAGAGGAGTTGGAGGAACGTTTAGAATATGAGGTACGGTTAGAATATGAGATGAATGTGGAACGTTAGAATATGATATGAAAGAGGAACGTTAGAATATGATATGAATAAGGAACGTTAGAATATACGAGTCGAACGAGGAACGTTAGAATATACGAGTCGAACGAGGAACGTTAGAATATTCGAGTCGAACGAGGAACGTTAAAATATAAGAATCAATAAAATGTGTTCACCAACCAACCAATGAGCTCTTTATTCATCAAACCAGTTTAACAAAGAGTTCATCCATTTTATTCAATAACCAAACATTCAAGTTCATTAAAACAATTACTAAAAAATCAAACAACCGTCATTATTTAAACTGAAAACCATTAAATTACAAACCATGAAATAAGGTACCAAAAACGAATTTATTAAAACTGGATGAGCACGATAAATTATTCAGTTTCTATTCATTTTCTCATCCCCTACTTTGATTTTATTCCAACTACAAACTTTCACTATTGAAATAGCATTATAGTGAATAAATAAATACATGTAAATACTAATTAGGTCACCAAAGAAGAATATCCAGAGAATTAGAAGATATCAAAACTTATTCTATTCATTCATTAACTAGCAAATTAATTGTTATATAATGAATTCAACTTTGTTATGAATTCAACTTTATTATGAATTCAACTTTATTATGAATTCAACTTTATTATGAATTCAACTTTATTATGAATTCAACTTTATATTATAAATTCATCTTTATTCTCATTTTTCATTTTTCAACCAATTTTCAACCATCCCCATGCTTCGAACTTTGAAACCACTTAGAACGTTTAGAACCATCAGGTTCAACTCAAGTGATCCCCTCGCCAAATACAGAAACAAACTCGCTCAAAAAGCAAGAGAAATCGGGGTTAAAAACATTGATGAACTCAAGCTTAAGATGAAAGATGAGATCGAAGAAAAGAAGAAGAAATTCAATGCTGTGGATCCGTTGAAAGAGCTCGAAGAGTATGAAAAAAGACAAGCGCAGGAGGTGGAGCGCGACTCTAATACAATCAAAGTTAGAGCTCCTGTCCAGAAAAATACACCGCAACTCCCATACAAATCGCTCAACTCGTACTTGGATGTGGGGAAGCTCGATGGGCTTGAAAGACAAGAATTGGAGTACTTGTGGAAAGCGCGTTTCCAGGCCAAGGAAGGCACGTTGCATGCCACCATGGATGCAGTCAAGTTTGCACAGATGTACGCGAATGCATTCAAGAACCCAAGCTTTATTCTCCCACTTCCTCGTGGAGACGGCTACGAGATGCATTTTGTGCAGTGGTCGTTTGTGGGTCCACAAACCACACACTGCATGTTGACGACGGTTGCTGAGTACAAGCTCCATAAAGAGTATGCCAAGCCGCACACGACGCTTATGTTCCACCAGGAAAAGGCTGCTGATTTGGGTGTTGTGTTGATGAATGGCCAGGTGGAGTCAGATGCCAGTTTGAGCATGGATGAGGCTCAATTGTTAGTTTTGAATATCCAGAGGTTTTACGGGCAGATTAGTAGTGATGTTGGGGCAAATAAGCGGAGATTGAGTTTGTTGGTTGGGTTCACGAAGGGGGACGATAATTTTGATGTGGATTTGTTGGTGACTGAAGCTACTAGTTTTGAATAGTTTTCACACTACAAAAACTACGAACGAAGCGGTAGTTTAAGTGTGTAGGTGCTTGCTTATACCATTGCTACGAACTCACAAGTACATTTTTTCTGGTGGATCAAAATATACTAAAACCAGTTCAATAAAATATGTACAGTCGAAATTGTAATTCTCTGAATTACAAAGTGTTTTAAAAAATGAATAAGGAATTTGAACTACCGGATTGAATTCACTGTCAACCTAATAGTTATAAACTTGATAGACCAATAAACTGGGTAACAGACTCGTATAAACGGACTTTGTACGTTTGCACATATAGATACTCGTTATTGTGAGAATTCTCACAAACTCACATCGTTAGCTGCTTGTCAAAAATCCATCACGGCGTCCCTCAAAGACCTGTTTGACTTGCGAGAAACATAATCCTCTTCATCGCTCTCAACAACCTCTTTACTCTTAACTTTCCTGGGTTTTGCCTTTGTTTTTTTCTTCGGAACCTCCTCGTCGTCCTGACTGTCCTCATGCTGCGTATTTGGGGAATTCAGAGAACTCATCTCACTCACTCTCCCCTTCTTCACCAACCCCAAAACATGGTTGAAAACACTCATTGCATCACCCTCTTTCCCGTGGAACTCATCCTCGTCAATATCTATCTTCAACAACATCTCACTCTCATTCTTAATCTCCTTCTTGATAAACGTATCCAACACATGCTTATCCTCGTTCTCAACAAACTTCTGCACGGCATTATTCAACCCACTCTCAGGCAACAACGTCAACTCGGCCTGCTGGAGAAACTCACTTAAAATATCATTCAACTGCACCTCCGCAGTCTTTCTTCCTAAATCAGCAACCTCGGTATCCACAAACTTGGTCTTTTTAACCACCGCAGCAGGCGCACGCTTCTTGTAGAAATGAACCACGTCATTGATATTAGCAATCCGACCCACAAACTTATTGGAAAACCGTCTGGCATTTTCAATTTCGTAACCACCCGAGTACTCCACACGAAGCCGAACCAACGGCAACGGCGGCTCCGTTCCCGGATTCACCTTTGCATGCCTGTCGTTTGCACTCGCAATCAACGCCTCCACCTCGTCTGCCAAGTACGCAGACACCTCTGCACTAGACACAATTCCCGGAATCAAGTTTGTGCCCAGAAGGGACACTTCCTTGAGAACAAAAGGACGCACTGTGGTGAGCGGTACCGGCTCGATTGAATAGTTTTGCCCTTTAACATTCATAATGTACACACATTTGTCTGCCACCTCCCCTTCGGAGAGCGACGTAGCCACAGACGACCCGCCCAAAAGCACCTCGAACCCTGTCTCGGGGTTGTGTGACGGGTACGGAATACACTCGTGCTCGTGTCCCCAGTAGATGAAATTGAGAAAACTGGGGAGAAATGACTCCGGAATCGACGACGTAAACGTGTGCTGTGCGTGGTTCTGGTGGATCACAAACATGTTGAACCAGTCCATTTTCGTAGGTCTCTGAAACCTGACGTTCCCGTCACGGAAACTTCGATGGAGTCTCTCGTCCCGTACGTTGGACATCCCGTACAATGCCAAATTCGTGGTGCCCTTACGGAAAAGTAGCGGCGATACCGTGATGTTCTCGTTATCCGTCACTTTACCAAAATGGTTCACCAACCCCGACATCGCAAGGAGGTCTAATGGCGATAAAAACGAGTCGCCCGTGGCGTCGTCGTGGTTGCCGCTGATGGCAAACACTGGCAATCCTACATTCATATTGGGATCTTCGTAGTTGACCACTCCAAGCCCGTTGGCCAACGCAGCCCCGGGGTCGCTTACGAGCTCCAACTCGACAGGCCGGTCCCCCATGCAATGTTTACGAAGCGACTGCATCACATGGAACACACTCTTTTTCGTGGGCTTATTGATGTGGAAGAGGTCTCCACCTTGCACCACCATGTCCACGTCTCGATCTTTGGCGATCGCGAGGATTTCGTCGAAGGTCTTCCATGCATCGTCTCCTCGTACTGGGTCGTTTTCGTTGTATCCTACGTGGTTGTCTGTAGTGAGGAGAATTGAGATGGTGTTTTCACCTTGGTCGATTTTGGGTATGAGCATCAAGAACGAACAAACGAGCGAAGTGAGTTTGTGAGGGTGCGTGCGAGTATCTTTAGAAATGAGCAACTAATGAACGAACAAATGGACTGACAAACGAATTAGTTAGAATATATTCCTCTCGATTACTGTATGTATTAATCTATCTAGTAAAAAATACCTTTTCAAAATCATTTGTCTCATTCGCTTCTCTTGATATATTCTTATTACAGTATTTCCCTTCTAGTATATCTATTTGCTGTCTTTCTCTTCTCGTATATCTATTTGCTTATTATGAACGTTTTAATCTTGAACTATTTGTGCTATTACTAAAACTGTAGTGATGCTTCATTGATCACTAAATAATATCTTCTCTACTATATTTCTTATCTCGTTTAATCTTAAACTATTTAATTATGGCTACACTTGATACATATGACACTGAAAATATGGCTACACTTGATAAATATCACACTGGAAACACTGGAAAGTAACACATACAATACTTTCAAACACACAGCTTCATAATCTAACTGACATGCAACACTCCATAGTTATGGATTTAAACTATTGCAACATTCACTACATTTTCTATAAGAATTTTTCTCACACCACAAACACCCAAACAATGCGAACACTACGAGCATTGACGTGAGTAGTGTTCGTAGTGTTTGTAGTTTTCGTAGTTTTCGTAGTGTTCGTACTTTTCGTAGTGTTCGTAGTGTCATAGTATTCTTGATGTTTGTGATATTTGTTCGTAATGTTTGTTCTTAGTGTTCTTGTTCTTATTGTTCACAGCTTTCGTAATATACTTAGTGTTTGTACTGTTCTATTCATAGTATTCATAGCATTCAGTGTTGGTAATGTTCGCAGTGTTTGTAGTAAAAAAATCAAAAGGGTCCATGAACAACGAATTGGAAAATCGCCAACAAGACGAGGTAAACAGTATCGAGTCTATTTACGGAGATATCTTCCAAGAAGTTCCAAGCAATGGCCCGGTTTGGAATCGAAAACCCCCACCCCACTTTAAAATCTTCCTTGAGCTGGATGCCAACCCCGAACGCCCCACCGTTTCAGTGGTTCTAGACATCGAATTTACCCAGACTTACCCTCTTTCGCCACCAATAGTCAAGATTAAAGAACCCAAGAACTTGCTAAAAGCAAGAGTATCGGCAATTGAGCAAAAGGTTCGTGATCTAATTAAAGAATACAAGGAGGAAGAAGTGGCATTTGCAATCATCTCCGAGGTGAAATTTCTACTTGATGAGTATCAGAGTGTTACAGAAAAGGTATTGTCGTTGGAGGAAGAGCGGGAATTGCGTCTCCAACGTGAAAGAGAACAGTTGGAGCAGCAAGAGCTCGAGCGGAAGAAACAGCGGGAGCGGGACGAACAGAAGCATAACCAGGAGTTAAACGCGCAGATT
This sequence comes from Kodamaea fungicola, assembly GCA_030560575.1. Taxonomy (NCBI): domain Eukaryota; kingdom Fungi; phylum Ascomycota; class Pichiomycetes; order Serinales; family Debaryomycetaceae; genus Kodamaea; species Kodamaea fungicola. Next base: position 610,337 of record JAKTTX010000007.1, on the reverse strand, counting down.
TTGCGTATCCAGGGTGAATACAACGAGGGTGACAGCTTCAACTATTCGGTGTCCATGCACAACCAGATGATCCCCGCAGACACCACCGACTACTTTGTGTTTGACAATCCGATAACGGCCGACATTCCGGGAACCAGGGGCCGCTTCACGTTCCGAGCCATTCTGGGCTTCATCAAGTACAACAAGCGCGAGTTGCTTTCGCAGATTGGTAGCCAGTACATTGTTAAGCCGTACACAACAGATACTGATGTGTCATATTTGCTCACGGAAATCGATTTCCTGAACCCGTATTTCACGACGGACGCAGGGACCCGCGACATCCAGGCGTTGGAGCGCGAGCTCCTGGTCATGGTGGCCATCGACGGCTTCAACAAGTTGTACGGGTTTCAGATCGACCGGTTGGAGGAGGGCTGGAAGGTGCGTCTTCTCAACGAGTTCTCCGTGCTGCTGGAGTCCCTCAAGGATATCCTCCCAACCGCGCAGTTTATCAACTGTGCGGTTGCTAGAATCTGGCTTCTTCAGCTTCTCCTGGGCTTGGAGATTCTACACAACATGGGAATGGTCCACAAAAGCATTAGTCCGTTGACAGTACTCCTCTATCCTGATGATGAAGATGATATCAAGTATGCGAAATTGGCGCACCCATCATATGGGCATCGTCTCATCTCCATGATGCGCTCGCATCCCAACTCTTCTGCCATGGCCCCTGCACTGGTGCCTCGTCTGTGGCTTGCGCCGGAAATCGTTAATTCGGAGCCACTTCTGAATAAAACAGATATCTGGGACCTTGGCGTGCTTTTCATTCAAGTGATGTTTGATTACAACGCTTTAGAGGACTACCCCACCCCAAAGAACTTTACAGAGAACTTTGACCCAGTGGAATACGAGGGCGCTGAGGAGTATACTTCACTTGCCCATGATATGTTGTGTAAGATGTTGGTTGCAAAACCCCTGAAACGGCCTTCGGCGTTGGAGTTGAATGCTGCCAAGTTCTTGCGTGAAGGTCCCGTGCCTATAAAGAAAAAGGTTGAGATCATCGACACAGAGCTGGAATCCTCTCTGTATCTTGCTGCTCCAACAACTGGTTTTCCCAAAAGAAGATATTCAAGTAACCGCAGACCGTATGTTCCAGAGATAATCCTGAATACAGGGATCGGCAGGTACGAACGTGATTTCGAGGAGGTTGGCCGCCTTGGGAAAGGTGGGTTTGGAGAGGTTGTCAAGGCTAGAAACAAAATGGAGGGTACCTACTATGCAATCAAGCGTATCAAACACAAAGCTAATAAACTTGAATCTTTGCTTAGTGAGGTTCTCTCCTTGCTGCGCTTGAACCACCAGTACATTGTTCGGTATTATGGTACCTGGGTGGAGGACGACCAGACTACTTTTGATTCGGACTCGGACTCGGAGTCCGAAGTGGAGTTTTCCGTCCCTCAGAGCGCTCCATTCTTACTGACCCGGACGAATTCCTTCCAAGTGGACTACGTTTCACACTCGCAAATGGAGTATGATGATAACCCTGACGATGACTACATTGTGTTTGGGTACTCTGATGAGCTGGCAAATGCCGTTGAAGAATGGAGCGAAGAGTCTGAATCGAGCGTCGCCGTAACACCTCAAATGTCAAACCTTCAGTCCATACTCTACATCCAAATGGAGTTCTGTGAAAACAACACCCTTCTGAATCTTATCGACCAGGGTCTTCCCAAAAACCCAAAGGAGTACTGGAGACTCTTTCGGCAGATCTTGGAAGCCGTGCAATATATCCATGGCGAGGGCTTTCTCCACAGAGACTTGAAACCTGTCAACATTTTTATAGACAAGTCCAACAACGTCAAGGTTGGTGACTTTGGTTTGGCCAAAAACTCTCAAATCCTGTCGATTCTTCTTGATAACAATCAGGTCACCTCTCATGATGACAAGGATCTTAGTACGGTGGTCGGAACTGCTATTTACACCGCCAAGGAAGTAGCAACAGGTAAATACGACGAAAAGGTTGATATGTACTCATTGGGTATCATTTTCTTTGAAATGTGTTATCCTTTATTTACAGGCTCCGAGCGTATCATCACCTTGAACCAGTTACGTTTGGAATCAGTCCAATTCCCTGAAAAGTTTGGTTCAAAATGTAAAAGTCAGCAGAAAATCATCAGACTGCTTTTAGACCATGATCCAACTAAAAGACCAAGTGCTAGAGATTTGTTGGAAAGTGGGTTGCTTCCTTTGGAGCACCAGGAATTGGTGATTCAGAAAGCCCTTGAAGCATTAGCTAACCCGGCTTCCCGTTGGCAAGAACAAGTCCGTGAAACCCTCTTCAACCAACCTTACCAATTGGCCAACGATACTTTATTTGATCGTTATCAAAACAGTAATTCCCATCTTTTGGACTACTCAGTTCATGACTACTTGCTTTTCGGTAAAATCATCCAAGAGGTGTTTCGGATCTTTTCTAACCATGGTGCTATTGAAGATTTCAATAGTAACATCTTACTTCCCAAGGGACCTACCCAAGGAAACGACATGGTTTATGAACTCTTGGATAAAAGGGGGTCTGTCTTGACATTACCTTACGATCTTGTTTTGCCTACTGCCAGACTTTTAGGAAGGGCCAACGTCAGTGTGCCTAAAATCTACCGTCATGAGTTTGTCTACCGTCCAAATAAAAGAGCAACTGGTGCGCCTGATAAGTATAGTACGGTTTCATTTGATATCACCAGCCACTCGGCCTTGCAAAACCCTCAGGATGACGCAGAATGTATCAAAATCATCGACGAACTTCTCCAAACGTTCCCATGCTTCAACCACCAGCAAACTTTCATCTTGATCAACCATTTTGATATCCTCGACCTGGTGATCTCCCATGTTTTCAGAGCTCTGGAAGTTGACGAAAAGAAGCGGTTTGAAATCATGGAAATCTTATCATTATTAGGAGTTGATAAAAGTAATCAAGAAATCGAAAGCATCTTAAGAAGAGTACAAGTGCCACATACCATCATTAAAGAACTTATGACTGTGTTTGGGTTCAGTGCAGAACCAACAAAGGCAAAGTTAAAGTTGCAAAAATTGATGATCGACTCGCCTCATCTTGTCAAGATAGAAAGGGCTTTTACTCATATAACAACGGTTTTGAACATGTTGAACAAATTGGGAATCACTACACAAATCCTTCTCAGTCCTCTTAGCAGTTATAATGCAAAGTACTACATACACGGTATTATGTTCCAAGCCGTGGTTAAGTTTGAAAAGAACCGGTCGCAAATCACTCGTATCGCTACTGGCGGGCGCTATGACTCGTTAATATCCGCATTCACAAGCAGCGGTGGCTTTGTAACTAAATCAGACACTCCACATGGTGTTGGGTTCCTGTTGACAACAACTGCGTTATTCAAAATGATGAAGGGCTTGGTGGATCGTAAGGTCAAGTCTACACTTTCCGACTCCGGTTTACAAAAATGGAAGGGGATTCGGTGTGATGTTTTAATTACAAGCTCCAACACGGAACTATTGCAGGATAGTGGTTTTTACGTTATGAAGTTGCTTTGGTCAAAAAACATCAGCTGTGATTTGGTACATACTCCGTTACCACTTGAAGATGTAATACAGCAAGCCAACACCAGTGGCGCCAACTGGGTCATTGTAATTAAACAGGCCCAACTGAAAAAGGTTAAGAAAACAAACTATAAACCGCTTCGGTTGAAGAACTTGGCCTACGGTAAAGACTCCGATTTGGGGTACGAAGACATCTTGTCAGTATTAAGAAACGAACTTGACGAGAGAGATCGTGATAATGAAGAAATCGACTCGTATGGTTTGGATCAGATCAAGGAAAATGATCATGAGGACCTTGTTGCGCAGAACCTGCAACTCTCCGATTTGAACCCCTTATACCTGGTGGACATAGCACAGAAGGTTGTGATTGTTCCAAACGAAGCACCTAGGGGCCGGAAGAATGGGAAGAAGGAGAAATGGGAGTCCGAAAACGACAGTCGGGTGTCTCTGGCCGAGCTCATAAAAAGTTTATCCCAATCAACAATCTTGAGTATGGGCATTAGTGAAGAAGTCATGGATATGATTTCAATCACCTCAATTCACCAGCAAGATGAATGGATCAAAAAAATCTTGTTCATTGCTAACAATATTCCAAGAAGTTTTGCATTAAACATATACAATGCTTTACAGAAGGAGTATAGACAGGGAAGAAAGTGGGTTGTTTTAACTCTGCCTAAAACCAAGAAGACAATGCTTGTTAATTTAGAAAGGTAGGTATTGTATATAATAAAGGAGATTTTCTATCATTATAAAATTCTATTCGAACTAAAAAATATGAATTAAATAATTACTCTTCTAACACAATCTCAATATTAACCTCTAACATAATTAGCCTTCCAATCCCAGTACTCTTGTAACCTCAATTCACCATAATTAGCATAATTAAACTCTATATTTGAAATTTCACTCTGAATCATTGCCCAAATACCCCAGTAAAAACCAGGTAAACCATAGAACAAAGATATTTCATCGATTAAGCTATCAACGTCTTTTTGTGGAGCATCTAGATCACCCAAATAACCTCTGCACCATTTAACCACAACAGGGTTAGAGTTTGAAGGAACGGGAATGGACAGTCTATCACAGTTGAAGCCCTGCCACTCGGCCAAGTGGTTTGCAATGTCAAAAGCTCTAGGGGCAGGAAGCATGTACTCATAGTCGATAAACTTGATGGGGTTTTCATCTATGGAGGGAAGCGAAGAGAAAGACTCGTTGAAACCATCAGGAACAATAATGTTACCAGACAACAAATCACAGTGAGAAGAGACAATTGGCGAGGAGCTCGAAGACAACACCAGGCGTAACCAGGTAAATTCACTTCTGATGATGTCCTTCAAGTTCTCCTCTGTCACATCATCCTTCAAGTGCGAGGAAAATGACTTGATTAAATTGGGGTTTACGGGCACAATATTGATCCAGTCTTCAATGAGCTCATAAATATTAGAAATAAACTTTGGTTTGTTATTATTAGTAGAAGATGATTTTGCGAGTCTTGCTCTTTTCAATTGGACCGAGTACAGTCTCAATTTCTCAACACCTTGTTCTATAAGTTTATAGTCTATTTTTGAATGCCAATTTCCCAATTGCTGAGCGATAAGAGGGAACAAGTTAGAGTTGCTCAATTCGTTAGGTTCCAACGATCTTCCAGGCAAAAACCCGTAAATGACTCCGTTTTTAAATCTCAGGTAAAGTGCAGGGGCCAAATTGAGCGAGTGTAAATTCATGTGCAGAATGAACTCACGGTGTCTATCGATAATCAAGTTGGTTCCGTGTCCATAAACACGAACCAAAACACGCGAAAGCTCATCCTCCACAGGGTAAGCAGCGGAAAGAAGCATGTTAGTAATACCCCCTGTCAATTTCTTGAAGCTGATCTTAGAACCGTCCTCCCACCTGGGGAATACCCTAGTGAGAAGCGACCTCAATTCCTGGAACTCGTTCGTCAAATCGTCACTAAGGTTAATCACAAGTTGAGGAAAATAAACAGCTGCAGATTCATGGTTAACTTCTTCCGCACTTGGAATCATCGGACTTGGCAGTCTCTCCTTTTGTATATCTTCCCCTGAGGGGTTGTTCAAGCTATACAACAAGTTCTTGTTTTTCAAGTACAACTTATCAGGGGTGAAATCTGCGTAGTCGTTAGTGGCATTATGGCTGATACTGGGTGTGTTAGATGTCTCGTTAGGTATACAATGGAACTTGTTGCCTGAAATGAAGCAGTTTGATGATGGCGACTCCATACTATTCGATCTATAAAGGTTTATATTTCGCTTTGGTATCGTGTGATACTACTGATGTGGGGTACACGTAAACAAGTTCAACTAAATTTGTTAATTCGTCGATTGTCAACGGACTGCAGATAATTGATAGGGCTTGTGAACAATGGACAAAAACAAAAATTAGCTGATACTCAGGTTCGAACTAAGGACCAACAGATTTGCAATCTGCTGCGCTACCACTGCGCCATATCAGCTTTCTTGAAAAATTTCCGACACTCTTATTCTGTGTCAAAGTAGACCACATGACATTGGTGAATAAGAATTCAGATGGGGCATTTGAATGTTAAAGTGTTAGATCTAACAAATATGGTTACTTTACTTTCCCATTACTTTGTCGATCTTCGATCGACACCTTCGGTAGATTCATTGACTCTGACTCTGAACTAACACAATACCAATAGAACTTATATAAGTTCAGAACTGCCGCGTTAGTTAATCTTCAAGTTTTTATATACAAATTCCAATACACCTTACGTTACAAAACCTTCCGCTAATAGATCTTCACCCAGGACAACTAGGAGAAGCTACTACTACCCATACCAGGGTTAACTACATCTAACATAAAGTGATGTTCTAAACATGCTCATATTTCCTACTCACCCAGGTCTGTCAAAAAGATAAATAAAAAATAAGCTGATACTCAGGTTCGAACTAAGGACCAACAGATTTGCAATCTGCTGCGCTACCACTGCGCCACATCAGCTTGATCGGTTTCTTTTGGGTAGTACTATACATTCGTCACTACAATCCTTAGAGTAAAATGCACCGAGTTATGGGCATTTAGTATCTTTACGCTTCTTCTGTTTATAACCGCAAAAATTCCCGTGTAGACTTCCTAACAATTAAACGTGATTCTTACTGTACTGTTTCCAGCACGCTGCGTAATACAGATCTCTTATCATAGTTGAGTAGAGCGCTGTAACAGCTGATAAATTGTGCCTAGTTTAAGTTTAAAATTAGTATGTATGTATCTGAACTACTATTGTTGAAAGTACTTTACTGAAGTTTGAATATAGATACAATTACTGTTCGAATTTGCACACAATTACACAATACCAAGCATAAAGAGCCACATCTTAATCTCATAAGGAAATTTCTGTTTGGTTGCAAGATTAGCGATTTTCTATATTCCTGACTACCGCCGTAACATAAGAAACGATATGTTGAAGTAGCCTGATTAAGCCTATGAGCTTGGTTTAATCCATCGACTGGTTATCTTTTCCGGGGATCGAGATATTTAAGTATCGATTGCTTCAAATTTAATAGCGTCATTGAATTCACTAAACAGCTCTTGAAAGGGGATTTAGTAGCTTCGATCCCAGAATTCTTTGCGTTCAGGCATATTGTATAGGTTCTACATCTGACTTTAAATTTAGTTTGGATAATCCTGATATGAAATCGTCAACATAGTGAGGGGATTTTGTAGGATGGGTTCGCATACTCTGGCTTCTGAATACAACTGTCTCTTTAATCTGAAGTATCTCTATTCTCCAATACTCGATATCATTTGAAGTTCTTCTAATGACCTTTTATAGTTTTTAGAGGTACTTTTGATTTCTTCTAATAACCCTTTATAGTTTTAAAGGTACATTCGATTTCTTCTCATACTCCAAATGACCTTTTCCAGAAAACTTCTAACAAAATATCTCGCAATATTAGCTGGATTGATGATGAAAATAATACCCAAGTAATTGTTCAGATACACTCCTAAGGGTCTCATCCCATATGCGGTCGTACAGTTTGAGCTTTAGTAAACCTTGTTTAATTTTGCTCACATATTTGCCCAGTACGCGTAGTTTATTATTGTCTGTTGGAATTTTTGATTTGTATCAATTGTTTTAATGGTCCTCGTAGTATAGAATAATCGTATTATTTTGTTTTATAATTTGAATTCTTCAATTTTGGGTTTTATATTCCAATTCACCGCTTCATTTGGAGAAAACATTTTAACATGCTCCAGTGGAAAAAAGTCAATTGACTTAACCGACTTCTGACTTTAATCTGTTACCACAAGTTTCTTCCTCTACTGAAATTTCAAAGACAAAAATCACTCAACTATCCTAAACTGTAAACACATGGTCTTGATGCGCAGCACTCAATCTTCAGTGATGGTTGTCTTCGTGTACTTTTCTTTCGTATTGTCTAACTACAGTGAAGGCTGTCTTCTCCACTTATTAGTCTCTTTTCTTTTTCATCTTCTTCGAGCAGTAATTTCTCATCTTCCTGGAGCTTTTTGCCATTACTCAAACCGAGGATACCATAATTTTCACCATATCTTAACATAATCCCACAATATTTCTCAGTGTTACAGTTGCAATTTCCAATTATAATTGACATAATATATGAGTGAATTGTTATTAACGATATATCCTTTTTCTGGAGCCTGGATTGTTCTAAATCTTAATACTGAATTCCACCTCTTTTTATCAATTTCTCAATAATTCAGCGCCACACTTTCACATCATGTGTTGCCTTGGCTTATCTACTTTTACGAGCGGCTCCTTTATCACCTCTTACAGCGTATTCTGAGCCAATCAACTTTGGATCAGAGTTGCGCCCAACCTATGAGATTATGTAATCGTGGCCATGTGAAAAGCAGCAGTATCAAGTAGTATTAATAAAAGCAAACTAATCAAAGCTACCGCATACTTCAATGGTCAAACCATTCAACGGGTCATTTCTTGCCCAGATGGTCGCTACTACTTGTTCGTCAGCGCTGAATCCGAGCTACGAAGACCGAAGCTGATTTGATATACCAAAATTAATACATCATTCATCCACAATGGGGTATTCTAAGCACAAATTAGGTTTATGCGGAGCATCATAACTAGAATTATTGGTTTTATATGAAAAAACTCACTCAACCACTAAAGCTTCTACAGAATTGAAATATGGTATATAATTCACTAAAGTATTCGTGAGCTCTCTGAGTGCATATTCTGCATTCAATGGATCAGTATCTACTCCTCTGACCTGTTTACTGGTCTTTGAGTAATTTCATATCTTCGGGTAATTTCTTATCTTCAATGCGCCTATTTCCATAATTTACACCGACAACGAGAATAGTCCTGCCATATCCTATCTTTAAACCGGAATATTCGTTTGTGCCACTATAGTTGATTCCAAATACAATTGACATAATAAAGAACGATTTATCCTTTGCTTAGATTTTTCTCTGACTAAATTAGGAATCCTGCCTCCTTATATCATTTTTTAAGAAGATCATACCTTATCTCGGGGTGTCTAAAAATTTCAGGTACTCTTATTTTTACCTGTGTGGATTGTTGCCGCACAATTGCGCTCAGTAGAATTCCCCCACTTTTGGCACAGCAATCTGCATCTCGTTTCTCCCATCGTTTCTCCCATCATATTTGGCAACCATAATTCTTTCTGTGATCTAATGTTCATTTTCAGTGATTGACGGTGTGACATTTTTCTAATGAAGAAGATTCGTATTTGAGTATACTCACCTGCATACTTGACATTGCAAAAGGATGAAGTAGGAGCCCAGTACTGGTGACTTTATGGAATCGCACACACCACACTCCACCTAATGCTTAGTTTGATTACGAAATTCAGAAATCTATTAGAGATTATTTGTTTCTACACTATTAGAACTTGCGTTATTATTTGTGTTTAACACCAGTACATGTGTTAAATTATTGTTGTGTAATTAGCTTAGATTGTTTTAGAGTGAGTGGGTTTTTAGGTGTGGAACACGTTATGTATTAGTTAAAGCGAGTAGTAGGAGTTTTTCCCTTGTTCTTCCGTATCAACTCTTTATATACTTTCTTGCTTCAGAACCTTATTTCTAATTTGGTAATTTGCACTCCCGTATCGGATGCAAACATTAGTTCGAGCCATTAATTTCATCGTCTTAGACAAATAGCCAAGTAATTAACTCAATATCTTTCGATAAAAGGCTCCTGTCTTGGGAACTGTATTCTATGCTAACTGAAGGAAGTTGACATAAGGTATTAATAACCTCTTGTCCCTAACAACATGTAAAGTTGTTTATTATGTGGTGTTAGGGAATCTAGGTGATTAATACCTTATGTCAGCTAACATTGATACACAAACTTAATGAACCGATATGTTTGTGGTGTCTCATATCAAAAGTAATTTGCTTTGTTCGAAGCATCGGATATCCGGCCACTTCTACATTGATTGTTGACGATCAGTTTTTTCCATGGGAATACTATAAATACCTAAATATCTAAAATAAATTCTCTTGTCATCTTGAAAAGTTCTAACTAGATACGCGAATCGTCCCACTTACCTATTAACAACTAAGCTATTTACCACTTAAATACATGTAGTTAATCCAAAAGAAACTTGGCAAAGCCTTTTTTATCAATGATGATGTATCTACAAGCTGTATTACAATTGTTGTATTTTAAATGGTTGCAAATTTATGTTAACCATTTCCACAATTTCAGAACAAATACGTTACCTATTAAAATACAAGTCCGTTTAATGTATAATTGCACATTTATCCGTTTAGATAAGGTTAGGCCAAGTTTAACCCACAAGTAGGATTGCGATGAGAAGAATAACTAGAGGGCTGTGGACCAGCCTGTAATGTTAATTCCATTCAATCTTAAACTTTCTTCTTTCTTACAAGAACAATACGAAATAATGTGGTCTTGAACTTAACCATCTTGGAATCATGTTCATCAACTATCGAGATATGCATATTTGAAGGGATATGCGCGACGCTACCAAATATATTTAGATTATTATCAACAAAAATAGCGATAGCGACCAAAAAAACACGGTTATGTACGGGGATTCGGCAAACAAACTAGTGTTGGATGCTAAAAGAACATCCAATCTCTCGGAAATTCCATTGTACCAAGCAGACTTGGTGAAAGATATAGTAAAAGAAGTTGGTGAACTCTACAAGGACGTGGAGTATCTCGATGGGCAGACGGAAGACACCGATGAAGAACTGAAAATCAAACAGTGCCAGTTGTTTGTCGCACACTTGAGCATGAGGCGAAATAAGAGATGTCTTCTTGCGTATGAGAAGCTACGAGCCACGAAGATCAACGAGTTTGCATGGTTGAACATTGACCCAGTTGAGAACGAGGAAGAGGGCACACTTGCAAATAGCATCAGGGATAACGCAATCTATTCCAACTACACAACGCGTCTCTCGGTCAACAGTTTGAGCCATCCAGAGGAGGATTACTACCGTAAGTATCTTGACTTGGTTATGGAATACAAGTCCAACTATCCTGATCTCGATCTTCTGGGTGACTTGGAGCCCCCCAAGCAGATTTTCATTGATGTGCGTGTGTTGAAGGATGGAGGGGAGATCCAAACAGAGTATGGTTCGTTCAACTTGATTAAGGATTCCCAGTTTTATGTGCGGAAGAGTGATGTGGAGAGATTAATTCAGCAGGGTTATTTGGAGGAGATGTAAGCAGGGTTATTTTGGGGAAATGTATTTAGGGTGAGATTAAATCATATGTGGTGAAATATACATGAAGGTGAAAGAACATGATTGAAAGAGACCTGGAAAGAGACCTGGAAAGAGACATTGAAAAGTACATTGAAAGTACATTGAAAGTACATTGAAAGAGACATCAAAAATACATCAAATTCATCAAAAATACATCGAAACATGTATCATTCTAATCAAATTATGAAAGAAATTCTCACTTTACACATACCACTTTTTAACCAAACATTTGCTGATATTAATACCAAACTTCATGATTTGTCACCTCTTGAGGCATTTTTTATTCTTTGATAGGTCACCATAACTAAAACCGATACAGTGACTTCACCAGATATGAATTTAACACCACAATACCCTTGAGTTTCGTTGTTCTTCCTACGATAAATAACATCTTTCATGTAGTTTTGAAAAGACATGGTTCTCGTTTTACATTTCGTGATTGCATCATCTTACGTGAGCCTTATATTACACCTTTGTTCTTGTGATTTTGTGAGCCCACGCAGTGGTTTTCGAATAAGATTTGCATGTAAATTGTATACCATCAATGGATGAAACCACCAACCTTTAATTAACTAGTTTACCATGCATAACTCCAACTAGAATACATTGTCTGCCTTTTTGAAACACTGTAACCTACTATTTTGTCGATTGTTATAAAAAGAACAATGTGGAGTACGCTACAGTTAATAATCATCCTTAATACTTGGGATACATTGAAGATTCTCAATAAAAGTGTAGAGCACTACTCACACCCACTTTGTTCATAGTGTTTGTTCGCAGTATTTTAAAACAAATCATCATCCAACATATCAACATCACTATCCTTCTTCGGACTATCTATCTCTATAACATCAACGTCCTCCACCTTTATTGTCAGCTCATCCTTCACCTGATTCGGTTGCTTTGCTCCACCTTCAGGCTTTGCCTCCGTTTGAACGGACTTGGTCTCCTCTTTGATCCTCGTCTGCTTTTGAATTTTCAGCGCATCAATCTTCCTCCTTGGAATCAATTTGTTCAACTCTTCCAACTCGCTCTCCATCTTCCTCGTGCCCAATTTGGTGTTTTTTTGATCTACGCTTATCGGTAATATCATCACGCCGTCCTCATTCTTATCATACACACCGATGTTGTCATCCATCAACTTCACTTCCTTGCGCAAGTTGATTGCAACCATGCTCAAGTCCTCGTATACCTGCTTGACCTGCAGCAGAAACGCAGCCTTCAGCTGGTCCACCAGTTGGTATGTATCAAACACACTGGAGATGTTGTCCAACAACGACGCAATCTTATAGTCGATGGTGTGGAGTGCATCCAACCTCTGCTGTATGTATGTGTCTGGTTTGTCCATGGTTTTGAAAGAAAAAATGATCAACTTGGGCTTGAAGAGAGTGTCGCAGCTCTTGGTGCACCTTAAAAACCCACACTTGAAGTATCCCTCTGTGCATATAGCTGGCACCAATGGCAAGGGATCCACGGTTTCATATATTTCCTCGGTTTTCACAGCGTCCAAGGTGCGCAATGGCAAGTTCACCAGTCCACACATAGTGCATGTTAACGACTGCGTTTCCATCGATAGCGTGGCGTATCCACTCGAGAAGTTTGACTCTGTGGCCGCGCACGTGCGCCGTTGCAATGAAGAGCACGGGCTCGAGTGTACGGACTTTGAGCTTCTTACTGCAACAGCATTCACCATCTTTGCACTTGAAAAGGTGCAAGTAGCAGTGGTTGAGGTCGGGCTAGGTGGTAGGCTTGACTCCACCAATGTTTTGCCGCCCTTTGACGGCGCTGGCGGGGTCATAGCATCGGGAATCACCAAGATCGCCATGGACCATGAGGCTTTTCTTGGTGACACCTTGCCCAAGATTGCCCGTGAAAAGGCAGGTATTATCAAGGCAGGTGCACCCGTGGTTGTTGATGGGACAAACAGAGAAGATGTTCTTGATGTGATTTCTAAAGCGGCCACCGAATCTCAAGTCTATCAAGTGACAGCCCCAGAAACAGACATTGCGCCGCCCCTACACGGCACCTACCAACAACAAAACTTGGCCGTAGCATTGAAGGTTCTCTCGTTGGTGGCACCCCGTTTCCCCGCCATCACCAATGACTCGATAAAAACCGGCATATCGACGACTGTCTGGCCTGGCCGTCTACAAAAAATCCGCTTTGACGGTGAAGAGATCTTGTTGGATGGTGCGCACAACGAAAGCGCTGCCATTGAACTTGCAAACTACATCGATAGTAGCTTTAGAGAGTCCGGGATTATTTACATTATCGGTCTCACTAACGGAAAGGATGCTCGGAGTCTTTTCAAGCACATTTTCAAAAAACACGATAGAGTTGTATTTGTTGGTTTTTCGCAGCCGGAGGGAATGCCATGGATTTCCAGTACTGATGTAATGGAATTAAAAACTAAAGCTGAAGGTTTTGTTGATGAGATTGAGGTTTCAGACAGTCCTATAGAGGAGGTTCTCCAGGATCTTATGTGGGAGAAGAGGGAATCCCTGGATGATAGGAAAATTGTTGTATGTGGGAGTTTGTATTTGTGTGGAGATTTATTAAGGGCTGTGCAATAGTTTTTTCTGGCTGCAAAAAGATGCGCTACCATGGTTTATTAAAATGAGGAAATTTAAGATATTCTGAAGAAATGATTTGAATAACATAGTTTAAATAAATGATGATTTGAAGGATAACTCTAAAGAGAACTTGAGGATAACTCTAAAGAGAACTTTAGGATAACTCTAAAGAGATGAACTTTAGGATAACTCTAAAGAGATGAACTTTAGGATAACTCTAAAGAGATGAACTTGAGGATAACTCTAAAGAGATGAACTTGAGGATAACTCTAAAGAGATGAACTTGAGGGTAACTCTAAAGAGAACTTGAAGGATAACTCTAAAGAGAACTTGAAGGATATACTCTAAAGAAATGATGATTTCAAAAATACTCTAAAGAAATGAACTTGAGGATAACTCTAAAGAGATGAACTTGAGGGTAACTCTAAAGAGATGAACTTGAGGATAACTCTAAAGAGATGAACTTGAGGGTAACTCTAAAGAGAACTTGAAGGATAACTCTAAAGAGATGAACTTGAGGGTAACTCTAAAGAGAACTTGAAGGATAACTCTAAAGAGAACTTGAAGGATATACTCTAAAGAAATGATGATTTCAAAAATACTCCAAAGAAATGAACTTGAAGGATATACTCTAAACTTCGTTAGAAACAAGCGTTGAAACAAACCGGGAAACACTTAGCTGTTAAAACATCAATGAAAGATAGTTTAAAGAGTCAATCTAGGTTAATAAAAAATTAAACTCACTATTACTTCCAGTTTCTATCATTTGCTCAAAATCAGTAATATCTTTATCATCTTTAATCATATAACCATTTATATATATTCCATTAATCTTTATAATAATACTAACTTTACATCAGCATCACCATACCAATTTTCAAAACAAAACGCGAATGGCACTTTCAGAGTTTGAAAAGCAAAGACAAGAGAATATCCGTAGAAACCAGGAACTCTTAAGACTGTTGGAACTTGACACCATCAGTAGTGCTCTCAAAAAAGAGGTGCCGGTCAAGGTCAAGTCGAAGCGTGGACGTCCATTGGGAGTGACCAAGAAAGACAAAGAACCAGTAGAGCCTAGTCGAAAATCTCGGAGAATAGCAGGTATCAAGACAGAAGAAGAGAATCCAGAGGAGTATGCGCGGCAGCAAGCGGAGGCGGAGGAGGCAGAGCGTAAGAAGGAGCAGATGGAGAAGTTACGCAAAACACGGTTGATTGGGGACTTGAAGTTGATAGATTTGGTGACGGAGCAGAGCGGAGGAGAGAGCACACCACGTCGGAGCAGCCGTCGTATGAAGGCGGAGGAGGAGGAGGAAACAGCGGAGTCTTCAATTGGAGACTCCAAGGCGCTCCAGCTCCTCCAGCTGTTGGGCGACAAGTTTTCTGCCGGGGACTTTTTCGAGTTGATTCGGGAAAGGCTGGAGTATGACGATGCGGTGTTGGCGGAGAAGCGGCGGGAGTTTGACAGGTTGAGGATGTACGAGAAATACGACCCGTTGGAGATCAAGCTCACGCACCACAGGATCACGTCGATGTGTTTCCACCCGTCGACCACGGACCGCATGGTGATGGGCGGAGACACGAACGGGCACCTTGGAATCTGGAGCGTGGACGAGGAAAGCGAGGCCGGCCCGGCCGTCACGATCTTGAAGCCGCACGGCAAGGCGGTGGCCAAGGTGTTGACGCCGCCGGCCAAGTACTCGGAGATCTACACGGCGTCGTACGATGGGTCCGTGCGGCTGGTGGACTTGACGAAAATGGCCCTGACCGAGGTGGCCTACCTCAGTGCGGACGGCGCAGAGTTGGGGGTGTCGGACATCAACATGCCTCTCCACTCGCAGGTGCTCTACATGACCACGCTCGCGGGGTACTTTTTCCAGCACGACACGCGCCAGCCGTTCAAACAGGGCCAGCTTCTCCGTCTTCACGACAAGAAAATCGGCGGCTTTGCTGTGAACCCAAACGCAGAGCACCAGGTCGCCACGAGCTCGTTGGATCGTTCTTTACGCATCTGGGATTTGCGGAACACAAGTGCGCTGGTGTGGTCGGAGTACGTGGACCAGGTCTCTCCTCACATGTACGGTAGCTACAAATCACGACTTTCCATTTCCACAGTGGATTGGAATGCAGAAAATCGGTTGGTGTGCAATGGTTATGATGACACTGTAAATATCTTCAATCTCAGTTCCCCGCCGGTCACCGAATGGGCCCCAGATTACAAATTGCCCGTGATTTCGGATGAAGACGACCCTGTTCCAGTTACTTTGGAACCTGTCAACAGAATTAAGCATAGTTGTCAAACTGGACGTTGGGTATCTATTCTTAAGGCTAGATGGCAAACCCAACCAAAAGATGGTGTTCAAAAGTTTGTTATTGCTAATATGAGTCGAGGGTTTGATATATATGATCAGAATGGTGCTATTTTGGCACATTTGACCGAAGGGTGTGGAGCTGTTCCTGCTGTTGCTACGTTGCATCCTACTCAGAATTGGGTTGTTGGTGGTAGTGCAAGTGGGAAGGTTTATATGTTTGTGTGAGGACGAACAAGTGAGTGAGTGTAGTATTTAGATAGTAATTGAATGAAATTTATGGGTATATTTGAACATAAATTTAGTGAATGGATATTTAGTTATAAATTTAGTAAATCAATTTAAATAGTATAAATCGATGCATTTAAATAGTACATAGTAATCGATATATTTATATAGTACATTAAATCGATACATTTAAATAGTACATAGTAAATTGTTAGGGACAAGAGGTACTAATACCTTATGTCAGCTTCCCTCGGTGATAATAGGATGCGGCGGTCAAGATAAGAGCCGTAGCTCGCACTGGCAAAAGGATTGCATCCAAGTGAAATTGCAAGTTACCAGATAAGAGATAAGGTTTGGAGAAAGTATATAAAGAGTTGATACGGAAGAACAAGGGAAAAGCTCCTACTACTCGCTTTAACTAATACATAACGTGTTCCACACATAAAAACCCATTCACACTAAAACAATCTAAGCTAAGTAACACAACTAATGCCTAACATAAATCGATACATTTAAATAGTACATAGTAAATCGACTAGTTTTTCCCTTGTTCTATACCATCTATATCAGCTCTTTACATTTTGCTCCAATACCTTCCTTCTAATTTGGTAATTTGCAATCCCGTTTTGGATGCAATAATTTAATCCAAGATTTAATTTCAAGACGGCTGTCTCGAACACAGCCTTCTCTGCCTCGATTTCTCCGTGGCCAGTCTCAATTCGTCTGGCTTCTTTCTCGATTGTGATTTACCGTTTCATCTACTTAATATCCGAGTCAAAATAGCCAATTAATTAGCCCAATACAAGGCTCTATTCTTGGCCACTTCCTATCGTAACCAAGGGAAGCTGAAATAATACTAACCTCTCGTCCCTGTTATGTTCCAATACTACAACTTAAGCCATTAATTTCACCGTCTTAGTCACGTATCCAAGAAACTTGCTCAATGTCATTCAATAAGAGACTCCTGTCTTGGTCACTGTATCCTATGATAACCGAGGGAAGCTGACCTAAGGTATTAGTACCTCTTGTCCCGAACAACTTCTAGTTCACCCGGGTACGGTTCAAAATAGGAAAAGCTTACATGAGGCTTTTGTGATTAACATGGATATGGACAATTCCCCAAATCTCATAAAAAAATGATATAAATCCTGATTTGTATTGAAGATACTCATTTACCCCACTATAAAGTGGGTTTTTATAAAAGTTGCATTTTCGCAAGTTTTTGCAGCCAAATACTACGTCACAATGAATATCAGAAAACTTTAATAGAAGGATTAAAGACTCTAGAAAAAATTAACAAGTAGAATATGACATTGTTTCACTGCTGATTGCATTCGCAGTTCATATTAATACAGTTTTTTTACCTAATATTTCCAATTCTATACACTATTCTGATACCCTATTCAGCTATAGAAGTCATAATCAAATCATGCAAATAACCAGCAAACGTATCCTCAGTAGATAATACATGTTCAACCTTCGTCATCTCTTCCCTCACTTCAGTCTCAGATACACACGACAATGTACTCCACTCTTCTTCATTAAACTTTTTAATATGCTTCAACAGTTCACCCAAAGCATTGGATAAACCTGACTCAGGCTGTTGTGTTTTTGCAGAAGTTTGTAAGATTTGGACGTTAGCCTGTTGTTTCAGTTCTTGGATCTCAGCTCTACGTTGGGATTGAGCCAAGTTGTCAATATCATCCAAGTACTTAAAGTTTGTACGCAACTGGGCAGTTCCATCTATAGGGATCAAAACACATCTTTTGCCATGCTCATCGTTAACCAATTCTGCAATGTATAGACTGCCATCAGTTGAGTCGATGACCCCATGCAAGACTTGCTCGCCGATGGACTCGCCCCACGATTCGATTTTGGAGCCGTTGAAAAACTTGTTCACGTTCAAAGGAACCTTAACTTCCAAGTATCTGGATTCCTGCTTGATAGAAGCCGAGAACTGGCCATCCACCAAGGGTCTGTTTGCAGGTCTTCCTGGGTACTGGAGCACTTGCAAAGATTGGAGGTGACGCGTGGGGAGTGCCCCAAGAGCCAAAGGAATGGACTCGATCACAGGATCATCGTCAAAGGAGTGTTCTTCATCCTCTTCTACAAATAACTGACTCATCGTGATTTTTTTGTTTCCGAACAAAAAAAAATCATGAGTGAGTTCGATATCACATCTACATACCTCAAGTTCCTTGAGGAGGACAAAGACATGACCATGCCCATAGCGGCCATTGAGTCGCTCGTGACAATGTTGCGTGTAGAACAGCCAGGAACTTCGTCCGAGTTGATCAATCTCGTCAAGAGAAACGTTGCCACACTCAAATCATCTATTCCTAATGCCATTTCGCTTTCTGCTGGGTGTGATTTGTTTATGCGGTTTGTCATGAGAAACACCAATCTTTATGATTGGGAAACATGTAAGAAGAGTTTGGTGGAGAATGGGGAGCTTTTTGTACAAAGAGCCAAGGACCTGAGAAATAAGAGTGCGGACTTTGGTGTGCCTTTCATCAAGGATGACGACACCATCTTGGTGCATTCGTTCCTGCGTGTGGTGCTTTTGTTGTTGCTCAAGGCCAAGCAGAAGTTGGTGCGTTTCCGTGTCATTGTCACGGAGTCCAGACCCACCGGTCATGGATATGACATGGCCAAGAGGTTACAAGAGGCTGGGATCCAGGTCGAGGTCATTGTGGATAACGCCGTGGGCTTTGTTATACACAAGGTTAACAAGGTTTTGGTGGGTGCTGAAGGTGTGGCCGAGACTGGTGGGATTGTGAACCATATTGGCTCCTACCAAATCGGGTGTCTTGCACAGGCCAACCACAAGCCTTTCTATGTGGTGACTGAATCGCATAAGTTTGTTCGTTTATATCCATTGTCACCTAGTGATTTGCCATTGCTGATTGGCGATGTGAATTCGAATATTCTCAAGGCGGTCGACCACCAGGCTGAGAAGGATGGGTTGTTGACAAAGCAGTTAATTGATTTCACTCCTCATGAGTACATCACTGCTTTGATCACGGATTTGGGTGTTTTGACTCCTTCAGCGGTTTCTGAGGAGTTGATTAAGATTTGGTATGATTAACGAACCAACGACGAGTGCGAATTTGTAAGTTTGTAAGTTTGTGAGTCTTTTAATGAAGGACGAAAGATCAGAGTCGGCTTACACGATAAACTATTGAGCTCATAGCTTATACAAGTTAATTAGTTAAGGACGAATAGAGTTTGTCATTAACAAGGTGTTTAAATCTGTAAGAACAATTGTAATAAGTACTGATTGTTTATTTGTTTATTCTATTTCCTGAATTTGTGGATGGTTACTATTTACTATAGATATTCGTTCTAAACTCACGGTTGACTAAAAACATCAAACTACTGTTCACGATGGATTACTTTGTTGGTTATGAATTGTTATGAATTGTTATGAATTGTTATGAATCGTTATGAATCGTTCATTATGAATCGTTCATTATGAATCGTTCATTACTATTTGCTATCTCACGCAACCTCCCCTCCAAATCCCCAACCTCATAATAATCCGAATCTACAGACCTCTCAACCATCACACACTCAACCCCCAACCTTCCCAACTCTTCAACATCCACCCCAATCTTCGAATCTCTCATATAAACCAAATGAGTAACAAAATGATTCCAAGGAAGCTTCTCAACCACCCCAGACAGCTTCATGGAATATAAAGCCAGCTCTACAATCACACGAATAAAATCAATGGCACTCATCCCAAACGTCTCCCGGTCAGAACACCCATTCAACAACAAGATCTTTTTACGCGAACTATCATTAACAATAGCCTTACCAACACCTCTCAAGATAATAATCGGAACTATACTCGTCATCAACAGACCAATCAGATACACCAAGACTTTGGAATTGGCAATGTTCGAAACCACCTTTGAATCCGCCATAGGACAGATCTCCTGGCCATAAGGCGAAACGTAAAAGATTCGTTCGATCGGGGAAAGAAGCGGTTCAATGACCGACTTGTTGAAGTGGAGCTGGGACTTTTTGAGTTCGGGGTGAGTGTAAAACGGAATGTTTCCTGATTCTTCTTCGTCATCAGAAATCGGCGTCAGCAGCCTGGATTTATGGATTGGAGGAGGGTAATCCGCCATCGATTCCAGTGGATGGGAAATCTGCGACTGTCCTGTAATAACAAGGCCATTCTGCAAAACCGCACTGATATGGTAGGTGAAGTTTGTGTTTATGCAGGGCAACACACTGACATCTTGGTTGATATCCGTGAGTTTCATGAACATCTCAATGGCCGAGTCAAGCAGACCAATGAACAACCGCACCCCTGTGAGAAACAAGTTGCCAACGTTGGAAAGCTCATAGCGGAACTGACGATGTTGCGTGTGAGACTTGGACCGTTTAAGCAACTCACCATTGACGTGGATCAAGAACGAGCGGAAGATCTCCTTGGTGGAGGCACCGACCGGCGTCCAGAGCGCATGGGTACCATCCACAATCTCACTCCACTCACGCTTGGCCTCGGCCGCATCGGCAGAGAGCCGGAAACTAAGCAACAGACGCAATTCTTCGCGCTCGATCAACCTGGTGAGCCGCGACCTGATGTCTCCAATGGCAGGCCCGCCAATGATGCGGATGAGCTCCAGCGTGGAGCCCCCATTGTCTGAGATCGGAAGAATATAGCTAACCTTGCTTGAAATAGCCAGAAACACCAGCACAAGCTCGTTGGTGGCGGTGCCACCACTCAAGATGGTGATCTCAGCCATATCTGATATTCCGGCATATAGTTCGGCTAAAAAACAGTCAAGAATGAGTATTTCCGAGACCGCTGCGCGCGTAAATACCAGTACTATCAAATGAAAATTTTTCACACACAACGTTTGTGTAACTACAGATTGCAATAAAATTTTTCACCTAACAAACATTTAATTATCTTTATTCAAATGTCTGACCAAGAAGTTTTAGTTTTGAGAGGTACCCTTGAGGGCCACAACGGATGGGTTACTTCCCTTGCCACCACCCCAGCTCACCCAGACTTGTTGTTGTCTGGTTCCAGAGACAAGACTTTGATCAAGTGGAAGTTGACTGGTGGTGACAACTCCCAATACGGTGTTGCCCAAAAGTCCTTCCAAGGTCACTCTCACATTGTTCAAGATGTCACTATCTCTGCTGACGGTGCTTACGCTTTGTCTGCTTCTTGGGATAAGACCTTGAGATTGTGGGACTTGGAATCCGGTAACTGTACCCAAAGATTCGTTGGTCACACCTCCGACGTCTTGTCTGTTTCTATCGCTAAGAACTTGAGACAAATTGTTTCTGCTTCCCGTGATAAGACCGTCAAGGTTTGGAACACCATTGGTGAATGTATGGCTACCTTGAAGTCCCACAACGACTGGGTCTCTGCCGTCAGAATTTCTCCAAACGAAACCTCTGCTTCCGTCATCTCCGCCTCTTGGGACAAGACCGTTAAGGTATGTATTTTTTCATAAGCTTGATATGATGTTCAACCATATTTGCTACTTCAGATGTGCTTGCACAAATGAGACATAACATTATCACCAAGATCTCTGATTCTTTCTTATGATTTTTTGAACTTTACTAACATATTTAGTCTTGGGACTTGAACGACTACTCTGTCACCGCCGACTTCATTGGTCACACCGGTTACATCTCCTGCATCACCTTGTCTCCAGATGGATCTTTGTGTGCTTCTGCTGGTAAGGACGGTGTCATCATCTTGTGGGACTTGAACTCCAACTCTACCTTGTACACCTTGAACGCCTCTTCCGAAGTCCACGCTTTGGCTTTCTCTCCAAACAGATACTGGTTGGCTGCTGCCACCACCACTGGTATCAAGATCTTCAAGTTGCAAGAAAGAACCTTGTTGGATGAATTGAAGCCTGAATTCGCCACTGGTGCTAAGGCTAAGGACCCAGAAGCTGTCTCCTTGGCTTGGTCTGCTGACGGTCAAAACTTGTTTGCTGGTTACACTGATAACGTTATCAGAGTCTGGCAAGTTATGACCCCATCTGCTTAAATGGGTAGGTAATAAATTGTAATATATATGGCTACAGAAGTAGCAATTGTAGGTTAATCTGAGAGCTTTGATGTGAAGAAACCGACAGAAATTAAGTTTGCTATGTGCATCCGATACGGGAAGAACTAAGTACACAATTAGTGATTGAAGCTTTCCAAAGAAAACGGAAGATATCGGAACAAGAAAGTATATAAAGAGCTGAAATAGTAAAAAGAACAAGGGAAAAGCTATTAACCGCTTTAACTAATACATGACGTGGTCCTAAAAACCCACTTACACTAAAACAATCTAAGCTAACCACACAACTAATGCCTAACAGATGTGGCTTGCAGACTTAAAACACTATATGGTTTGGACTATGCTGTGTTAGTGTAGTTCGATATATTTTGAGGTAGTGCGAGTCGCTAAGGTATTTGTACAGTCTAATTGCTTCCAGATTAATGTTATTTCCATATTCTTTTAAACCCTATTGTATCTCCGTATGTACAAAACACCTTAATATTAAAGTCGGTATTTCTAGAGTCATAATTGAATTGTCATATATATTACTCCAATCTTGGTTTAGCCCGAAACCCTCGTCAGGTGTTAAAACATGACTCTTGTTAAGCATTTGTTGCGTGGTTAGCTTAGATTGTTTTAGTGTAAGTGGGTTTTTAGGACCACGTCATGATTAGTAAAGCGGTTAATAGCTTTTCCCTTGTTCTTTTTACTATTTCAGCTCTTTATACACTTTCTTGCTCCAATACCTTTTTTCTAATCCGTTAATTTGCACTTCCGTTTTGGGTGCAATAATTTAGTAAGCCTTTAATTTCAAGACGGCTGTCTCGGACTCAGCTTGCATGACTCGATTGCTCGGTAGCCAGTCTCACTTCGGCAAGCTCACGCCTCGATGGGTATTTAACGTCATCTTCTTAGAGTCAAATCGCAAAGTACTTAACCGTGCCCTGTAATACAAGGCTCTTGTCTTGGCCACGGCCTCCTATCGTAAAGGAGGGAAGCTGACGTTAGGTAACCTCTGGTCCCTAACAACTCTGCCAATTAACTCTCAAATATTCCTACTACCTAATGAACAATAGCAGTGCATATTTAACAACTCTAGAAAAAAGCAGAACTCTATTGTTGGTACTGTTTTCCGAATTGGATGACAAATTCCAATCCAACATACTGAACAATGAAGTATTCCTCCTTGATTGTTGTAATTTCTTCGATTTTGAAATTTGTTCTTGTAATTTCATTTCTGCAATTTTACATGTATTGCCCATACCTCAAAGTTTATTTTACCAGAAACAGAAACAGAAAAAATTACATCTATCACTGAAATAGTAAGTACTAAGATAGAGTTATTCATAGATTACTGACACATTCTTCAGGAAACTTCGTGAGTGCTTAGTAATATGTTAACCTTAATAGCTATTCTGAAATATTTGGCACCCGTAAATAACGATACAACAAATGTACCCCATAACCTTGAAAGAATTAGCTTAGTAGTTCGTTAATAGTTAAACCTCATTTGTAATCTCGTGATGCATGTAAACAATAAATTCGGCCGACAGGTGCATCACAGTTGTTATTGTCCATCAAAGTCAGCTTGCTTGAAAATCCGGTGCTATCAAAATTCACATAAGAATGTAACATGATTTAATACACCAGCACCGGAAAATGACTATTGATTATGCAAAGCTGCACCAACTAAGAAATAGAACTTTCAAGGAGTTCTCTTACAGATTCAAATACAACCATAGCAACAGGTCAACTTAGAGGTATTAATGAGCCGTATATTAGTTTATAACAAAGAGAAAGCGCCATCCAGACACTAATTCTATCTAGTAGAAGAAGGTTCCCAAATCTGCTCATGATCTTACAAGATTATCCGTGTTGGCAAATAACGTTACATTGCCAAGAATTTACTCATGATTTCTCATTCGGCGTTGTATATGCATGGAATCGCTCGCTGTTTTTATCGTTAATAGCGACTGCTTGATCATTGTATGATAATATAAACATACACAGCCTATTGAACAAGTCCATAATTTCATTATTTCAAAGATGAAACGATTAAGCATTGTGTTTCTTAAAGGGCTTTTGAGAATGTTGATTATCCGCTCCACAAATAATTTTTTCGCAACCCAAAAATACGAGATGTTTCTCAATTAGGCCTTCTTTTTTTAGATTTCAATCAAAAAAGAGCAATCTCAGAATTTCAAACAGTAATTTTTTTGACAGCTTTGCAGCCAACTGTCTTGTAATTTTTCATTCAAATAGAGCCTGTATTTCCCTTGTAATTCTAATCATCAGCAATGAAACACGCTTTAATATTCACTGCCCTCGCAGGCTCTGCTCTCGCAAAACAAGTTACTGGTGTCTTTAACGAGATAAACGTTCAAACTCGTGATGGCCTGAACAACCCAAGGGATTCTGTCTGGGTTGTTAGTCTTGGTTGGGGTATGAAAGATGGTAACGTTTCTCCAGGCGATACATTCAGGCTCCATATGCCTAGTGTTTTCAACTTTGTTAACGAAACTCCAATTGATTTGGTCAGTGGTACTGATGTATGGGCTACTTGCAACCTTGATAGTGGTGCATTTGAACTTGCCTCTTCGACATTACAATGTACTGCCTCCAACATTGTCTCCCCTGATATCGAAGTTAATGGTAAAATCAGTTTTGTTGTTGCTTACAGTACTGGTGGAGGGTCCAGTATTCCTGATCAACAGACTGCTCCTTTATTACATGCTGGTGACAACACCATCACTGCTGATGATGGAGAAAACACTATCTCTACTCTGGTAAACTTCGAAATTCCTATTGTGATCAATGGTGAGAGAAATTTCTACAGATCTAGCTCGGTTAAAGGTGATGTCAATCAAATTGTTATGATCGGTGGTAACTGTACTGTTGGTTACGACCTGGGTAATCTTGGTTTCACTCTTGCTGATGGTAATAGCTTCGACTGTCTGGCTGTCCATGTTGCTTACACTGATTACTTCAACGGGTGGCACTTCCCTCTTAGTGTTAATGACATTGACCACGAAACTACTTGTGATGAACATGGTTTTGTTATGAAGTTCGGCAAACTTGCACCAGGTAAGTACCCTTACCTTGATGTTATTTTCAAAACTCCAAGTGGTGTTATTGGTGACGTCAAGTACACCAACAACTACATCTGTAGTGATGGAAGTACTTTCGACTTTGACACACAGAACAATTACGGTGCTCCAACTATTCATGGTGACAACGATTCTGAAGGTATCGCTACTGTTCGAACTACTAGTACTTGGACAGGAACAACCACTTCCACTTCCACTTCTTATGACTCTGTAAATGGCCACACCAAGACTCTTGAGATTCTTGAACCAAGTTCTTCTAGTTCTTCTGAGGCTTCTAGTTCTGAAACTTCCAGTGCTTCTAGTTCTGAAACTTCCAGTGCTTCTAGTTCTGAAACGTCCAGTGCTTCTAGCTCTGCTTCTTCTGCTTCTAGCTCTGATGCTTCTTCTACTGCTTCTAGCTCTGAAACGTCCAGTGTGTTAATGACATTGACCACGAAACTACTTGTGATGAACATGGTTTTGTTATGAAGTTCGGCAAACTTGCACCAGGTAAGTACCCTTACCTTGATGTTATTTTCAAAACTCCAAGTGGTGTTATTGGTGACGTCAAGTACACCAACAACTACATCTGTAGTGATGGAAGTACTTTCGACTTTGACACACAGAACAATTACGGTGCTCCAACTATTCATGGTGACAACGATTCTGAAGGTATCGCTACTGTTCGAACTACTAGTACTTGGACAGGAACAACCACTTCCACTTCCACTTCTTATGACTCTGTAAATGGCCACACCAAGACTCTTGAGATTCTTGAACCAAGTTCTTCTAGTTCTTCTGAGGCTTCTAGTTCTGAAACTTCCAGTGCTTCTAGTTCTGAAACTTCCAGTGCTTCTAGTTCTGAAACGTCCAGTGCTTCTAGCTCTGCTTCTTCTGCTTCTAGCTCTGATGCTTCTTCTACTGCTTCTAGCTCTGAAACGTCCAGTGCTTCTAGCTCTGCTTCTTCTGCTTCTAGTTCTGATGCTTCTTCTACTGCTTCTAGCTCTGAAACGTCCAGTGCTTCTAGCTCTGATGCTTCTTCCGCTTCTAGTTCTGGTGCTTCTTCTACTGCTTCTAGCTCTGATGCTTCTTCTACTGCTTCTTCTGCTTCTAGTTCTGATGCTTCTTCTACTGCTTCTTCTGCTTCTAGTTCTGATGCTTCTTCTACTGCTTCTAGCTCTGAAACGTCCAGTGCTTCTAGCTCTGATGCTTCTTCCGCTTCTAGTTCTGATGCTTCTTCTACTGCTTCTAGCTCTGAAACGTCCAGTGCTTCTAGCTCTGCTTCTTCTGCTTCTAGTTCTGATGCTTCTTCTACTGCTTCCAACACTGATTCTTCTTCTGCTTCCAGCTCTGATGCTTCTTCTACTGCTTCCAACACTGATGCTTCTTCTACTGCTTCCAACACTGATGCTTCTTCTACTGCTTCCAACACTGATGCTTCTTCTACTGCTTCCAACACTGATGCTTCTTCTACTGCTTCTGGATTTAAGCCAAGCTCATCTCATGGACCATGGTCAAACAGTACCATCGCCACTTCGTCAATTCCATCCACTCTTATATCCTCTACATCTGAAGTTCCACCTACTGGTACATCTACAGATGTTCCACCTTCTAAACCAACCAATGGTAGTGGAAATGGTGGCAACAACGGTGGTTCCAATGGTAATAACGGTGGTTCCAATGGTAATAACGGTGGTTCCAATGGTAATAACGGTGGTTCCAATGGTAATAACGGTGGTTCCAATGGTAATAACGGTGGTTCTAATGGTAGCAACGGTGGTTCCAATGGTAATAACGGTGGTTCTAATGGTAGCAACGGTGGTTCTAATGGTAGCAACGGTGGTTCTAATGGTAGCAACGGTGGTTCTAATGGTAGCAACGGTGGTTCTAATGGTAGCAACGGTGGTTCCAATGGTAATAACGGTGGTTCTAATGGTTCCAATGGTTCCAATGGTTCCAATGGTTCCAATGGTTCCAATAACGGATCTGGATCTTCACCAAGCGTTTCTACCATCAAAGAAGGAAGTGCACATGCTCATGTTGCTTCTGGACTTTCAATAACATTGATCGCTTTGCTCTCGGTCATCTTTTAATGCGTATGATCAAAATCTCTTTTAGACTTCTTCTCTATATATCCAATTCTTCGGTCCGTATATAATTGACATGTTCAATACTTATTTTTAAAACTAAAACCTGATTGCAAATAACTATTGTGTAAGCTCTTAAGAAAACACTTTATACCAAAAGCATTATGTTGTTTTTTTCCTATTACTTAACACTAAAGTATGCCCTAATAGTTTTGCTAACCAAATTGTTTGAGTGTCTAAATAAATATTTAGGATATGCTTAAGCTAAGAGTAGTTACAATATGTATACATGGTGATTTATAAAGGAGAAGCGGATTATTAGAAATCTAATTAGAATTATTTTGAAAAATTACTAAATTCAATAAAATGTAAAAACAAGCATCAATTCAAATTCAAACTCATGGGAAAACTTGACAATATTACTATGATATTCAATAAAAACGATTTCTGTGATTATTAGGAAACATTCAATTATGAAAGACCCCATCTGTTCTATAATTTAGCATTCTGTCATCTGTTCAGTTTTCTATTATGATAATTATGATATTCTGTTAAGATATTCTATTGTGATATTCTATTATGATTATTCTATTATGACTATTCTATTATGATTATTCTATCATCATTATTCTCTCCTTACTATTCTCTTTTCATTATTCTCTCATTCTATTACTATTCATTCTATTATCATCAAAATATTTCGCAGTCAATATATTTTTTCAACTCATCGCAATGGAAGAAGACGATGGAATGATGTTAAACTTTGCGGCCCCAAGCGCCGTAGAGACCAAGCCTAAAGCCAGTAAGGTCACTGGTGGTAGCTGGCGTGAAAGGCGAAAATTACAACTCACACTTCAAGGTAGAAGTACCACCCCACTGAGTGGACTGAATAATACATTAATTGTGAACTCACGTATAAAGAAAGATGAGAAGAAGCCAGAGAAAAGAGTGGAGAAGAGAGATGACAAGAAAAGAGTGGAGAAGAGAGATGACAAGAAAAGAGTGGAGAAGAGAGATGACAAGAAAAGAGTGGAGAAGAGAAGTATAGAACCTATTCATGGACCAACTGCCAAAAAAATCCGGTTCAGCGAGACTAATGGAGAGTTTGGAGGAATCAAGAACTCGTATGTGTCGTCGCTTTTCACATCCAATAAGCTGAGTGAGTTGAAGGAATCCACGGACATCGACACCAGTGCTGTTGCACCATCAAACGCCCCATTGAAGGATGCAACGACTTTCGATGGGCTCGGAATCAACAAGAAGTTGGCAGACCATTTGACTGGGAACCTCCGTTTCAAGACTCCAACCAAGGTGCAGAGAGCTGTGGTGCCTCGAATGCTCACACGTGAAAAGGACTTGTTTGTCAAGGCACAGACTGGGTCAGGCAAGACACTCTCGTTTCTCTTGCCTATTTTCGACAAGCTAATGGTGGAGAAGGACGTCACTAGAGAGTCTGGTCTTTTTGCAGTGATTCTCACGCCAACGAGAGAGTTGGCCAACCAGATCTACCTGGTTATCGAAACATTGACCAGATGTCACCACCATATTGTGCCCGGTATCGTGATAGGAGGGGAGAAGAAGAAGTCGGAGAAGGCACGGTTGAGGAAGGGAGTGAACATCTTGGTTGCTACGCCGGGGCGGTTGGCGGACCACATTGAAAACACCTCGTCGTTGGACATCGGACAGTTGCGGTGGTTGATTTTGGATGAAGGTGATAAGTTGGTGGAGTTGGGGTTCGAAGAAACAATCACCAAGATTACAGACAACATCTCCAGAAACTCGCGTATCATGGACACCATCCACAAGTGGCCCACGCTTCCAACAAAGAGAGTCAATGTGTTGTGTTCGGCCACTATCCAGAACAACGTGCAAAAGTTAGGGTCCATTTTGTTGCACAACCCCGAGATGATCACTGTGGATTCGGTCGCTGGAGCAGTTGACTTTGAGGATTCAGGTAACGAGATGACAGCCCCAGACCAGTTGGTGCAAAAGGTGGTTGTGGTTCCTCCCAAGTTGCGGTTGGTGTCTCTTGCAGGGCTTCTCAAACGTAACAAGACCAAGACGATTGTGTTCTTTTCGTGCTCGGATTCTGTCAACTATCACTTTGATGTGTTCACCAGAGGTGGAGCCAGACTTAAGAAGGGGAAGACTGTGACAGAAACTGAAGGCGACGAGAGTGATGACGAAACAGATGATATTGGCGTCACCACTGCTCCCTTATTGGGTGAATCCACCACCATCTTCAAGTTGCATGGTTCCTTGACTCAACAAATCCGGACATCTACCCTCCAGGCATTCGTCAACTGCGACTCAAACAGCCACTCCATTCTTTTCTGTACCGATGTGGCCTCCAGAGGGTTGGATTTGCCTGACATTGCCAACGTTATTGAGTACGATCCTCCATTTACCATTGATGACCACTTACACAGAATCGGAAGATCTGCCAGAGTCGGTAAAGAGGGTGAGGCTGTATTGTTTTTGTTACCTGGAATTGAAGAAGGTTACGTGGATGGAAAGTTACGTGTGGTGCATCCTAACGAAAACAACTTGAGAATCGTCAACTACGAGCACATCTTAAGACAAGGCTTTGCTGAAGAGACTTCTGCAAAGGACAAAAAAGAAGGAAAATGGGATATGCATGCAACCACCTGGCACTTGGAGGTTGAAAGATGGTTATTGGAGGATGTTGGAGCCCACAACAAGGCTGTTCAAGGGTTTACTTCCCACGTCAGAGCCTATGCTACTCATTTGTCAACTGAAAGAATGTACTTTAATGTCAAGACTTTACATCTTGGTCATTTAGCAAAGAGTTTTGGTTTGAGAGAAACACCAAAGAAGTTGGGAAAGACGGTTGGAACTGATGAATTTGCCAAGAAGGTGAAGGAAGATCCTAGAAAGAAGATGTTGAGGATGGCAAAGAAGGCGCTTAATGCGAGGGATGAGTTTAACTATTAGCATATTTATTTATAATTCGTAATTGCTTGTTTATTTATAATTCGTAATTGCTTGTTTATTCATAATTCGTAATTGCTTGTTTATTTATAATTCGTAATTGCTTGTTTATTCATAATTCGTAATTGCTTGTTTATTCATAATTCGTAATTCATGCTTTTTTATTCATAATTCGTAACTCCTTCATGTTTATTCATAATTCATAATTTCTTGCTTATTCATAATTCATAACTCCTTCATGTTTATTCATAATTCATACCTACATTTTATAATTCACATTTATAATCCCCCTAATTGTCTATATCCATCAATATTCCAAAGTCCATGAGTCTCTCCTAAAATATACCCAATGGTTTTACGTTGATAATAATCACCAACTAATTCAATGTTGTCAATGATATCATCCAACAACAAAGCCTTACCAACGTTGATTCCATCCTTCAAGCCGTTGTGTTTAACATTGACTACATGAACATGGAAATGGTAGTACGATGGGTGGTAATGCACAAACAATCTCAACTGGTGGGGTGAAATATCAAACTTAGCGGAGGTGACACTGAGAATAGTGGCTCTCAACTGCTTTAAGAAGTCCACATTCCAAGCACCCAAGTCACGCACACTCGAGATATCCATTCTGTTCACAATGCACACCAAATAGAGCGAATCGAGGTTGATCCGATCCCATTTCATGTCAGGCAACAACACAAACCCACTTTGCGGGTCCCTATCGTGGTGGACAAACGTTTCTGCCTCCTTGCCTTCAAACAAAATGTTGTAGACCCACTTGATACGATCTCCCTTCATTGACTCGATGTAGTCCACTGCGTACTTGTTGTACATCTCTGGGGTCTCCTTCACGTAGTGAACCTTCTGTTTACTGAACTTGCGGATGTGAGTCTCGGTAGCTGGGTACACGAGGTTCAACTTGGCGCTTGGGATCGTGGTCAAGTTGCTGCTGAGAACTACTGAAGACCAGTAGTACACATCATTGCTCTCGATGGGAGCAACTTCAACCACCGCCTCATCAGGTCTAAACTCTCCACTTTCCACGATAAAGTGCGATTTTTCAATGGATACTATAGCATCTTGTTTCTGAATCTTCCCAAGTACTGCAATCGACTTGGTTTGGGGATCGGAAGCGAGAATCTTTTCGAATTGAAACTGTGATATGAGTTCTTGTGTCATGAAAAATTGATATTTGGAGAAATAATAGACAAATGTTTTAAATTTGTACATTTTTGTAGAGGTGTGAGGTGTAGAGGTGTATAAGGTGGGGCTCGTTTCAGGTTTTGTATTCATGGTGATTTATGTAGCTATTGTTTTGTTTTGTTACTTAGCTTAGATTGTTTTAGTGTGAGTGGGTTATACGTGTGGAACACGTTGTGTATTAGTTAAACGGTTAGTAGTAGCTTTTCCCTTGTTCTTTGCTAATCTATTTCAGCTCTTTATATTCTTTCTCCAAACCTTATCTCTTATCTGGTAACTTGCAATTTCACTTGGATGCAAACATTTAGTTCGAGCCATTAATTTCATCGTCTTAGTCACATATCGTAACTTGTTCAATGTCATTCAATAAGATGCTCCTGTCTTGGCCACTGTATTCTATCATAACCGAGGGAAGCTGACATAAGGTATCAATACCTCTTGTCCTTAACACTTATTAGTTTATGTATTAAGTTGATATAATTGCTTATACTCTTATTAAAGTTGATGTAATTTCTTATACTCTTATTAAAGTTGATATAATTTCTTATAGCACTGGTCACCTATTCTCCAAATACCAGAACAAGTCTTTTTATTTTAAAGCAAGCATTCAAATTACTGATTAAAAGTTATACATCCTCCACCCCCTCATCATCATTCATATCAATACAAACCCAGGATGGCCACGCAACTTCATCCCTCACTATACTCCTCAACTGATCAACAACAAATTTCTCAACCTTTCCAACATTTCTCAATACATTATTCTCAACCTCTCCAATCTCAGACTCGATTCTCATTTTCTTGATGATGTCTATACGCTCTCTGTTATTTCCAGTCATGTAATCAACAAAGTTTCCACCATTGTTGGGCTGGGGTGAGTTGACACTGCCGGATGATGCATGCATGGGAGGGATTCCAAAGTAATCGGAAGTGGTGTCATTAATATCACACAAGAAGGACAAGTAGATGGACTTCTTCAAGTACGCCAAGGCAACTATCGAATGGATGTGGATCTCAGTGATATGGAGTTTAATCGGCAAAGAGATGAAATTCGGCGAGGGGTAATTGACCATGAGGTTCACCGTCACCTCGAGATGGAGATCTCCGGTATATGCAAGCTCCAACACAAACTGAATATCGTCGTCCTTTTTATCTGGGTGTGCCTTGGGCTCTTCCTTGGATGGAGTGGCACTCGAGTCGTTGCGGAGTCGAAGAGGCAGACTCAAAATCGGTGACTCTGCTCGGGTGATGCTATTACTGCCAGGTCCTATTCCCACTATGTTTGTTGCACTGTAGCTATGCAAGTAGTTTAATGGGTTATTGCCCATGATGAGAGAAATCGAGTCCAGCGACGTGCGTAACCGTTCAATCGGTGGCGGTAAAATACTGCTACTGTGGGCGCTGGGTCCGCTGATGTTGAGTGTGAGTGCCTGAAGGTCATCATTGATTGTTGAAGTGTCGCCCTCATCAACTTCGTCTTCTACGTCTTCGTCATCTTTCAGTTGTCGTGCTTCTTCTTCCTCTTCTTCTTCCTGGCTGGTTTCCGAACCTGCTGCATACTTTGGTTGACTACTTCTAACTTCATCTTCATAAAAGTCATCAAATGGATCGCTGATATGTCTGAGTGTTATTTCGGGTGCTGTATCTCCTAGACTAAAGTCTGTGACCAGGAGGTCAGATATGTATGAGGGTAGTTTAATACTCTTGAATTGTGAGTCGAGAATGTCTTTTATGTAGTCATTGATGGTATTATCTTCGGTGAGTTTGTCCCAGTTGATGTCAAATGACATGTTGATATTTTGTCACGTGGGAGACCCGAGCCTATGATACTAAACGCCTACCAACGAAGAGTATAGCGAATGTGAGATGTGTGAGATGTGTGAGATGTGTGAGATGTGTGAGATGTGTGAGATGTGTGAGATGTGTAAGAAGTGAGTGTATGTGTAAGAAGTGAAAGTATGTGTTAGAAATGAGGAGTAAGAAATGAAGAGTAAGAAAAGTAAGAAATGAAGAGTAAGAAAAGTAAGAAATCAGAAGAAATGAGAAGCATGTATAAGAAATGAAAATTATGTATAAGAATTATGAATAGAGAAGTGCTAGAAGTTAACAAATTAGTTGTAAAATCAACTACATCAAAATAGCTATTCTTAGTAAAAATATGTGTCCGATTTGACTCCCTTAACATAAAATAGCTTCACTACACAAAACATTAAAAACTTCACTTACAAACTCACTTAGTTTGTTCGTTCGTTCATTCTACAAAACGTTAAAATCACAAACCTTTATACCCTAACTACTAGAAACAATATCCCCATTAACAACAGTAGCCTTTCTTTCCACACCATCAATCTTAGTCTCAAATACAGAAACCAAAGTATTCGAATTGATTATTGTCTCCTTAGCTTCAGTCTTTAACCCATCATACTTCACTTTTGAGTTCAAAACAGCTTGAATGGTGACAGGAGTGGTGACGTCAGCAACCTTTGAAAACTTCTCAGTCAAAGAAATAGGAAAGCTTGAGACAGAATCCTTGGATGCAATTTGAATTTTGGTGAATTGGTTAACAACCGAAGCCTTTGTTTGACACTTGGTCTTGTATTCGGTGGAGTTAAAAACATCGGAGCCGGAACCAAAACCGTACTTTTTCATTTCCTTGCTTTCCCTTTCAAGCTTGAAGCTGCACTCGGCCAGCTGGGCGACGGTATATGTGACGGTGGCGTTGTTCTTGAAGGTAAATTGCAAGAAGGCGGTCTGGTTAGAAGCAATATCGGATTGCAACCTGACGGTTGCGAATTTTGGAGCCCAAGGACCGTAGTTTTTGGCAGGCACGACTTTGCCCTTGGATGATTCTTCTGACGTGGTGGTGGTTACTCCTGAGGCACTTGCGATTTCAGCGGATTCCCAGAGAAGGACAGAACCGCCAACAAACCAGTCTGGAGATACGCCGGTAGAAATAACCGGACCGGTGGCATCGACAGGAAGGGCACTGAAAGGAGAAGAAACCTCAACGGTCACATTGACAGGCTTCTTCCAGAGCAATGGCAAAAACGGCATCAAGTCGACGGACTGTGTCAAGCCGGAAAACTGGCCGTGGGCCACCACAGGCACAAAGCTCTTGTTGGTCAAGCCGGAAATGGCATTCTGGTGGAACAAGGTCGGCTTAGGGTTGACGGTACCAGCATAGAGACCGTCAACAAACACATTCACCACACGCACCCCGTCGTCTTGCTTGAAGTACGCAGACTCGGCGTTTGTGGCGGAGATGAGCAAGTTCAATTGGGCGTTGGTGGTATTCTGGGAAATCTGGGGAAGTTCGATGGAAGCGTTGGAGAACCCAAACACCCTGCTAGCAGGCAAACCGGAGTTGAAAACATCGGTGTGCTCCACGGGCCTGTTCAACAATCCCAAGCTAACACTGACTTCGGTGTCGAGAGGCCCTTCCAAGACATCAAAGGTCAACTTGGATTTCTTGTTGTTGAACACAGAAACGTAGTCGGAGATGTTAAAATGCACGCTGGTGAAGGCCCTTCCGTCTCTAGAAACTGGCGTACTTGTTCTCAAGACTGGAACACCGTCAATTTGCACCTCATACAACGCCGCATCTCCGAGATGAGTGGTGTTGATGGTCAAATATGCGTGTGTGTAGCTCGCATTGTTCAAGTATATGTTTGCTGATAATTTATCCACCAAGATGGTTTGTAAAAACAACTCTTGGGAGTAATCAACCGCAGGCAATTGCAGTTGCAACTCCAAGAACTCTGTAGTTTTGAGATCCACATTAGCTGCTTTGAAAATCCACGTACCAGTAGCTGGGTGGTCTACAGGAAATGTAAAGTAAACCGCCAATGATAATGCTACTGCGATGAGGAGAACACGCACTCTCCATTTGATTAAAAAAGTCATGGTTACTATTAATTGACGACAAGAGGCTTTATTATACTTTGCGTCGGAGACCCGAAACGAATTTTTCACTTGTGTTTCTTTTTCAAATTGCTGCGAATTACATTCGGAGATCCGGTAATAGATTACTTGACTTCGATATTTGGAGGATTACAATATTAAGTAGACTTTATAACATTTCTAAATGTTTATATTTCTATGATTATAGAAATCATAGAAATATAACTAACTTCTAAATATCAAATTCTATCAATTTCTAATCTCTATCATTTTCTAAATATCTAAATCATTATTCTTCATACACATCAAAATTACACGTTTTCTTGAAATAATTATACAAAACCAAATGCCTATATTACACTATAAAGTTACCAGACCACTTCTAACAGTCACACTTCTTGAAAAATCATTTCTTGCATAATTAAAAATTGAAATGACTTGAGAAGATTCAACATCTTCATTGACACTTAATTGATTATGATTATCATCCAAAGAATCAGCCAAAGTGAAATGGAACAGCTTTGGTTGGACACGAGTACCCAGTTTTTGGAAGTTCTCAACCAAAGTCATGCCAAACTTTGAGTGTCTGAATTCTTGATGAGCCACGATCTTAGCGGAGTCATCAACCAAAGTTGTATCTTGGATGCATTGGTTTATAGGCATGGAGTTGTGCACAGCAACATCAGCATGTTGGCTGTAGGGCCCGTTGGCGTACTCAGTGTACACCTGTTTCTCGAGAATCATGGTGCACGCCAGCAGCAGGAAGACGTTGTACTTGACCTTCTCGTTGTTGGAAGTGGTGAACTCGAGAACGGAGGTGTACGTGGAGGCTAAGGTGGCATTGAAATGGGTTACAAAGTTGGATTCCCAAGTGTGGTCCGAGTTCTCAGTCACCGGCTTGGCCGAAAGGTGCTCCATCGGACTGGCACTAAGCATGTGTCCAGAGGCATCCTTAAAGTTGGATATCTGCCACAGCAACAACGAAGCAGAAAGAATCCACAGACTGGAAAACTCGGATACCCTTCTTGCATAGTTGATTGTGCTGGAAGACTGCATGGGCACAACATCAAAGGGCGAGGCGAGCGACACAGACAACTTGCTTGGACCCTGCCAGAGCAACGGTAAGAACGGAATCAAGTCTAGTTTGTACGTGAACCCAGTAAACTGGCCGTGTGTGACCACAGGGTTGTAGTTGTGAACCCCCAACTTGGAAACCGAGTCCATGCTCAACAACAGTGGTTTTACGTTGACTGTGCCAACATACAAGTCGTTGATAAAAACGTTAAAGTACCGAATGGGGTTGGCTCTCTTGAAGTACGAGCTTTCGTCGCCTCCGTTGGACGAAATCAACAAGTTCAACTGTGCTACAGTGGTATTTGGAGCCACCTGTGGCAATGTCACCGTCCAGTCTCTGTTAAAGTTTAAAGGAATCACCAGCGACGCACTTCGGTCCGTGCTGAAGTAGGTCGCTCTTGGCTTTTCTTTGCGCTTTTTTAATTTTAGTGAGACGGAGATTTTTGCAACTGCGATTCCGTCCAAAACGCTCACTTCCACTTTGACCCCGCGCTTTCGATTCATCAACGAGAGAAACGGCGACACATCAAAATACGTGCTTGCAAACCCGTTGGGTGGCGGTGTTCTGGACCGAACAACCGCAACTCCATCTACAGTCACCTCCAAAAGCAGCAGCAGCAATATCCCCCTGTTTGTAACATTCAACTCCAAATACGCCTCCTGAAAATTCTGATTTAAATACATATCCGTCGAGAGCTTGGTGGATAAAGGCGATTCGTTAAATATCACCACGTTCCGGTCCGTAGGCGGCATCGGCGGCTGTATCTCAAAGTACTGTGTGTATGTGGTGCTGTTTTCCTCACTGGTTCCCAGGAGTGAAAGCATAAACAGCCTAGGGAGCTTCGTCAGTTGTGTAAATGTTAACACTGTAAATACAACTACACATGGCAATGCCAATAATTGAACCAATCTCTTCGACGTGAACCTATCACTTAGTTTCTTACCGGAATACCCCAGCCTATTATCCTGGAACATGGGTATCTGCATACTCTGTGATATGTTTTTTTTTAAATTCCCCTGTACATCTGATTCATGGTGCCGTTTTATTAAATCCAATGAATGTCGGAAGATAGCAAAAGAAATTTACGACTTTTTCTTTCTTTTGTTGTAAGACATGGAAGAAGTGATACTGGTCGGATAACGTTGGGATGGGTTTGTCTGTCTTTTGGTGGTGGAATTTTAATCTATTGAAATGTATTGTATTTATATTAATTATCTACTTATTATCAATTATCTATAATCTATTCATAATTTATTATCATAATTTATTATCATCATCTATTATCATCATCCACTCATCATCCACTCATCATCTATTATCTACTCATCATCTATTATCTACTCATCATCTATTATATACTAGTCAAGTATTTAATGTGGTAAATAACTTGGTTAATAGCTAAGTGATGAAGTTATTCGAGTCGCGCAGTTAGAACTTTTCAAGAAGATAAGATATTTAGTTGGGTATTTATAGTATTCCCACGGAAAAGACTGAACGTTAACAATCAGTGTAGAGGCCGGATATCCGATGAACAAAGCAAATTACTTTTGATACGAGACACCACAAACAGGTTCATTAAGTTTGTGTATCAATGTTAGCTGACATAAGGTATTAATCACCTAGCTTCCCTAACACTACTTATTATCTATTATCTATTACTTATCGTCTTGTGCTCGTTCTCCTCTGTTATCTCATTCCTCATGTATTTTTACTAATCTTTCCTATATCAACTATACGGTGAGAACCAATAATAACAGAACTCCGCTTAGCACCATTCTCGACAACCCTAAACACTCCAACAGTACTAGTAGTCAGAACAGTCAAAGTCTCAGAAGATGAATAATCATAATTAGGACGCTTAACCTGAGTGTCAATAGTAGCAACAATAGAAGAAGACTTGACACGCTTGGCCATTTGTTTTTCCTCTACAACAAAAGTGAACTTGAAAGCTTCGGAGTAGGCAGAAAACAGAAGGTGATTGTCGTTGGAAACGGTTGTGTTTGAAGTTCTGACAGCATGGTGGGTGTTAACACCATGGAATGCATCGTAGATGGGCAACTTTTCTGGTTCTTCGGATGGTCTTTCGTAGATCGAAGCCGAATGAAAGTTTTGGTTGAGGGCAAAGTCAACAGAAGAGCCATTAACAAACACAACGTGCAAGTCGGAAGAGTGTGTTCCAGAAGAGGATACATTGAAAACTCTGTTATAGTAGATCTTGTCACCCTTCCTGTCACTAGCGTGGTGTTTTTCGAGGTGGGTCTCAGAAACAAACTCGACGTTGGAGTTGAGGAATTCACCGCGGACTTCCTTGACCAAGTTCTGGTGGTCCCAAACAGCAACACTGCCGCTGACAAGCCAGTTCTCTTCAAGAGCAACCTTTGGCTTTTCTGGGTTGTTCAACTCGTCGAACGGGTCTGCAATCACAAGCCTAAGGGTGGAGTCGCTCCAGAGTAAGGGAAGGAATGGGGTCACGTCGAGCTGATACTCCAAGCCGGAAAAGTGGCCGGACGGGTAGATGGGGTGGAACGCCGACTCGATCCCACCGGCAATCGACTCTTCGTTGTGCAAAATAGACTTCGGGTTCACGACCCCAACAAACTTGTCATTAATGGTCACGTTAAAGTATCTAACAGGACTGTCGTGGTTGAAGTAGTCGGCCTCCTCACCAAACGAAGAAATAAACAAGTTCACTTGCGCACCAGTGGCACTCTTGGACACAGCTCCCAACCTGTACTCCCAATTTTCAGACTTCAATGGAATAATGTCAGTTGGGTTGCCTGTCAAGTTGAACACATTGTCCAACGCGTACTCCTTGGTACCAAAGCCAAGGTCGACAGAAACAGAAATCGCCGCTTCGTCGTATGCTTTAACAACCAACTTGTTGTTTTCACCAATGAGACTAGAGTACTCCGAGATGTCAAAGTGAGTTTGGACAAACGAGTACTCCTTGGCTGGTCTAGCAGCCTTGGTTCTCAACACAACAACCTCATTGATCAACACCTCAATCACTGGTTCTTTTTCTTCGTCATCATTTCTCACGTCAATGTTCAAGAACACACGGTTGAACGATCCAGATGGTGCAAACTCTCCTTCCACAGTGCTGGTGACGTTAACACTGCTCAACACTTGTATCTTTTCATCAAAATCAGGTGTCCCCCGTTGCAACTCAGTAAATTTGTAAAAGTGGTGATCTCCACCATGACGGTTTCTATATAAAATCTGAAGAGGTGAAAAGCCCCAGAAAAAGTAGCCCAACAAAACTATGGCGGTCACCACGTAAGGAAATCTCAGACGTTCGGGGGTATCAACTAGTCCCTTCATTGTTGCTTATTCAAGGCGGATCCGCTCCTTTTTATATTTCTCCTAAAGAATAGTCCCATGAGACACGGCAAATGTTAACGACAGAAAATCTAAATTTTGTTCATTGTGTGACGATCTGGCATGTGCGGATGCGCGTTAGATGATTTTCGAGTAGTGATCGCAAGTACCTGCTGTGGTGGCTCCCTTTATACATATCCACCAAGCCTTTTCTTTGTATGTGAGCCGTGTGTGGCTCGTGCATACTTCTCACAAGGCGTACCCCCTCACGTGTTGCGTGATTTCGGTAAAGCCACGACCAGCGGCTGCCTGTAGTTAGATATACTTGATGGTCGACAAATTCACTGCGCCTCCACGCTGATATTAACAGGCATCCGATGTGAAACAACGTCTGTGACCCTTGCGCATCATACTCAGATATGCCGCTATAACACCGTCACGTTACGTGTAGCCTCCACAGACACATACTTTGGTAGCGCGTCTCACGTGCCGGAAAACGTATCTCAGCAGAAAAATTTACACCAATCAAACCATGTCTGCTAGATTCATCATCCCAAGTACATTGAGAGAGTTGAGATTCCATCTTTCTCAAACCGGTGAAGCTTCTGCTCCATTGAAGTCTTTTCTTTCCAAGAATTACCAAACCTTGAAGACCCAAACTGATTACAAGTTGCCTATTTTAATTAGAGAAAGTTATGGTGTTGCACCCGCTTTAGTTGCTAGATTTGAGAAGGGTAGAGAAGTTAAGAGACTGCTTGATAGATTATCCGAGAAGGAGATTGAATCTGCTTTTGCTGATTTATTGAAGTGATACATCTGAATATATCTAATATTGATTGTATGATTTATTGATTATTAAAGATTAATGGATGTCGATTATTAAATGGCATTGGTTATGGCATTGGTTATTGAATATTAATTAAACGTCGATAAATAACATCGTTAAATAAATATCGTAAATAAACATCGTAAATAAACATTGTTAAATAAACATCGTAAATAAACATCGTTAAATAACATCGTAAATAACATCGTTAAAAAACATCGATGAAAACATCGCTAATACCTATTAATCTGTATATCTATATCTATTATGCCTCTAACAGTAATTCACTCAACAAACTATCTATCAACATAATATCCTTATCATGCTCTAATATAGCTCGCTGCATAACCCGAGTATCACCAAATTCTTCCTCTTGTAATAAAGCCATTGGATCCAAATCAGAGAATTGATCGCGAACTGCATGCTTTTTACCTAAGAAATAACGAATATCATCAACAACTTCAATGGTATCAGTTGCCTGTCTTTCTTGAATTCTCTTAGCACTATCCGAAATAATATCAAGCATCTTCTGTCTCTGTTCACTCACCAATGACTTTAAATTATGAGCAATCATTTTGGTGATAAATTGTTCTAATTTATCACAATGTGTGTGCCATGCTACCCGCAACAAGTCAAATCCATCGTAGCCGGTGGCATCATGTAACTGGTTGAATTCATCAAGTGTGAAGTGGTTGAACGTACTTGAGATCTTCACCGCACACACATTTTTAAGTCTGTCCAAGAAAAGCTCATCGGCTGCAAAAAGAAGCTCGGCAGTGTGGTCAAGTGGAATTTCCGCAATATCATCATGGTACAAGTACGACAACACCATTTCCGCTCCGATCTTGCTGGATAAACTGTTGGACAACCGGAACACAGGAATATGTTCGGCGCGCACCAAGCTTCTGTCTATAATTTCTATGTTGGATGTTTTGTCTATGTCTGAAATGGTGGGCATTGGAGTTTCATTGCTCGTGACAATGCCCGACTTGAGCATGGTGTCAAAGTATTCGGACCGTCTGAGAATGCTCTTGTTGACTGAGTAGTACACCACGGCCTCCAGCTCCGCATCAACCACCGCCACAATTGCATCGGGAATCGACTGCGACGCCTCCACCAACTGCTGCTTGTCGGTGAGATAACTGAGAACATCAACGTCCTCAAAGTCTATCTCGTCCTCTACAGCACCCTCCGCCCTGGAATCAAAAATGCCCTTCACAAACTTCTGGAGATCACTCCGTGCCTTCTCTATAAACTTGACCAGGTACTCATTCCGCACCTTCGCTATCACCTTCTTATCCGTCGTCATGTTCAAAGCTGTGATGCATTCACACAAATCCTCCAACTGCAAGTGCTT
Source organism: Kodamaea fungicola (assembly GCA_030560575.1). Taxonomy (NCBI): domain Eukaryota; kingdom Fungi; phylum Ascomycota; class Pichiomycetes; order Serinales; family Debaryomycetaceae; genus Kodamaea; species Kodamaea fungicola. Next base: position 568,097 of record JAKTTX010000007.1, on the reverse strand, counting down.
GGCAAACTGTGCAATTTGCTTGTGAAGCTCTGGCTTATCTAATGGGATTGTGTCCGTTCTCAAGTACACATAATCAACAATATGCTTAAAAATCGCAGGGTCGCTGCTTGATGGCATCTCAATGATGGCACGCAGCTTCCACGCCCCATTGAACTTTTCCCGAAAGTATGGTGATCTGGCTGCTAGCAAAAATCTATTAAGTCGGAAGCTTTGGAAGTTTTTGGCCATGACTCCATTGACATGCGGAAAGTGGAACGAAACATCCTTCATCTGCCCCAGAAACGACGCCATGATCGACGAGATGTGTGCCGCAAACGGCTGCGACATGTCCACCGCCTTGGAAACGTCAAACTCAATAAGCAAGTCCCGGATCCCATCTGTAAGCGCACCATAGATACAACGTGCACCCTGGAAGGTGTCTCTGTCACACACCGCTCCTCTCAGAAGTAGCATATGTACAATTTCAAAGTGCCCGCAAAGTGACAGGAGAATTAATGGCAGGTAATCCCACTCATCGACCTGGTTAATATCTAGATTAGGTGTGGATAATAGCGAATCAACCATTTCCAAGTCTCCGGACCGGCAGGCATGGCACAAATCAGAAAACGCCTTGTGGAGCTTTGCTTTTTCCCCGTTATCCCCAGCCTCGGGCATCCGAGACGACGGCATGTGGGAGTGGTTCATTGGAAGTTGGACTGGTTCACTCATGATTGACGACGGCATGTGGGAGTGGTTCATTGAAAGTTGGACTGGTTCACTCATGATTAGATTATTTTATGCAGGATGTCATTCATAGCAATTTTTCAGTCTTATGATTCAGTCCGGATGATTGTATATTCTATCAGATGTTTATTACTTCCATATATACTCTACACCTTTCCACGTCGTGCTTAATCATAAGAATTCACAAACAACTTTAACATCTTCTGTCTGAAACGACTTCCTTTCTTGGTTTTTACTTCAGTAATAATAGGCTCCTGTTGAACAGTATTCTCGAAAGGAATAGATTGGAAGTTCTTATTTGCTTGCTTCAATTGCTCGCTGGGTTTTGTGGCGAGGGTAGGCTGCTCCGAGTATGTTGTCAAATTGGTTGGCTGAGACTGTTGCGTGTTGATGGTTGGCGTTGAAAGATCATCTTCAGGCAATACACTGTGTTCGGGTTGCACAACCACTTCATTCTCCGACTTTTCTATGATCACAGAAAGGTCGTGGTGTTGCTGTTCCTCCTCATTGTTCTCCGAGTATCTACTGCTACCTTCGCTGTGAAGACCCATCACTGCAGCGGTGATCGTAGGATCGTACCGTAATGATGAGTGTACCTCGTCTTCATCCTCATCCCCAAACGAATCATCGGGTTGCACAACCTCAAGAACTGGTCTTTCGATGGGTGCAAATGGGTAGGCTTCTGGTTGCTTGGTGATTTGAATTTCTGGAATCGTTGTTTTAGGCTCTTCTACAGGAACAACTCTTTCAGGAATCTTCGGTTCAATTGAGCCGTTTTCCTCGGAAACGCTTGCCACTGCTTCACTTTCAACTAAAAATGGATGAACCAGCTCTCCCGACAATCTTTCATGTATGGACCCACTGAACTTGTGTGGTTGTACTAATTCATCATCAGGGACACTAACCATTTCCAATTCATTATCAGAGACATCATTTTCATTTGGAAGAGATTCTTTCTTCTTTCTAAAGATGGAGAATTTTTTCTTTTCTTTCTTTAATTCTTCTTTTTCGACTTCTGTTCTTTTGGTCTCCTTTCTTTCGACTTCTGCTCTTTTGATCTCCTTTCTTTCAACTTCTGCTCTTTTAGCCTCCTCCTTTCTTTCAACTTCTGCTCTTTTAGCCTCCTCCTTTCTCTCAATCTCCAATCTCTTTGCTTCCTCTTTACGCGAAATTTCCTCCTTTTTCTTCCTAGCCTTTTCATCCTTGGAAACAGCACTCCGTCCTTCTGACCCACGTAGCGAATGAATAGCAAACTCTTTATGGTGTGCACCATACCTATAGTTTGTGTCGACACCTCCTTCGTCTTTGGGTTGTACTGGAGAAAGGTTCTTTGACGGAATAACCAGTTCAGGATTAACACTGATATCTTCCCCATACACCTTTTTATATGCTGCATTCAAAGCAGCAGCGTAGAAGTCGGGGCTGGCCTCTAATATATTACTCTTGTTCACACTGGCACGCTTCTTTGGGTAAGACGAAGGAATAGTGATGGTTTCCACATTATCGTCAAACTTAATCGAGCTTTCTGGAGACTTTTCAATGTCAATGTGATTTCTCAAGGGCGAGCTTTGGTGAGGCTCGCTCGACTGCGCTTTCAACTGAACCACCAACGGAGACGTGGGTGCCTCCGCAGGTTGTGGTTGAGGCTCATCCAATTCGTCCAATGCGTCGAGGAAATCCTCATCCGAAGGAGACTGGGACACCTTTAAAATCAGCTTGAGTGGCCTGGCCTCTTGTTTTGGTTTAGGCTCCACCTTGGTGAGCTTGCTCTCATTTTCGTACTTAAAGGGAGCTGAAAGTTCACCGTCGTTTGCAACAGAATTGTTTCTGGTGTGCACAGGCAGCTGCATAGGCAGGTGTTTGGGGGTTCGCACCTTTGGAGCTGGATTGTTGAGTTTCAATGCATCCATTTCATAGTTGTACTCGAAATCTTTCAAATCCTCGTCAATTTTGTCCAAGTTAACGGCGTGATTTGAAACTATCGAAGACGTCCTGCCGTTAGTTAGGGAATTGGTTCTAGAGTTTGCTCTTGAGCTCACTCGAGAGATGTTCTTGGTGGTTGTTTCGATGATATTGGATCCATCCGGAAGCGATTTGATTGTTTGAGTGGTGATTGACTGAGTCCGACCTTGCGAGTCCACCACCTTGGTTGTCTTCGTCGTGATCACCACCTCCTCTTCTTCTTCTTCTTCCTCGTCTTCCACCTCAACCGGTAAGCTGGTCAATCTCCTGGAGGCTGAAGTGTTCGACGTTAGCGAATTGAACCGTCTGGGCTGTGGTGTGTTCGATGACATCGAATTGGACCGCCTGGGTTGTGGTGTATTCGATGATATCGAATTGAATCGCCTGGTCCCAGAATTCGGCACGTAACTGGGCTTGGGGTTGTACACAACCTGTTTCATGGGTCTGGATGACAACGACATCGTTCTTCTGGCTGGTTGATTCTCAATTGGCTTGGAGTGCAACCGTATGGCCTCCAGTGCTGCCAGTGCTGCCAGTGCCGCCAGTGCCGCTGGGTGTCTTGACTGGTCCTTAGGATACATCGGAAGTCCCGCATTACTTAAATTCGTCCCTGCTCCTTGATCGTACCTGTGAATCATCTCATTATACTTTGCAAACCCTTGGTATTGGTCATTCTTACGCTAATTTGTTAGTCCAACCACTAATATCTATCTCTTTACTTACACCTTTGGAGAAGAAACTAACCATCTTCTGTGCTTGCCAATAAACAAATTCATTTTTCGGGAGCGGCGCAGAGCAACTACTAATAGAGGTCACTACAAAACATCACGTGTGAGAACAATAGAGGCTCGCTAGACCCTGTGACATCATGTCAATGATAAGCGAACTCTACAAATGTTAGTCCACAACCACTTGTATCTATCGTGATGTTGCTTAGTTACGGAACTGGTGGCATATTAAAGTTTTCCAAAGTTATCTTTCTGTGTGGTTGAATGCTGCATATTGGGTGCAATTTCATGTTAGTTACCCAATTTCAGACAATATCGTTTTTTGTCCATTACGTTAGACATTGGAGGCGCTCAACAATTTTCGAGTTCTTTAGTATAGGTTGATTAGTATAGGTGTATTGCGTTGGATACTTGGTTTGGATGATACGCTGTTGATTCTTAATTGATATTATAATTTGATTTACTGATTGTTCAATTTACACTGTAATTTTTAAGTCGCTTCACTTCTATTCTGACTATTCAATTTACTTTTACAAGTTCAATTATATTATAACTATTCAATTTACTTTTACAAGTTCAATTATATTATAATACATTTACTTTTACAACTTCAATTATATTATAACTAATAACTTTTACAACTTCAATTATATTATAACTAATACACTTACTTTTCTTCAATTATATTATTACTAAATTCAATAGGATACCTATGTCAGCTCTGAGTGAGCATGACTACCAGCAGAGTAAGAGAGGCTCGAGTATACGAGAACATCACATTACTATTCGCTTGTGGTTTATAGTGTACTATTTGCTCCAACGCATATAAGATTGGTATCATTGATCGATTGAGAAAAGTACCCTTTATTTTACGTAACAAATAAGTGTCTGTTTACTATACAACCAAGTATTACAAGCCATTCAGTAATAGTTAACCCAGCAACCAACAAATTCATCCAACTATAATTATGTTTACAATAATCTAAAATCATGTCAATCATATTACTTCAATACTAATATTCAACTCATTCCCTCCATTTATACAAGAAGACCCTCAAGTACCAACAAATCACTAAATATCTCCTACATTGCATTCAAATATTCTCACATAATGTTGATCCGATGCTCATCGCACACGTGACCGGTGATACAAAAATTTGAGCATCGCATTTTCAAATCTTTAACCATGTCTGACACTCCACAGATAGATCTTGAAGACAAGTTGGCTAAGATCCGCTTACAGATCACGTCCAAATTGGAGAACCAGTCTCATTTGGCCATTATCTTAGCAGCAGTTGAAGAAAACATTGAAGAACAGAAGAATGAAAAGTCTGCAGTTGCATATTTCGTTAGCTTCTTATCACTTCTTGATCAAGTAGTTCAAAATGATGAGATTGTTGACGTTAAGTTGGCAACCACTACTACGTACTTCTTAGATATAGTGTTTCCATACGCTCCAAAAGCATTACTTAAATCCAAGTTTGGTGAAATTTTATCCAAGCTAGCTACTCCATTAACTAGCACTAATACTGAGGCACCATTAGTTAGATCCACGATTGGGGCCTTGGAATCCTTACTTTTGGCACAAGATGCCCAACAGTGGACGTCGCTGGGTAACGTTTCTCCAAAGAGAGCCTTGGTTGGTTTGTTGGAGTTGGCATTTGACCCTAGACCAAAGGTGAGAAAGAGAGCACAAGAAGCCATAAACCAGGTTTTGAGCAACCCTCCGGCTTCTCCATCTCCAGTTCATGTTGGTGCTCCATTGGCCGCCGAAATCACCTTGGAAAAGTTGGTTACTCTTAAGAACTCTCCAAAAAGTAAAGAACTCACCACTCAAATCATCCACTGTTTGCAATTGATCACTTCCATCACTTCGGCCAACTCGTGGCCAACCACCCAGATCACTCCGTTGTGTGACATTTTGTTGGATATTTCCAAGACCAGTGACCAATTCTTGGTTTCCCTGGCCTTCGGAGCTTTCGAGGGTTTGTTCCTGTCAATGCAAGACCCCGTGCATATCGACCGTTTCAACAAGGTTTTAAACATTATCTTCGACTTGAAGCCTTCTGTCAATGACACCCACTTGGCTGCTGCCTGGTTGGCAGTTGTTGCCAAGGCCGTTAGTTCATTTGCAGTTTTGGCCCCACAAGTGTGTGTTGAAAAGTTAAAGACCATCATTCCTATTGTTTCTGAGTTCTTGTCCTCCGAATCAAGTAACATCAACGAGAGTGCATCGCAGTGTCTTATTGCAATTGTCACTCAAGCTATTCCTGACAACTACTTATTACAGCCAAGTGCAACCAACGGAGTCACCGGGGAAATCTACGAGTTGGTTGATGACACGGTCACCTTTCTCAGTGAACATATTGCTAATGACTTGTTCACCATCAAGTACCAAAATGCAACCAAGGAGCTTTTAGAATTCATTGCTGCACTTGTGTTCAAATTGAGATCTAGAAGCAACCCAGACTTCCTCGGGATCTTGGAGACTGTTGGTGAATGGAGAACCTCCGAGACTGACTCTTTCCCTCACAACAAAGAAGCTGAAGATGTCATCTCTGCTTGTGTTTCAACCATGGGTCCTCAAGTTGTTTTGTCTATCTTGCCTTTGAACTTTGGCGGTGAAGCTTCTGGGCGTGCTTGGTTATTGCCTCTCTTGAGAGACAATGTCAGAAGTGCTGATATTCAATTCTACAAGACTGAAATCTTGCCACACGTTGAATTCTTCGCAAAGAAGGCTCAGTTTGCTGCTCCATTGCACGCCAAGATCTTTGAGACTATTGTGGACCAAATCTGGTCCTTACTTCCACACTTCTTTGACTTGCCTCGTGACTTGCGTACTGCCTTTGATGACGAATTTGCAGCACAATTATCCGATTTGATGTATTCCAAGGTTGAATTGAGAGTTCCAATCTGTCACGCATTGAGGCTCTTGGTTGAATCCAATGTGGCGTACAGCGAAGGAGCTTTGGCTGACGATTTGTTGATGCAAGAAGAATTCCCAATCAGTGAATCTCAAAAGAACCTTGAGTACTTGGCCTCCAAGACCCTGAACCTTTTGTCTGTTTTGTTCAACGTGTATTCATCCACCATGCCAGACTCTCGTGGGTTTGTTTTGGAAACTGTTGACACTTACCTCCAAATTATTCCAAAGGAAGACTTGGAAAACACCTTCAACAAGGTTTGTGCATTGTTGAAGCAAGCCATGGACGACGAAGCCGGTGATGACTCGAAGACAAACAAGGATGGTACTGCCAAGTTGAGTGCCACCATGATGGACTTAGTTGTTTCCATGGCCAAGTTTGTTCCTGTGTCCTCTCACAATGCCTTGTTCTCCATTTTCTCCCAAACTGTCAATGCTGATGCTCTTTTGCAAAAGAGATCTTATAGAATCTTGTCCAAGTTGGCTGAAACTGATGCCGGTAAATCATCGATTTCCAACTTTATTAATGAAGTTGAAAATGTTTTGATCCAAAGTTCGCTGAATGTGCAACCATCTGCCAGAGCCTCTAGATTGGCTGCCATTGACTTGGTTCTTGAAATTCTTCCAAACAACGATTTGCATTTCATTCCTGCTATTTTGCAAGAAATCATCATGTCTACCAAGGATGCTAACGAAAGAAGTAGATCTTTATCATATCTGATCTTGAACAAGATGGGTTACAAGATGGCTGAAGGAGGAGTTGTTCAAAACTCTCGTGTTCCAGGCTTCGACCCAGCCACCCCAGATTCCGAAGCTTCTCTTAGTGAGTACTTTACCATGGTTTCGGCTGGTTTGGCTGCAGAAACCCCACACATGGTTTCGGCCACCATCACAGCAGTGTCTTGTTTGGTGTTTGAATTCAAATCCCAATTACCCACAGACACTTTGTTAGAGATTGCATCTACCGTTGAGTTATTCTTGACCCACAACTCCAGAGAAATCGCCAAATCTGCCATTGGCTTTGTCAAGGTGGAGGTGTTATCTTTACCTGACGAGATGGTCAAGGCTAACATGAAGGAATTATTGGCCAAGTTGATGAGATGGTCTCACGAACACAAGGGTCACTTCAAGTCCAAGGTTAAGCACATCATTGAAAGATTGATCAGAAAGTTCGGGGTCGAAGAAGTCGAAGCTGCCATTCCTGAAGATGACAAGAAGTTGGTTGCCAACATCAAGAAGACCAGAAACAGAGCCAAGAGAAACAAGGCTGAGGATGATGACGAAGCCCCACAAAAGGAAAAGAAGTTTGTTTCTGCGTACGAAGAAGCTCTTTACGACTCCGATGTCTCTGATGATGAGGAAGTGGAAGAAGTTACTACCAAGAACAAAAAGAAAACCAACCAATATATCTTGAACGGAGGTGATGATCCACTTGATTTGCTTGACCGTCAAATGTTAGCTAGTATTTCTCTGTCCAAGCCAAAGAAGGGTGGTAAGTCTGATATTAAGAAGAAGACCGATGAGTTCAAGACAAAGGGCGGTAAGTTGGTATTTAATGAAGGTGTCGAAGATCCTTTAGCTGGCAAGGGTTCGGGTATCGATGCCTACTTGGATGCTGTTAAACAAGCTCCTGTTAGAGGTCAAAGAAATAAGTTGAAGTGGGCCAAGGGTAAGAAGGCTGCTGAAGAAGATTGGTCTGATGATGAAGAGGCTAAGCCAAAGGTTAAGAATTCCAAGGTGATGAAGCCAAAGCAAAAGTTTAAGGCAAAGAAGAAGTTGTAAGGATGTTAATAAATAGATTTGGTAATGAATGTAGGTTTGGAGCGAAGCGAGACTAGTTTGAATAAGAATATGAATATGAATTAGAAGAATGATGAGAAGAGCAAGTAGAATAAGAGGAGGAAGAATAATAATTACAATACTTATAGTAATAATTGAATAATAACTACAAGTTATACTTGTAGTAGATTAATAATTGAATAATACAAGTAATTCTTATAGTAGATTAATAATTGAATAATACAAGTAATTCTTATAGTAGATTAATAATTGAATAATACAAGTAATACTCAAGTAGATAATTGAATAAATAATTAAAAATCTACTAGTGGCTCACTTTTAAAAAGTCGTTTGGAAACCAAAAAAAAATTTACAACAGATGCCATTAAAATCACCAATCAAGATCAGATTGGCACGGTTCGGTAGAAAGAACTCACCAGTCTACAACATTGTTGTTGCTAAAAGACCCAATGCAAGAGACAGTTTGCCTCTTGAAGTTTTGGGAACATATAACCCAATCCCAGTTCCTTTAACACCAGAAGAAAAGGCCGCTGGGGTGATGAAATTTAAAGATATCCAATTAGACTTTGACAGAACCAAGTACTGGATTGGTGTGGGTGCTGAAGTTAGTGATCGTGTAGCATGGTTGTTCAAGAAGGGCGGAATATTACCAGAAGAATGGCCTTCTCCATCCAAGTTGACCCAAGTAGTTAACAAACCAGTCATTTCCAAGGAGTTTGTCAAGGAGGAGGAACCAAGAGTGTTATACAGAAAAAGATAGGCATGTACATAGTAATCAATAATGAAAGAACCTACGTAGAAACTTTAGAAATCTCCGGTACCTGGATGCTTTTTTCAACAGAATCAAGTCTTGCTCGACTTCAGGTTCTGGGGGAGGCTCGAAGAGATCAATCCATGAAGGCTGGAATTTCTTTAAATGGTATTGGTAATTTCCTATATGTAGAGGCTCGGGTATGCGGCGCACAACAGTGCTGGGGAACCTGTTGTTGATGATCTCCATTTCGTCTTTTAAGCTGACAGGGCAAACCATCGAGAGTCTTTGGGAAAGCTCAGAACAAGATGCGTGAGCGTCGGCATCAAGGTTTTTCTTGACTATATCAATCAAATGGTACACAGTATGAGTGATTTCGGGTATAGAGTCTAGCTTTAGACTTAACAAATGGTTGATTCTTTTTGCGGCTGCAAAATTCACAGAGAGAAATAACTGGAAGTTTATAAAGTGGATGTCAGCATCAGCAACCGTGACTAACTTCCACACCCTTGATACAACCATAGATTTTAGTTTCGGGGTAAGCGGTAAGGACCATAAAAGTGAAATAAAAGTCTGAAGATGCATGCTGCCAGAATGGGATGCTTGTTCAACAAGATCAAACATGAGGTTTACTCTTTTGAAGGAGAAGAAGTGTGTGAAAGACAAGGACATATCATGAGACCTGGTTAAAGCACTAGCCGCTTCAATGGCGGCAGTGATATCGATGATAGGTTGCACACAGTCGAAGGAGGACTCATGTAAGAAGTAGTCAATCTTTGCGAGTGACAAGGAGAGACGTTTCTCCAGCGTAAACTGCGCCAGCGTGTACTGCAACGACCCTTCAGACAGAAGAATACTACAGCTAGACATATGCGCGCTACAAAATTATCAGTGTTCAATATATTAAACTAAAGAGATTAGTCGAACAAACCCATACCCATGTCGTCGTCGGATTCATCATCTTCTTCTGGGGCAGCTTCTTCAGCGGCAGCAGAGGAGGAAGCAGCAGCGACTGGAGCAGCAGAGGCGTAAGCTTCTGGGTTGGCCAATCTGTCCTTGACGGCTTCGGAACCTTCGAAGGTGTAGTCGGTGGCAATAGACAAAGCCAAGACGTTCTTGTAGTGGTTGACGATGGAGTGACCGACAGATGGCAAGGTTGGGTAACCAACAGCCAAGGAGATGGAAGCGATGGTGTTGATGGCGGAAACAAAGTGTCCAACCAATTCATCATCGGTGATGTCCAAGATGGAAGCTGGGAAGACTTGACCGTTGTCGTAAACTTGGACAATAGTCAAACCGTAGGTGAATGGAGAAATGTTCAACATGTTCAACAAAGTAGCTTCAGATGGACCAACCTTGGCACCTTCTTCAACAACCTTGACATCGGAGACGATTTCAATGGTACCTCTGGCAATCTTAGTTGGGACACCCAAAGCTTGGAAGAAAGAGGTCTTACCTGGTTCCATACCAGTGTTACCGGCTGGGACATAGACATCCTTTGGAGCAACGGCACCGGCCTTGGCTGGAGCAGCAACAACGTTGGAAGTAACAACTTCTCTGATGTCCTTCAAGGAAGCGTTGGTGAAAATGAAACCGACGTTACCCTTGATGAATGGCAACAACTTTTCAAATTCTGGCAAGTCAGCAAGGAAACCTCTGACGGCTCTTCTGACCATGGTGTTCTTACCCATCAACACAACAGCGTCTTGTCTCAAAGACTTTCTGACTTCGTGCATTTGTTGGGAAGAGACATTGTCAACACCAACAATGAAGATGGACTTGTACTCTTCGAGCAATTCTCTAAGCTTAGCGAAGTATTGAACTTTCTTATCACGGTTACCACCCATTTCGACTTATAATATTAACTGACGATAGGAATTTTTAATGGTCCTTAGTTAAAGATGTTTTTTGAAAAGTTTTTTTTCTTCGAATGTAGTGCCGGGTGGTGATGCCAGAGGTACTGCAGGTAGTACTCTGTGAAGATCCTGGTCACGTGTGCACTCTATCTCTAGGTCTAGTGCCCTATGATGGATGATTGTTTGAATACTGTAGAATATTGTAGAAGGCTGTTGATTTTAATACTGTTGATTATTCTATTAAATCTATTGATGTTCTATTATACAAACGAATTGATTATTCCATTGAAATGTTGATTCTATGTTAAGTACTGAGTCTATTGATTATAATATTCTATGTTAAGTACTGAGTCTATTGATTATGATATTTTAGGTTTAACCTAAAATTTAAAATATTATTTTAATCTTCTCATTAGGTTCTTACACGTCCTGGTTAATAAACAAAATACTCTTGATTTCTACAATTCTAAAATAACAATAATTCATCACTTTTTAGCATCAAAATTTTACCGAACTAAAACAACTTTTTCACAAAAAATACAAAAAAATAATTGCAGCCATAAAACTAACCAAAACCCATGTTTTCGTAGTCCAGGCTAACAAAGGCATTTTTAACATACTCCTTCCAATACTTTTCTAATTTCTTGGCTTCATTCTTAGCAAGAGATTTCTTGATTGGCTTACCAAGTTTACGACCAAAGTTCAACCATTCGTTAACAGTTAAATCTTTCATGTCATAAGAATCGTCAGTAGAATATTGGAATTCATATTGGAAATCCTTTTCACCATTGTTGATTCCTTCCAAGTCAGCATAATACTGAACATAACGCTCTGGAGTGAAAGTCTGAGGAATATACGCAGGTCCTAAAGGCAAGCCTTTAGGCATTTTTGGTGGTAAAGTCTTATCTTTTTTTAAGATAACTACTTCATCGTCGTGCTCGGTAAGAACCAAATTTTCAATTTGCTTGAAGAAGTCATCCCAAGGAGTGAATTTGTACTTAGCATGGTACTCCGCTTGTTGCTCCAAACCTGTAATATTGTACTCCCAGACTCTAAAGCCCGGGTTGAATGTTGGAACAATACTTGCGGACACATGAGCAACAGAGTATCTCTGGGAATTCTTACCAGACTTGTTGATGGTAGCATAAAGAGTCTCTCTCAAAGAGTCCATAAATTTAACCTTATTTTTAGGAGCACCACTCATGGCTCTGAATTGGTCGTCACCAAAAGCCATGACGGCATCAAGGTTGTCTTCGTCATCCGAAAAGTCATAGTCCAAGGAGACAAAGTCTTTTTTGCCGACCGAGTCCCTGATGGACTTGTAAGCGGCTTTGCTATCCAACGGAATAAAATGGTCGATGTTCATGTGACCAAAGAGCCCGCCAATGATCACATCTCTGTACTCGTGAGTCCAGACAATATATTTACGTAAACATGACTCATCATAGTTCTTTCCGTTGGGAGGCACATGTCCAGTAAGCCAGACCTTCATGTTTCTAGCACGCATCTCCTTGAGAACATAGCCCAACCACTCGAACAATTGATAGCCCGGTTGCTTTTTGGAATCACAATTATCGACTAGAGGGTTTGCTTTGAACAAATACAAGGTGTTGATGGACAAGATGGCCAAATGGTTTGGAATCACTTCTGTGAAGAAGTACACCCCCTTGTTGAAGGTATGTAATTGTGCCTGCGGAATGTAATTCTTCCACATTTTGTACAATTCACGAATTTGTAACGTAGGACCCGGGGAGAACAAGTTGTGGGGATAGACGTCATTGTTACCCAAGGAAGGAATCAAGTCAACGTCCATTTTTCTTTCGTTGTTCGACGTTGACTTGAACGTATCGTAGAGGAGGTTACTAATTTCCTCATTGACCTCGAAGATGTGTTGTTCTGTACGAGGGAACCTACGATCGTTATCATGTCTGATGTTGTCACCAGTCCAGACGATGAAATCGATCTTATCACGGAGATTGTCGTCTATCCACTTGATTGTATCTTTGACAAGAAGCATTGGCGAGTCACAGCCCCAAATGGCATTTCCGTACTTCCCGGCCTTTTTATCGGAATTGCTGAAGTCGTGGCACATTTCATCTGGATCAGAGCCTGCTTTGTAGAACGGGTCAGGATGCATATCCGTCAAGTGCAAAAAGCGCCCATGAATAACTTGTTCATAGTAGTCATCACCGTTTGTTGAGCTGATTTTTACAGGGTTCTTCGGGGTGAGACCCAACTTTTTTAAATCATCGATCTGAGATGAATTGAGCAGAACAATATGGGAAATGACAGACGCAGATGAAGATACCGTGCGGTAGAATTGATGGAACAATGCGTAACATACAAGTATAAGTACACCTACCTTCAACATATTAAGTTTTTTAGTTGAATTCTAGACCCATGCACGACCAAAAACTATTCTTTGCGTTTCAAGAATGCGAGAGAACCAACATCACATGATAATGTAAGGAGTAAATTCGGAATTAAAACAAATTCAAATAAGACTCCTTAAAGGGATAAATGAATTGACGATTAAAATCGTGAATAGAAAGTAGGAACCGGGAAACGAAGAATGAAATTCATAATAGAGAACAAAGGAGGACTTGAATTTCATTATCAAATGGACCCGTAAATCGTGTCAAGATTGTATTGTAAGATGGCGGAGTTGACTGCATTGACTAAGTAATTTTATTACCTAAAGGAGTGAAATAGTACAGGGAAAATCTTACGCCCCTTTGTGTGTTGTGTAATAATGTAATTGTGCAAATGGGGCTATTGTTTCGAACATGATTAAAAAAATCGTTTCAATGCCAGTGATGTAATTTTTGACGCGATGCGCGAACTTACAATTCCTTGGTGATGACGCGAAAAACGTAAACAAATAATTAAAAATAATAACAAATCAATATTCCTAATGCAGTGACTTAATTGCAAACGGACCAGAAAGATTCTGCGATGCGTAAAGTGTATTTCCTAAATAGACAAAAAAAACCAAATGTCCCCTTATTCGGTTAACTGCAATAGCAAGAATACATAGAAAGTCGCGTATGTCAACAATAATCTACGCAAGTACTATAGATGTATCTCATCTGCACATAAGCATTTTTTTTTAAAAATAATAACATCAGAAGGAGTATATATTGACAGACCCTGCCTCTGCTTTTTTTTTCTAATCATCAAGTCTTTCAGTCACTCCTTAATAATGTTCGCTCACACTCCAAAAAGACCTACCTTACCTTCGACACCTTTAACTACTAAAACTAGTTTACCTCCTTTGTCATCAATAATGAACCAACTGATTCCAAAGTTGCCTCCCATCCTGGATATCTATAAAACTGCATTCCCAACTCCAAGTCATACTCCTCCAGTGTCCGGTAAAGACGACACAGACACCATTGACTTGAGAAAGAGAAAATCGATTTCATCTCCTTCAAGTGACAAGTCATACGCATTCATTTCCCATTCTCCATTAACATACCCATCTCAAGAACCTTCCATTGATAACGCTCCATTGGCTCGCCGTAAGCGCAGAAGAACGTCTCCAAATGAATTATCTATCTTGAACGCCGAGTTTGAAGTGGGCTCCACTCCAAACAAAATGCGTAGAATCGAAATAGCAAAGAAGGTTAACATGACTGAAAAGGCCATCCAGATCTGGTTCCAGAACAAGAGACAAAGTTTAAGAAAGCAGAGCTCTCACGAAAGAGAAGTTACTGAATTATTACCTGTACAAGTTCAAGTTCAACTCCAACCACCTGCAGTGGTGGTGCCCATGATGCATCACAACGTGCCAATGATCCCACATATGATGATGTCTTCGACTCCAATCAAACCACAGTTCTCCCCAACTTACAAGTCCCCAGAACAAGACATTGATTCTTCTCTTGATGACTCGATGTTGGTTTTGAACGAAACTAGAAAGAAGCAACCTACTTTACTTAACTCTAATACCACTTCTACAATGACTTTCAAATTGTCCTCCAAAGTAAAGGATAAGTTAGCTGCTATGAATGATACCAAACCAAAAACTTATATTGATTTACCATCAGACCGTAAACCAAAAGATGGAGTAGTACAAAATTTACTTAGTTTGAGATCTGGTTCCTGGTCTTAATTATTGTTTATATTAATGAAGTTACGAGTTTTAGAATTTTATGTAAATTGCACTTTCTGATTTTGTGGTATTTCTTTGGCGACTCTAAACAATACCTAGATGTCTATTTTGGACCGAAGCTATTGTGTTCAAATTTCATAGTAATAGCATGACTTGCATTATTAGGCTTCAATTGGGCAAAATGCTTGACGCGGGATTGATCTTCTCTGTGTGTACTTATCACTGCGTTAGCGACAACGGAACAATGTAATGATCCTAAATGGATAAATACCGTCGCTCTCTTTGATTTCAATTTCAGCCCACTCTATTATTTGCAACCACCTTAAAACATATTCTTAATGTGGTCAATTTACAAAATTTTTGAAACAATAATAATATCAAAAGAGTTAAGACTCGAAAATGTAAGACCGTGATTGTAAATATTATGCTACTTGAAATTAGAAAATAAAGCTTAATTGAAAAAAAAAACACAAGAGGTTGAGATGTAATAAGGTCATTTATGATGATTGCAAAGTCACATGTTTTCTCACATGTCAATATTTCGGGTTTGATGGCTCAACAAATGTCACTACGGAAAAATACTATTATGTAATACATCAAACTTGCTATCATGTGGTATATCATGTGATATGAAAATTTTCAAATCTTCTCCTCTATATTAGTCTTGTTCCAAAAACTTCATTCATTTAGAAGTGTTTAAAGTATAACATATATGCAACGAAATTAAAAGTAAAACGTACCACACATTAAAAAAACTCTACAAGCACACTCAAACAGTCGTGTAAATTATAACGTATGATATATTAAATTACATGAAGGACAATAAACTTAATAATGGATTAACGACCACGGGAGGTAGTCTTGGTGTGTTGACCTCTGACCTTAAGACCCCAGAAGTGTCTGATACCACGGTGGGATCTGATCTTCTTCAACTTTTCCAAGTCATCTCTCAACTTAGATTCCAAGTTGTTAGCTAAGACGTGGTAGTCCTTACCATCGACTTGGTCCTTTTGTCTGTTCAAGAACCAAGCTGGGACCTTATAGTTGGTTGGGTTTTGCATAATGGTGACGATTCTTTCCAATTCTTCTTGGGTCAATTCACCAGCACGCTTTTGCAAATCAACATCAGCCTTCTTACAGACCAAGTTGGAGTATCTACGACCGACACCTCTAATCTTGGTCAAGGCGTACATGATCTTAATTCTACCATCAATGTTGGTGTTCAACAAACTATGAATGTTAGTATCTTCTACTCTGTCAGCATATCACTTATTACATACCGTAAAATGTGTTGGAAGGAACCTTCTTCTTGGACGACTAACGACATATTGGTTTCTATGGTACTATCACAAATAAAATTCAAAAGCTTTCGAAAATTTTAACCAGTATTGAAAATTTTCCTGGTGCGGGTGCGCTGCGATACACAAAGAGGGATGAGAGAAGAACTGCATAGTGAATATGCAGGATACATTAAAAGAAGTCCATAGAGCCCTAATTATGTGCACGTGTTCAAAGTAGATACATATTCTGTAATGTTGGACAATACTAAATCACATCTCAGGAAGTACCTGAATGTTCAATAAATACGACCCGCACATCATCACCCATCTTCTACATCTCTATTCCACATCATTTCATTCACTATATACAATCAAGAATACTTGGAGATCATCCATTGTAATGCAGACAATTCAATATAAACACGGTTGGCCTTCAAGATATCTCTGACCTCAACGGCTTCTTTGATTAATACATCAGACTTATTATTAGTAGCATCGATCAAGTTGTTTCTTTGCTCATTGGTAATAAACAACAAGTTCAACTTTTGTAAATCATGTGCTTTGACAAATTGGTCTGCGGTTTCTGGGTGGTCGTACTTGAAATCCACGATATCTGAGTCGTATTCTATTATTTTGTGATCCGGCAGGTTACCGATTATGAAGAGTCTACCGTTTCTATAATGCTCAGCAAAGGCATTCTGAAAAGCCTTAGCGTATATCTTACTTGGTAACTTTGTGGACCAGTCATGACCAGCCTTGATACCATGGGCCTTCAAGCCGTTGTCTTTAGTTGGAGAGTTGGCGTCACCGGTTCTTGCTCTACCACTACCCTTTTGAGGGAATAACTTTCTGTTTGAGAATGGCTTATCACCTTTGGTTGGAACGTTACCAGATCCAACTCTGGCTTTATCGGCTTCGTACACTACGGCACTCCACAAGAAGTCTCTTCTTAACGGTCCGTCAAAATATTGTGCTGGGAGGGGAATGAAGCTGGTTGGCTCCAACGAAGGAAATGAGCGTAATGTGGCCAAGGTGTACTTTGGCGGTTGCATTACTTTGAATGCATTGGTGGCCTGTGTAGCCAAGTTTCTAGTGCTTCTAAGCATGTTGAAATTTTTTTTTGTCAGTTTGAATGCGATGATAATTAAGCTGGTGCTAAAAGCTGTAGAATCGGAGTAGATGTTGCTTGAGATGCATGAGAGATAGTACTGAGATACATAGGTAAGAATCATGTATTACGTTCAGTAATTATAAGGTTAAGTATTACTGTGGATGCAAAATCATTCCAATTGGCCCAATTGGGAAATTAACACTACTTCTGGCCCTTGCCAAAGGCTATTCGCTTAATCTTTAGTTTTGTTTTTAAAAAGTTGTTAGTTTATCTTTCGATAGCTGTATATGTTATGAGAAGTATTTGTATGGATAGTAGAGAGTTTTGTTGAATATTAAACGAGTTTTGTTGTATTAAAAGATTTTTATCTCTCGAGTGATTAAATTCTTGCAAAACGAAGGAAGGTTTGATTATTTAAAATGTTTATAATAAAGTTTCTATTTAAAATGTTTATAATAAAGTTTCTATTTAAAAGATCATAACGAGACATCTTAAACCTTCAACATAATATTTATACAACGTCAATTAAAATAAAACTATTCCTCTCTTTGATGAATTTCATCATCACTATCAATGATAAAATCATCAACATCAACAGCTCCCTCATTTTCACCCAACTCTATATCTTCATAAGGTTGTTCAGAAGGAGCAGGGGCATATCTTCCCCTATTTTCAGTGCCGGTCAACTTGTTGATAGTTTTAGATAAGAAGCCCTGGTTTTTTTGTCTTTGGAAATCAGGATCATCTTCTTGGAAACGTCTCAACTGGTCTGCCCATTGGACATTTTTTTTCTTTGGGGCGTTGGACAGAGTACCCAATTTGATTATGGAAGAAGGCTTACTGTAGTAGGTTTTGTAGATGATGAATACACTCCACGCAACCACCACCATGAGCACCACCTCAACAAAAAGGGTGAGCTTTTGCGATCTGGAGGATGCAGATGGAATGGATGATTCTGTAGGAGAAGAGGAAGCCAGCGCAGAAGGTTCGGACGTTTCGGTCTCAGTTGTCTCCGAAGGCTTGTTAACTCTGTCATATCTAACACCAATAGGCAAGGTTTCCAAGGACTTTTCAGATTCGTCAAAGTTGCCCAACATGAGATCAATCAACGCACGGGACGTGGCCGACTTGTCATAGGGCACCATATGGGATGTGTCAAATACGTTGATGAAAGTCAAGTTACGCTCAGAGCGAATGTATCCCGACACTTCACCGTCATGCACCCAGTCTCTCGGGCGGGCGGCTTCAGAAAAACCCGTCTGGCCGCCCCAGGCCAACTTCTTGATCATCGACTCAGCACCCATGTAGTTACAGATGATGTCTCTGTTCCCGTGGAACAAGTAAATGGGGATTTGGTCGAGAATCTTGGGAAAGAGATGAATGGATGGCGCAGAGTTCTTAGCGGTGAGGTAACGCAGCACCTTGGATGTACATTCCCTCCACCTTTTATGATGCTTCAAGTTTAACCCCTCCATAACCTCAGCCTTGCGCAAAAATGGAGTCACGTACGATAATTCCATTGGCCAGTTGGATCCGCACGCAGGATATGTGTCACGGAGTGTGAAATCATACATATTCACACACTGTTCAGTCTTGGGTGCATGCACATTCATCAGTGCAATCAACATTTCGTTTAAGATGTTTTCACACACACTAGAGTCGATTTCGTAATCATGAGCCTTGCCATCAAAAGTGGCATCAATCTTGTTCACAACCTTTTGACATTCTTCTTGCTGCTTGAGCAAATCGCTCCACATAGGATTGGACGTGGTGATTATTTGAGACTTGATTCCAAATGGCAAGTATGAAAGGGATTGCTCGTTGGGTGAAATCCACCCATTACCGATTAATAAACTGCGTAATTTATATTCAACCCCCACCTTCTGTCCCAGCGCCACTTGTTCATTGTGTGCTAAAATGCTGCTGGCAATGTAAGGGATATACTGACCCGCATAACTCTCACCTCCGAGGTAAATGTCATTTTCCAAGTCTTCAGGGAATAACTTGAAGTACTTTTCTAAAAACACAAGGAAATCCCAAGCCACTTCGGATAACTCCTTGGAGTAGTCATCTCCGTAACTGAACCCAGTACCTGCTGGTTGATCTACAAACACCAAATCAGAAAGTTTATGCCAGGACCCGTTGTTAAACACCACTTCTTGATCTTTACTAATCCGGAGAGGTCCAAGTTCAAGAAGCGCTCCGTCCATCAGTGAACATCCGGGTCCTCCGTTCAACCAGAAAATCGTTCTCCCACGGTTCTCCGCAAGTCTTTTGTCGTTATCCGCGAACCTCCAGAAGAAATAGTTGGTATTATTCTCTGCAAATAACTCGAGTTGTCCAGCATGCATTAGTGGTAAATCTTCCGTCCCCACATTGGTGTTCAACCCTGGGAGTTTAGTGACTAGGTAATCGTCTTTATTTTTATCTCCACGGTCATCAAGATGTACTCCTACAGTCAAAATGGCCTGTAGGAGAAGGAATAGAAGCGAGAGCATTATTTTTATTTGCGAATCACTATTTGTGGATCTTCAAAAATGTGGTGAGATTTGATGAAATGTTTAAATTTTCGTGAGGTTAATGTGGGTTTTTAGTGAGGGTGGTAAGATATTTAGTGAAACTGGTGAGATATTTAGTGAGGGTAGTAAGATATTTAGTTAGGGTAGTAAGATGTGAAACTGGTGAGAAATTTAGTGAAACTGGGAGAAATTTAGTGAAACTAGTGAGATATTTAGTGCAACTGGTGAGATATTTGTTAAAAATTTAGTGAGAGCTTTGTTAGAATCAAAAATTATAAAATAAGAGTTCCTAGAAAAGTTAGTTACAATTTAAATATCGAAACAAACACTAAATAATAATCGCTCATAAACTCCCCGCGGATAGACTTATATTCAGAGTTTAATTTACATTTGATCAAAGAACTAGTAAATTAACAAATAATCAATAATATCTCACATTCTCACAACCCACATTGTTCGTTGTTGGACAATCGATGTTCGTTAACCACTCAAAGGCTCAACTTTCCAAATATTCTCAGCATATTCATCAATACATCTGTCACTACTAAAGAAACCCATATTGGCAACACTCAAAACAGACTTTTTAACCCACTTTTGTAAATGGTCCTTATCCTTAGAGTCACCACCAGCATGACCATAGACAAGTTCCAACTTCTTGTGAGCCTCCAAAAACAAATCAAAGTCATCACTAACCAAGTAATGGTCACCATAACGAATACTGTCAATTAAAGATCTGTATTCATCAGGGTTGCCGAACTTGCCAGATTCAATAACCTGAAAAACTCTAGACAAAGTTTCTGGAACATGAACACCTTCATTCAAGTGCTTTTGTCTCAATTCATCAACAGACTCAGCCAACTTACCAAACAAGAAGATGTTTTCTTCACCGATTTCACGGGTGATTTCAACGTTGGCACCGTCGACAGTTCCAATAATCAACCCACCGTTGACTGCAAATTTCATGTTGGAGGTACCGCTCGCTTCGGTACCGGCAGTGGAAATATGGTTAGACAAGTCAGAACCAGGAGCAATGATTTCAGCCTTTGAGACGTTATAGTCAGGAATGAATACAACCTTGAGTAAACCATCAACATCCTTATCGTTGTTGACAACCTCACCGACCTTGTTAATCAAGTGGATGATGGTTTTAGCCATGTGGTAACCAGGAGCAGCCTTACCACCAAAGATGGAAGCCTTTGGAATGTAATGCTTGCGCTTGATTTCTTCAACAGAGACGCCTTGGGCAATCAAGTCCTTGATACGCAAGTATCTGAAGATAACTGCAAAAATGTTGAGCTGTTGTCTCTTGTATTCATGAATTCTCTTGACTTGGACGTCGAACAAAACAGATGGGTCCAATTCAATACCAGTTTCATCCTTAACCAAGCTAGCCAAGCGACGCTTGTTTTCAAGCTTGATTTGGTCCCATTGCACCAAGAAGTCCTCATCATCAACAAACTTCTCCAACTTCTTCAAGTTACCCAAGTTGGTAAGATAGTCGTAGTTTGGATCGTTCAACTTTTCGCTAATCAACTTGGACAACGCAGGGTTGGCTTGCCTCAACCATCTTCTTGGAGTGATACCGTTGGTAACGTTGGTGAACTTATCTGCGCCAAAAACGGTCACAAAGTCCCTGAAAATGGTACTTCTGATTAACTCCGAGTGCAACTCCGCCACACCGTTCACTTTGTGGGAACCCACAATAGCCAAGTAGGCCATTCTTACTGACTTAACACCAGATTCTTGAATAACAGAAACACGGCTCAAAAGATCGTTATCGCCAGGGAACCTTTGTTCAACATCCTTCAAAAAGAAGTAGTTGATATCGTAGATAATCTCCAAGTGACGAGGAAGCAAGTTACCCAACAAACCAACAGGCCACTTTTCCAAAGCTTCCGACATGACAGTATGGTTTGTGTAAGCGAAAACCTTGGTGACAATGCTCCATGCGTAATTCCACTCCAAGCCTTCCAAGTCAACAAAAATACGCTGGAGCTCGACAATTGCCAAAGTAGGATGGGTGTCATTCAACTGAATGGCGGTCTGGTCCGCAAACTTCTCCCAGCGGTTCTTGTGCTGTTTTTTGAAACGACGCACGATATCGTGAAGAGATGCTGCCACCCAAAAGTATTGCTGAGCCAAACGGAGCTGCTTGCCGCTGTCAAAGTTGTCATTCGGGTACAAGACCGCCGTGATTCCCTCAGCACGTTGCTGGGAGGCTACGGAAGATTGATAGTCACCGGCATTGAACTTGGTGAAGTCGAATTCGTTGGTTGGCTTGGCGTTCCAAAGACGTAAATTGTTGGTGGTACTTGTGTTGAAGCCCGGGATGGGGAAGTCCGCAGCTACTGCCAAGACACGTTCCCCTCCACGCCAAATCTTGCGAGGCTTGCCGGTGTTCTGGTCGTATTCCTCGTAAACGTAACCATAGAAGTCAACGGGAATTTGGATTTCCTGACGGTTAATCTCCCATGGGGTCTGGTACTTGAGCCAGTAGTCGGGGGCCTCCACCTGGTACCCGTCAATAATCTGCTGCTTGAAAATACCATACTGGTAGTTCAACCCATAGCCCCAACCCGAGTAATTCTTCAGCGAAAGTGAATCGACAAAACACGCCGCCAAACGGCCCAAACCACCGTTACCCAACCCGGCATCTGGCTCTTGCTCTAAAACATCCTCCAAGTTGAACCCCAACTCTTTCAATGAATCCCCAACAGTGTCACGCGCCTTCAAATTAATCACCGCATTGTCCATGGCACGGCCCATCAAAAATTCCAACAGCAAGTAGTACACTCTCTTTCCGTCAAACACAGTCTGCTTTTGCTGAGTGTTGTTCCAGTCAACAAGCAACGCATCACGAACAGTATTTGCAGCCGCATGATAAGCTCCGAGATTGTCACAATTGTACATACTCCGAGCAAGCGTGGTCTCCACATGTCTCACAAAACTCTGCTCAAATGTAGATCTGTCCTTGAGCGGACTTGGCTTGTTTGCATCTCCGAGATGGGAGTACTTGTTCCACACATTCTTAGCGCTTTCTGGAATTGTCGCATCAAGCGATACAATCTCGTTAGATGTGAACCCTGTATTGGTTCTTTTAAGTTTTGGTGCTGGTAATTGGTCTCCCATTGTTGGTTTTTTTAAAGGGATTGCAACCATCTTTATATAGTCTTACGCTACCATCGAGGTTCTCCGTATCACGTGGACACAGTATTGCTACGCCATTTTTTCCCATCTGTTCCGGAGTGTGGAGATGTATTAGCCCGGTTCGGGTAATAAGGAGTATGAATATGGATTATGAAACAACGTTACAAATGTAATGTTTAGGGGTATTTGCTATCAAGTAATATAATCATCTATTTTAATCACCGTTTTGATGGTATATAGCGATCACGATCACTATAATTTTCTGTATACTTTAATTGTATATAATAATCACTTTAATTGTATATATTAATCACTTTAATTGTACATATTAATCACTTTAATTGATATTACTTTATTATATAATAATTTTTTAAATCTACATTGGTATAATTTTATATTTTCGCAATTTAACATAAAATCTTCAAAATGTCATTATCATGCCATGATTACCCAATCACATCCATTTCAATCATCCCCAACACCAGCTTTGTCTTAACTACCGGCTCCAATGAAATCAAATTAAATGACATTTTCACCCAAACTTCAACCCCCATAACACGCAAATGGCGTCCTCTCCATCAGATTGATTGCGTGGGATTGTCCCAAGACACCCAATTCTTTGTATTAGGATCCAAAGATAGCATTAGTATGTTTGATTTAGTTAAACAACAGGAAACTAGACATATAGTACAGAACAATGACCAAGCACTAGACTGCTGTATACTAAATAATTCTCTATGTGCTACGGTGGGCACTGCGCACAAACTAACCCTATATGATCTAAAACAAACCACACGGGTGCCTGTATTTACGTTGGATTTGGGAGATGATAACCTTAATTCCATCGTACAAGACGAATACCAGGTGTGTATTGGAAGTAGCAACGGTAGTTTGTACACTGTCGATTTCCGCAAGGAAGAGATGTATGTTGAGCAGGGAAATACTAGCATCAGTCTGGTTGATGTGCTTGGAGACATGAAATTGGTAAGCAAGAACTCAGGGGAGGTGAGTATTCTACGAAACGGATCGCAGATAGCACGCGTCGACACGCCAAACGCACACAACTATAAAATCAACGCATGCTTCATGGATCAAAACTACTTTGTCAATGGTTCAGACAAGTCTGAGGTCCAGATATGGAGTTACCAGCATTCTATAAAAAGCTACAAAAAATTAGGCACCAGCGGCATCACCAACATCGTCAAGTACAATGCAACATCCAATGTTTTGTATGGAGGGGGAAACGATGGAAAATTGCATTTCTGGCCTCTGGTGGTGTAAGAATTGAAAATGGAATTCGCGTGTTTATTTTTCACCATGTCCGAAGAAACCTTTCCCCCAACTAGTATAGTTCTCGCAAAGGTGAAAGGATATCCGCCATGGCCAGCCATGGTACTTGACGAGGCAATCATACCACCCCATATACTAAATAAAAAGCCAAAGGCCAAGAAGAATAAAACCCCAGCCAAAACATTGCCCGTGAGGTTCTTCAGTGACGACACATACATCTGGATCAGCACCAGCGACGTCAAGGCATTGGAAGCCGACGCTATCGAATCCTATTTCGAGGCCAGTGCCTCCAAAAGAAGAAAGGATAACTTGTTGGAAAATGCCTACAAGTTGGCCCGCTCTCCTCCAGATATGGCGTTGTTTGTCAAATGGGGCTCCAACATCCCTTCTGCGGAAGAAATCGCAGCTATAGAGAAACTCGAGAGGGATGCCCAGTTGGAGGAGGAGGAGTATGATGATGAAGATGACGAAGAAGCGCAGGGGTCATCGGACGATTCCGAGATTTCTTCTGAAGACGAAATCAGAGTAAAGAAGAGAAAGATTGATGTCTCCCTTGAAGGTTACGATTCGGACTGGGGCATTGAGTTACCTCCTTACGATCTCGAGAAAGGTAACTACATTTTTGACACCAAACAAGAACAAGAACAAACGTTCAATCAGATTGATGCTGCAAAGGTGCAAGAAAAGTTCTCTCACTACCAAGAGGAACTTGATGACTTGAGCAGAGACTTGTTACCTATGCTCTTGGCCGATGACGCTTCTGAAAACAAGGTGGTTCAATTGGTTAATAGTCTTGCCAAGACATTGAAGTCGGCTCATCATGCTACTTTTTTGAAGAGTAAGTTGTTAAGAGCCTTGATTTTGGTTGCTCGGAAACCAAATGAGATTTCTAGTTCAAAGGTCAAGAAGAGTGTTCAGAAGTTATTGAAGGATAACTTGAAGTTGGTAATTCCTGTGAATGAACCTGAACCGGAGGTGCCGGAGGTGCCGAAGGGGGAGGACAAAGTGGGGGAGGATTCGGTACATGAAAAGGTTGAACAGGAGAATGGCTTAACAAATGGAGAAACAATTAAGATTTAGAGTGTATATTAATGTAGAATAGGAGTATTTGATCAAGGAACAAACTCACAAAGTGACTTTGTTCGTTTGCGAGTAATAATATCAATGAGAAAGGAGTGAATAATATAAATTTATTAAAACAAATGAAGGTTTACTTGTGCATTGCGTGTAAGAAGTTGTTCCTTTGTTCGGTTGTTGTATTTAATTAACTTACAGCCCACTCACAACTCACACTCACAACTGACTTCGTGTGATTCGTTGTTATTTCAGATCACAATAATCTAATCAATCGCATCAATATTCATGATAGACAATTGTTCAAACAATAGCCAGATGTGTTATCTTCTTGCTAACGCTCAAGAACATTCTCTTAAACTTAGTATTGTGACGACGCGTACGCATGTAGGACACGGTAATAAGATATAAGCCCAACATGGCATACGGGGCAAGCACGTGCGAAGGGTAAAAGCTCAACCGTAGGCGTAAATTGCATCACGTTCTCACTTTAGCAATTCCCCATTAAGTAAAAAATCCTCTTTCAACAAAATTTTATTTTTGTAATTCTTTTTTTTAATATAGAAGTTTACAGTGATAGTGAGTATACACACCAATGAGTGGAGAGCTTTGCATGAGAAGAGAATGTAATGAAGATGGGCATTATAAATTTCCATCGATTTGACCATTACTCTTGGGAAGCCCGTTTTTCAAGAGATTTTCCTTTGTCTTCTCCCATTTTCTCCCTTTTTTTTGTTTTGATTTTCAGTGGCACACTTTTTTTCGCTCTCACAGACCGAGTCACTGCCTAATCTGGGAGAGCTCAAGACACACCTTCCTATTAGGTCCAAATGGTTGCAATCTTCCATGAATGGAATGAACGAGCCATTTATTTTTTTTCTTATATTTATCCCACAGTAGGTAAATTGCAAGAAGCAAAGGACTACTAGAGGGGTGAGGATCTCCCGGCGACTTAGATACAGGGGAAGGGGCTATGGAAGGTGAAAAAAATGTCATCTGCTGAAGCTGGGAAAGAAAATTTTAAAGATTAGTACTAACATTCTAGATGAGTGAAGCTACCGATGCTAAGTTAGAAGGTCAAGACCATCACTTTGATGGAACACACGGCGGTGTTGTTTCGTCACATGTTCCAGGAGGTGGTCCTGACGACGACGACGACGACGAACCAAGCGGAAAGCAACAGAAGGAAAGAAGAAAGATTGAAATCAAGTTTATTCAAGACAAGAGTAGACGTCACATCACTTTTTCCAAGAGAAAGGCCGGTATCATGAAGAAGGCATACGAATTGAGTGTGTTGACCGGTACACAGGTTTTACTTTTGGTTGTTAGTGAGACTGGGTTGGTGTATACTTTTACCACTCCAAAATTGCAGCCATTGGTTACTAAGAGTGAAGGTAAGAATTTGATTCAAGCTTGTCTTAACGCTCCGGAAGAAGGCTTGGGCGATGACCAAGGTGACCAATCTGATGGTAACTCCCAAGACTCCCCAGACCAACTGCCTGTTCCAAACGCTCAAACCGCTGCTGCAGTCCAACAACAACAACAACAACAACACCAACACGCTGCTGCTGCTGCTGCCGCCGCCGCTCAAGTTCACCACTCTCAACAACAAATACCTGGAGGTGCTCATATCGCACATGGTATTCCATATCCAAATGCTGGCCATCCCCAACAACCAGGAATGCCTATTCCTCCTAATGCTTACGGTGATTCTCTGGTTTATCAACAATATTTCAATAACATGCAGAATGGAAATATTCCAAATCAGCAGCCATATCAGTGATTTTGGTTTGTTATTTATTTAGTGTAATATATGATGTTTGTACGGATGTTTGTTTTGTAGATTTGAGGTAAGGATAGGAGTATTACAATTGGCTATGAACAGGTTATTACTAAAGTACTTGCTCATATTTTTAAACAATCATGAACTAATCGTATGAAGAGTCAACAAAAAAACTAAGAATCAAAAATCAACAAAATCTAAGAATATTGCTTATAGAATCAACCAAGTCCTACCAATAAAACTATCGATAATACTCACTACAAATTTTCGTAGTGATACCAAATAATCGTGGTTAATACCAAATAATCGTGGTGATACCAAATAATCGTGGTTCATACCAAATAATCGTGGTTCATACCAAATAATTGTGGTTCATACCAAATAATCGCGGTTAATACCAAATAATCGCGGTTAATACCAAATAATCGTGGTTAATACCAAATAATCGTGGTGAATACCAAACCACTCACTCGTTCGTAGCATAATATTCCACTTGTTGATCTTCTATTCGCCAGTTTCAAAAATACTACAAATCCATGCACTGGTTCGAGACTTCATACAAAACTCATGCAAAGTAGGGCCATGATTCGCTGTTTGCCGTAAAATATGTCTAATCTATGCACCGATTCGGGATATGTTGCAAAATCACAATTCTCAGCGTATATGCAAATCATTTAACACAATAAACAACAGTAAATTAGGTATAAGCGAATACGCAATCTATAATACCATACACAAATTCAAATCCAAATCGCGCAAATCATGTTGCACCGTTGATCTCTGACGACACCAGTGACCCCAGATATGCATCGCGCCGTGCATTTCTCGTAACCGCAAATTACCGTCTGCACGATTACATAACCATTTTCACATACTGAAAGCCCTGCAGATTTATTTTGCCCAACCCCTTAATCAACCAACACCCCCAAAAGAAAAGAAATAAGTGCTGACCAATAATAAGACAATAGGTCATTAACTACTTGAATTTATAAACGGATTGAAATGTTTTTTTTTAAAAAGTTGGAAAACAAAATTTTAGAATGCTCAAGCCAATTAATCTAAGCACCAGTATGTGGAGTAGGAGACCCAGCGATTCGATCTGGGCGGAAAGTAAACAAACCAAGGAATGGCGGCGGCACCTGTACGACTCACCAGTCAAACGGGACGAAGAGTCCATAGTTTCGGAGTACTTTGGAAACGACACTCACAGAAGGGTTCAAGCAAACTTGAGGTTTGTTGAACAAAAATTCTTCCAAGAACGTGAGTATTTGGGAGATTCACATCAATTGCCCAAGTTCCCATTGGAAACACAGGAGATAGAGTTGTGTTTTGTTGAGTTCAAAGCGGGAAGGATTGACGTTTTTAGTGTCCCCAAGGAGTTCAGGGAATTGAGGGTTGGCGACTTGGTGATAGTAGAAGCCGACCGCGGCAAAGACCTAGGACGGATTGCCAAGACCAGGGCCGGGGTTGAGGAGTGCAGGCTCTTAAGGTTGTTGCAATTACAAGAACAGCAATCAGCATTAAGCGAAGACGGAGAAGAATTGAGTTTGAAGAATTTCCACAATTCTACCCTGCAGCTTCATTCTCCGAAACCGATTCTTTCAATAGCACTGAAGGTTGATATTTCACAAATCATTTCAAAGGAACAAGACGAAGAGAAAGCTTGTAGGCTTTGTCTTTCTAAAATCACCAATATCACTAATAATTTATCAAGTAATCTGGACTTACTTCAAATGAAACTTATTGATGCTGAATATCAATTTGATCGTAAAAAACTCATTTTCTATTATTCCACTAGAAAGCGTATTGACTTTCGTGATTTGGTAAGGGAGCTTTTTAGAATTTATAAAACACGCATCTGGATGTGTGCAGTTGTTGGATTACCATTTAATGAGAAGAGAGATAGTCCTAATTTATCGGATTCAAACTACACAATTTCTGGACAGGCCTCCAAGAGAGTTGTATTTAGGAGAACTTCTATTGATGACTTGAATGATTCTCGTTTATTTAGGTTACCTCAGTTTCAAAATCAGCAGGTTGATTTATTACAATCACATGGAGATCAAAATAATCAATTACAGAATCAGCAAAATCAGCAGAGTCAACAAAGTCAAAATCAGCAAAGCCAAAGCTTACAAAGTCAAAGCTTACAAAGTCAACAGAACTTACAAAGTCAAAGCTTACAAAGTCCTCAGAACTTACAAAATCAAAACTTACAAAATCATCAGAACTTACAAAATCATCAGAACTTACAAAATCATCAGAACTTACAAAATCAGAACTTACAAAATCAGAACTTACAAAATCAGAACTTACAAAATCAGAACTTACAAAATCAAAATTATTCAAATCAGAACCATTTACAAAACCATTTACAATTAAATCAATATCAATCTCAATTACAATTTCAAGCTCAACAATTCAACCAACCCTTATACCACAATCAACAACCATTTTATCAATATGGAAGAAGAACAAGTGCACCAGCACAATTTCCTGAAAATAATGACAACTCAAGGGGTGATAATGAAGAATTAATGTTGCAACTGTTGGTGAATTCATTAAATCATTAATATGGTTACCAAAGACAGTTCTGCAGTTGGTGACCTAGGTGAGGACTTTTAGAATGTCTAGATATATGTAAAATAAATTAGGTAGAACTGCTAGCAGTAATACCTTGTATGGACAGTGATGAAATGTAGATTCACCCTGCTTATTTTTGAGAATGCATGTACGTCACAACAATACTTGGTCGCATATAAACGAGTTGCTTTTAAAACACTAGGGGTGAAGAAACATACCCCAGCCTGCAATAAATGATCGGTTGCTCAACACTTCACGCTCTTTTAAAGCAGGCAACCATGTCAGTTATCCTCCAAGTCCTATTGTAATTCGTACTCCTGGTATGCTGATGTTGAGTCAGTCCACACTTTAAATATGCACCATTACGTATTTAAATAATTTACGTAGATGGAGAATTTTCAAAATTTTTCACCACCCTTGTGAACCCCACAATCTCCATGTTCTTCTTTGCTACTGGTGTGGTCTCGCCCAACTGGAGTATTTTCCAAGTCTAAATTTCTTGCACAGCGTATAAATTTATGTGCCCGTGGCAACACTGGAACTCCACTTTTAAGGTTGGTTATTTTTTAATCTTGATTTCTGCAGAAGAATCATTTATTACTTAGAAAATATATATTGTCTGTCAACTTCTCGTGTATTACACTTTGTTTTGCTTTGATCATGTCTTGGTCATAAGTTGTTTGCAAAAAATACCTCACAAAACGCTCTGACGGCAGTCACGTGATAATCCGCGAAGAGATACAAAATGGTATTTTTCAGCTCATCTCATCAAGAATCATGTCTAGAGAAGTTGCATTAGCTTATATTCAAGAGTATTTAGAAAGAGATGGTCTGTTTGCTAAGACTATTTCTGCTTTGAAGAAGGAGATTACGAAGGGAGGTTTCACTGTTGGTAAGGTAGAGGGTAAGTTGGAGGACTTAATTAAGGAAGGTTCTAGTGATGATTCTAGTGATGACTCTAGTGATAATTCCAGTGATAGTGATTCTGACAGTGATTCTGATTCTGATTCAGAGGAGAAATCAGAAGAACCAAAGAAGTCTGAAAGTTCTGATGATTCATCTGATAGCTCTGATTCTGACAGTGATTCTGACAGTGATTCTGACAGTGATTCTGACAGTGATTCTGACAGTGATTCTGACAGTGATTCTGAAGATGAAAAGCCAGCTGAAAGTGCTGAAAAGAAGGATAGCGATTCTAAAAGCGACTCTGACAGCGACTCATCTAGCTCTTCCGAAAGAGACAGTGACTCTGACTCTGACAGCGATTCTGACAGTGATTCTGATAGTGATTCTGAAGATGAAAAGTCATCCGAGAGTGCTGAAAAGAAGAATAGCGACTCTGAAAGCGACTCATCTAGCTCTTCTGAAAGTGACAGTGACTCTGACTCTGAATCTTCGAGCTCATCCAAAAAGAGACCAGCAGAAGCAGAAGACAAACCAGCCAAAAAACAAAAGAAAGAGCAGGCATCCTCTGAAACTGAATCCATTGCATCTCAGGAAAACACACCAGCCCCAGCAGTGCATCCTTCCCGTAAAAACCTCATTCCAGCCTCCGCTGATGATGAATTGAAACCAGGTCAAAGACATCACTTTTCTAGAATTGATAGATCCAAGATTTCGTTTGAAGATAAAGCATTGCAAGACAATACCTATAAAGGGGCTGCAGGTACATGGGGTGAAATGGCCAACGATAAGTTAATGCAAGTTAGAGGCAAAGATTTCACCAAGAACAAGAATAAAATGAAGAGAGGTGCTTACAAGGGAGGATCGATTACTATGGCTTCCGGTTCTTACAAATTTACTGATTAGATAGTTTTAAACTTATTAGAGTATTGTTAAATTTTTAAATATAGAGTATGTTGTTTAAAATATGTTAAAAAATTATTAGCACAATTGATCAGATTTGTATTCAATAACAAAACTCTTTCAATATCATACCTCTTAAACATTCAACTAAATTTGGTTGTGGTAAAAAACTTTCTGGGTTGGCCAAGATTTCAGAAGCTTGAACAGAAGCATAGACAACACGAGGTTTTCCAACATTCTTACACAAGTCAATGAAATTATGATAGTCTCTCCCCTCCAAAGATAAGATGGCCAAGTTTTTGTTGAGGACAATTTGAAGGTTTTGTAAATCGAAATCTAGCGAAAGTCTCAATAAAGAGTTCGGTAGCAATAAAGGACTGGCTATGGACCTCATGATATTCATCGTTAGGGTCTTCAAATTCACGAGGCGCTTCATGTCACCATCTATTTTTGCAACCAAGTTGTAGAATTCTAGATTGGAAAGGGTGGTTGGCAAAATTGACCAGTCGAAGGAAGGAAACTTGAAGGAGTTCAACAGAAGGTTGGTGAGGACAGGACAGTTGAAGGAGTCGATGGAGACTATGGCCGGAAGAAGGTTTGAATGCAGAAGATGAAGGATGTTCAATCTGGGGTAGTTTAGGTGAAGAGAAGAATTCTGAAAGTAAGCAGTTATGTCAACTTTTTGGATATGAATGGGTAGTTTGGCAAGAAAATCCAAAGGAAGGGTTCCGCCTCTAATTACCAAGGAGATGATAGACGACGGGAGAATTGTATCCTGTAGTAGAGGAAAAAGTTTAGATACGCCAACCAACTTTAACTCGTGTAGGTTTGGGGGAAGCACCAAGCTGGTGAGAGCTTTACAATGTAAATGTAATTTTTTTAAACCAGTTAAATGAACACCATCAAAGCTGGGAAGATGACAAAGTAAAGTTAAGTCTTCTAGCATAGGTGGAAGTGAGGCTGGTGAAAATTGCAGGATACCGTCAAACTTGTAACTATCGATGTTTTTATCATAAAATTTTAAGCGAGCTAAGTTTTCGGGCCATGTGATTGAGTGAAGGTTGTGGATGTTCCAGGTACTAATGTCGATGTCTTTGAGGGAAGACGGAAACTCATCAAGCGCCAAGTCCTTACTCCGATAAACAATCAACAGGCGCAACCGTGGGGGTAACACCAACCGATTGATTCTGGCAGAAATCGATAGCGATTCCAAGCAAAGTGGAAGGTTGAAGGATGAATCATATACAATCTCATTAGTGAGATTGCTCAACCTCAAAGTCTTCAAGTTTTCAGGCAAAGCAAATCCAAAAAGAGATCTGCAATCGGTAATTTCAAGGGACTCAAGGTTCTCAGTGGACCCTTTTATTTTTTCGAGGTTTTTGCACCCAATCAATTTTAACACTTTGAGGTTTCTGGGTAAGATCATAGAGCGAAGCTCATGAGAGAAGCATGTGAATGTGGTTAATTTTGCCAACCCAACCAAACTAAGTTCATTGTATGCTTCCTCGACGTATCCCGAGCCCAATTCAAGCTCGATCAACCGATCCAAGCCCAGAAAATCCAAATCGTACGGCAAGCGCTTCAAGTTGAGGAACTTCAAGTTGGGAAACTGGCTCAAGTAACCGGCCGGCATTTGGTGAGCCAGGTAGAAGCGGGTGAGACTTGGAAGCTGTGCAGGCACGAGGACCGTGTTCTGAGCACCAAAGCATTTGATCGAGCTGGGGAGTGAAAACCGGGATGCCATGCTCCAATCCACATATACTCCGCGGATATTATACGGCAACTGCATCACTCGAAGAAGATTTTCCTCGCACCACGGAATGAAGCTGGGAATGTCGTTGGTGTGCGGCGGCACCTGACTGATAAACGTCACAAACACCTGGTCGATCCGGTGCAAGTAGTGGCCATACCTTTCATGCATGAAGATCAAATCGTTAGCTGACCCAAACACAATCGACTTGGGTGTCCAGTTTTCTGTTTCTAGGAAATATAGAAAAGCTTGGATATGACCAAAAACCGCTCTATTGTGATCTGGAAAGAGCACCTGATAACTATAATTTCGCCACGGCGACCGTTTTGTTTCTTGGAGAAGATGTGGCGGGGTAAACAATTCCAGATCACGGGTGAAGCTTTTTGTTCCAAAGTCCAGTTCCATAATAACCACATGTGAGTAGTAGACTTCAAATGCTAATCTACTTAGGGATGATTTTAGCGAGTGGCCATGAAGGGGTTGAAGTGAGCTGTCCCTATTTTTGCCATTTGTTATACCATTTGTTATATCATTTGAATTGTCTATACCATTATTCTCTCTACCATAATTTTCTCTACCATCAGAACCTATCGAATTATCTATATAAACTTCTAATGAATTATCAATTAGCCTCACAAGTACTTCCCTAGGAAGATACTCAAAAATAAGCTGAATGATATCTTCAGGGAGGAACATTGTGGCGAAAATATTACATGTCGTGAAAGTCGCAATAAACAATTAATAATTCAATGCTGAAGAGAGTCAATTACGCAGAACTTCAGAAAGGAAACTTCTCAGACTCTTCAGATGAAGATGAGAGAGAGAACGGAAGACGCAGAAAGGTAAAGAAGCGGAATGAACAGCTTGTTCCGCGGGAGATTGATGAAGAACAAAAGAGGAAAGCAATGGACTTTATGCAAAGAGCCAAGACGGAGCTTGAAGAGAATAATTACTCTGACGATGACTTGGTTCATTTGAACCCAGAGCTTCCTTCCGACTATGTACCCGATGCAGTGTCACGTATCTTTGGAAAAGCAGACTTTTCATACTTGAAGTTGAAGCCTGACCACTTTTCCAGACCTCTTTGGATATCGCCTAGTGACTTGAGGGTTATCTTGGAAAGTTTCTCGCCATTGGCAGAACAAGCACAGGATTTTTTGATAACGATTGCCGAGCCAGTGTCGAGACCGCTGCACATCCATGAATATAAGATCTCTGCGTATTCGTTGTATGCGGCAGTGTCTGTGGGTTTGGAGACGGACGATATTATATCGGTACTTAGTCGGTTGTCAAAAGTACCGTTGGCCGAGCCAATTATAAAATTTATTAGAGACGCTACTGTTTCATACGGTAAGGTGAAGTTGGTGTTGAAGCATAACCGGTACTTTGTGGAATCCACACAAGCAGATATTCTCCAGATGCTTTTGAAGGACCCTGTGATTGGGCCATTACGGATCCTTCTGTCAGAAAATGCAGTGGCTGACAATGGGTTGGTGAGTAATCCTGCACCAACTCAGGGGGACTTGACGATTCCAGGAACCACTGCGGTTCCCGAAGATCAGAGAACTGAAGACATTTTCAGTGCGGTTGTGGGAGATAAGAAAGATGAGGATGAGGATGATATGGACACCGTGCACTCGTTTGAGATCTCCAACGACTCGGTGGAAATCGTCAAGAAGCGGTGCCAAGACATAGACTATCCTGTGTTGGAAGAGTATGATTTCCGGAATGACTTGCGAAACCCCGACTTAGATGTGGATTTAAAACCTTCCACGCAGATTCGTCCATACCAAGAGAAGTCGCTTTCCAAGATGTTTGGGAATGGCCGTGCGCGGTCCGGAATCATTGTGTTGCCGTGTGGGGCGGGGAAGACGTTGGTGGGAATCACTGCTGCGTGTACCATCCGGAAATCGGTGATTGTATTGTGTACATCGTCTGTGTCTGTTATGCAATGGAGACAGCAATTCTTGCAATGGTGTACAATCCAACCGGAGAATGTGGCGGTGTTCACATCGGAAAATAAGGAAATGTTCACAAGTGAGTCTGGGTTAGTGGTATCTACATACTCGATGGTGGCAAACACAAGAAACCGTTCTCACGACTCGCAAAAAGTGATGGACTTTTTAAGATCCCGTGAATGGGGCTTTATTATTTTGGATGAAGTGCACGTTGTGCCTGCTGCCATGTTTAGAAGAGTCGTCACGACAATTGCCGCACACGCCAAACTAGGCTTGACTGCTACCTTGGTCAGAGAAGATGATAAGATATCCGATTTAAACTTTTTGATTGGCCCGAAGTTGTATGAAGCCAACTGGATGGACTTGGCCCAGAAGGGCCACATTGCCAATGTGCAGTGTGCAGAAGTGTGGTGTCCAATGACTTCGGAGTTCTATCAAGAGTATTTGCGGGAGACTGCAAGAAAAAGAGCCCTTTTGTATATTATGAACCCCACCAAATTCCAAGCATGTCAGTTTTTGATCCACTATCATGAAAAAAGGGGTGACAAGATTATTGTGTTTAGTGATAATGTCTATGCTTTACAGGAATATGCATTGAAGTTGGGCAAACCGTTTATTTACGGCTCAACTCCACAACAAGAAAGAATGAAGATTTTACAAAACTTCCAGCATAATGACCAGATCAACACCATTTTCTTGAGTAAGGTTGGCGACACCTCGATCGATTTACCTGAAGCAACGTGTTTGATTCAAATTTCCTCGCATTACGGTAGTAGAAGACAGGAAGCCCAGAGATTGGGTCGTATCTTGAGAGCAAAGAGAAGAAATGATGAAGGGTTCAATGCTTTCTTTTATTCGTTGGTTTCTAAGGATACTCAAGAAATGTACTACTCAACAAAGAGGCAAGCATTTTTAGTTGACCAGGGTTATGCTTTTAAAGTGATTACTCATTTGAGTGGTATGGAACAATTACCTGATTTGGCTTATGCTCTGGCCAGAGAAAGAAGGGAGTTACTTCAGCAAGTGTTACTTAAGAATGAGGATGCCGCTGGTGTAGAGGTTGGTGATGATTTGGATACTAATTTTATTCTGGAGGAGAAGCGTGCGAAGATCGAGAAATCTACTGCTCAGAGAACGGCTGGTTCTTTGGCTGGCTTGGCTGGGGGTGAGGATATGGCTTATGTTGAGTACTCGAAGAATAAGAATAAGGAGTTGAAGGAGCATCATCCTTTGATTCAGAAAATGTATTATAAGAAGGCAAGATAGCTTATAAGAACGAACATAAACGAACATAAACGAACATAAACAAACACAAACGAGCAAAAACGAGCAAAAACGAGCACAAACGAACGGAGTGAGTTTGTGAGTGAGTCTGTGAGCGAGGGATACTAATAGCAAACGTCTGTAAGTTTATTAGTGAGTATGTGAGCGAGGGTTACTAGAAACAAACGTTTGTAAGTTTGTGAGAGCCTGTGAGCGAACTAATAACAAACATGTGTAAGTTTATTAGTGAGTAATATTATCAACGAAAAAAAACGAGTCTGTGATATTATCAATTTAAAGTACTCTGTTAATTACGTATCCTTTGTATATTATTCTCCTATCACTAATTGAATTTACTGTTTAATTGTTAAATATAATAAGAACTGTATAAGCCATATATACCACGATAGTTTTACCTTTATGTATTTATTCCCAATTGTCCTTCAATAAGGCATGATATCCATAGTTTGTGAATGTTTGTGGTGTGATGATAAATAGTTGAAGATTATTCATATGTCAATAATAATAATATGATTGCTCACTTTGCTACGATTATTCGCTTTGTGATCGCTTCGTGAGATATGATCGCTTCATGAGATATGATCGCTTCGAACACTCACTTGGTTCGTTGATATTTAATCGCTTCGCGATTCACTTGCGACTCACTTGCAATATATCATGCACTTACAAAATCATCAAACTCTTCACTATCATCACCCTCCCCACTACCATCACCCTCACTCTCCAACTGTAACTGATCCAACTTCAGAACCAACAACCTCTCCTCATCATACTGCTCTTCAAAATTCCTAAACCGCCGATTATACAAAACCAACGCCTCACTAAACGAAGAAGCAGAAGACGAATCTCCAAACACAAGCCCCAAAGCAACCTGAACCGTTCCACTCCGAACATCGGTATACGGAGCATAACCACTTCCTGGAAGCTGCACCACCAAACGATACGATTTTACAGACTCCTTCGTCATTAAAATCGTGTCAGTAGCATCATGAGCAACAGCCCATTTTGGGCGCACCGGATTATACCAAACCTCTCCCCAGACACAGTCAGTTTTTGTGGTCACTAAACTTCCTACCGAAGGAGGTATAGATATCCTGTTAAATAACTCCAACTTGGCGCGAAGTCCGAGATACGGCTCAATTGGCTCTGTGTTATCGTTGAACGTGTCGGGAACCATTTCTCCTTCAAGCCCTTGCAAAGGGGCGGAGGCCCGCAACACTTCCTGCTCTAGCAACCTCAACAGGCCAGACCAAAGAGCCTTGTGTGGATCGAGAGTCCACCGGCGGATCGAGGCCTCACCACTGGGTATGCTGTACACCGAAACGTTGTTGGTTTCGTATAGTACGTTGGAAACGATACTCATATCTACGACTTTACGACATGCCCCTCGAGATCCACTCAAAAATATCGCGACATCCCAGAAATTTTTCATCAATCAACGATGCTCAAGGCAATTGGTGTTAGACCACTCAACGCCATTAGATACAACTCAAATGTATCCAAGTCATTCAACGACTTGTTGAAGGGTATTAACCAAACTACAACGTCAAACTCCTCTGAGTTCGACGTTGAAAAGGTGACTGGGTTTAAGCTCGGTCAGGATGATACTATGGGTTTCAATTCTGCTGGTCCTCCTCCTCCAAACCCAAGAGACATCGCAAAGACAGTTAAGATTCAGGGTCCAGTTGCTGGTAGGACTGTTGATGTTCAACTGAAGAACTTAAACAGGGCGTTATCTAGACTTAATTTTTTGACTATGTCTAGTAAAATTAAATATTTGCAAAGGGTGCAAAGTAGATTTATTAGACCTGCTAAGTATACTAAGCAAAAGAGGAGAGAATGGTGGAGAAGAAAGTTTTCCGATGGTTTCAAGGATTTGATGGTGCAAGTTAATGATGCTAGAAGAAGAGGTTATTAGGGATTGTATATAGTATGAATAGACTAACGAACGAAGTGAGTTATTATATGATGAGATGCAGGGTTTTATAGTTACATTTGAATGCATCTTAACTGAGTTGAAGATTTTGATAGTTTATTCGAATAGGTTAAGAGGAAGAGTTCTTTTAGATATTATGACTTAGTGGACTTTCCAATTGGAAAAGGTAGAATGCAACCCGGGGTATCTATTTCAGAAAACCAGATGATTGGAAGTACTATATTCAGAGTTTATATAAAACGATGCACTTGAAGGTGCTCAAGTGTAGTTTCTTTGTTGTAATTATTTAGAGAGTTTCACAGTTACGATGAGTATGTATGTTTTACACATAATCAGAACTAATATTTTACCTACAAACCAACAAACCAAGAAACTCATAACCAAGAAACTTACTACCAAACTTACTACTATCAAACTAACAACTATCAAAATTAGAACTAACAGACTTACGAATCAAACTTACAACTAACAGACTTACGAATCAAACTTACAACTAACAAACTTACAACTAACAAACTTACAACAAACTTACAACTATCAAACTCACAACTAACAACTCAAAACTCAAAAAACTCACAACAAACTCACTTTGAATATAATGTATTGAGATTTAAAAACTCACAACAAACTCACTTTGTTTACGGTCGTAATGTGTTGAGATGTAAAAACTCACACTACTGGTTCGTTGTGCCCTTAAAGATCAGTCATTTTATAACCTTATTGTTTACGTCATACATAAAAAAGCTCTTCTAAAATGAGCAATTACTAGCGTTTGTCTCATCAGGTACCATTATATGGCTTGTAGATCCATAAACACAAACAAAACATCAGATAGTGAGCCTTTTAGTATTCCGAAACGGAACCAACTTTCATCAAAAGTTGAATGCTATGGATCGTTTGTATGGGACTTACACAAAGAATCAATAATTCTTAAGAACATAAATTCCGTTATACCATTAAACATCGATTAGGGGTATTCTCCTGAGGAGATGCAGGAAAAATCTGTACACAAGCTCAAGCAAAAAAAGAAGGGTGTTTCCAGTAGTTAAAACAGGCCTGATATTTCGTCTTTCCAAGATTAAATTAATAAGTCTAACTACATGGTGACTCGGAGTCGCATATGATTCAAATCCTCGGTAGCTCACGTGCACACCACATAACTGAATCATCGACCTACTGTAGATCCTTTTTTTCATATATAAGGAGGCTAATGTCCAGAAAAAGAGAGTAAATGAAAACGGAAGCAGCCAAGCCTCGTCAATTGACGAGTCTGATAGACTATGAAAATGCAATCAACATCTATCCGGAGCCGTTGAAGCCATTCCGTGCGATCATCAACGCATACGGGTCGTCTATGCTTTCCACCACCTCTGGGTACCCTCTTGATACGATCAAGATGAGAATGCAGACCCACAAGAATTTTAGTGGCTACTGGGAGTGTATTAAATATACGTTCAAGAATGATGGGCTCCGTGGTTTCTTCCGTGGGATTTCCACGCCCTTGGTCATGACTTCTTTGCTGAGATCAGTCAATGTTACCTTATTTCTGTTCTATAAGCCTGTTATTTTTAAAGTTTTCTACGGGGAAGGTGGATTCATGAAGAATGCGTTGAAGGATCGCGAAATCCTTAGAAACATCCCCGTCAGTTTTCTTTCCGGTGCGTCTGCCGGTGCCACCTTTTCTATAGTGGCATGTCCATTTGAGATCTGTAAGATCTATGCTCAGTTGCAAACTCTAATGGAGAAGAAAATCTCTGCTGAACAAAAGTCAAATCTTGCAACTTCCAGAAAGGCACCATCTCCTTTCACCATCGGCCGTGAAATTTACAAGCATGCAGGGATTAGAGGTCTCTACACTGGGTTGAAGTTCCATGCCGCCAGAGATGCGTTGGTGCTGGGTTCGTACTATTCCCTCTACGAATCCACCAAATATGTAATGAACGTCTTATTGAATGGTGACCCAGACAAAACATCCACATTATCCATTTTGTGTGGAGGTGGTACTGCCGGTGCTGTCATGTGGCTCTGGGTCTTCCCTGTTGATACTGCCAAGTCTCTTGCCCAAAGAGATATCATTAATAATATCTTACGTAAAAAACAAGGTTTGGATCCATTGCCAATTCCTAAGCGTTCTTTCCCCAAATTGAACAAGAGAACTTTCAGAGGTTTACAGGCCGCAATGACCCGTTCTGCTTTGATTAATATTGTTTTCTTCTTGGCTTACGAGGCTTCAATGACTCATTTAATATAGTTACAATACACTACTTTCCTTTTCTAGTTCGGGTTCGTCCCCTAGGCACATCCTCTTCGTCGTTATCCCGCCGTTTTTTGATTTGCTTTCTCTGTCTTCTTGGTTTCTGTTCCTCCTCCATATCCGAAGAAAGCAACTCCTTCATGGTGATCTTCAATGGTGACTTCAGCCTGGTCCTCATCGATGGAAAGTCCTCCTCCGTCCGAAGCTCGTTCGGTGGACTGGACAAGTCCGGAACACTCCCTGATAAGTCGCGTTTTTGCTGTGTTTCTAAATCAAACCTACTCTTGTCTTTCAAGAGTCTCAGCACCTTGATTTTTCTGGGTTTCTTTGGTTTTTTAACTTTCTTCACCTCTTCAACCTTTTTGATCTCTTCCACGTTGTTATCTTCGTTATCGTCTTTCTTTTGACTCCGGCGTGATCTTCTTGGTGCAACTTCAATCGATTGGTCGATTTCTAATCCTAATAACCTTGTCATTTTTGGTTTTTCTTCATCTTCGGAATTGTTGGTGAAAGAATCGTCACCTTTAATGAGTTGATTTTCTTCACTTTCTTCTTTGGGTTGGTTCAATATTTCGTTCTTTACTTTAATTTCATTTTTTATTTGGTCATCATTTGCCAATTCATTTGCCACTTCTTCATTTACCATTTCATTAACCACTTCTGTACTTGCCACTTCTTCATCATCGACTTCTTCATCCTCCACTTCTTCATTTACCTCAATTTTTGAATCCTCTTCTGTGTTCAAAATTAATACTGATATCTCAGCGTTCAATTGTTCGTTATCTGGAATTTCTGTTTCTTCATCAATTTCCACATTGAAGATCGTATTTTCAGTGTCTTCAACAATTTCCTCTTTCGAATCAGAATTCCCCACTATATCATCTATTATAGGAGATTCAGTTATATT
The DNA here is from genome assembly GCA_030560575.1 of Kodamaea fungicola. Classification (NCBI taxonomy): domain Eukaryota; kingdom Fungi; phylum Ascomycota; class Pichiomycetes; order Serinales; family Debaryomycetaceae; genus Kodamaea; species Kodamaea fungicola. The sequence goes on along the minus strand of JAKTTX010000007.1, from coordinate 526,558 downwards.
ATTCTCGGTAGCTTCAACATCCTTTTGAAAAATGTCCAAAATAGGATCATGTAAATATCCAGTAGAATCGCTAGCTGCAACATCCGACCTTCCTTCGGTACTCTCTTCAAAACGCATAAAACTTTCAGGCTCAGGAGTGGTCTCAACAGAATCTAAAACAGGACGTTTGATATCCTTGTGGAACCATTTCATCGGATTGATAGATCCAAAAACACCCTTAAACCGCTTGAATTGGGTAACTTCCACATCATCGTCGAGTTTACGTTTCTTTGGACTAACAACTTCTTCAGTACCAATGCTCTTCTCAATAACATCCAAATCATCTGGAATCTTTTCAACTTCCATGTCCACCCTCAAATCGACATCCAAATCATTATCCTCTTCCTTCTTGAGGTCATCAAAGAATTCATTGATTTCTTCAGAGATTTCATTACTGGGCAATGTCTCGTTAACTTTGTTTTCAGGTTCGATTTCAGCGTCAAAATCTCCAAGAATAGATATCGATTTTTCTTCATCAACTTGGGCTTGCATAGTGTAGTTTGTGTTCAAGTCTCCAGTAAATTCATCATCTGGAATTGGCGTATCAATCGTATCATCAGTCAAGTTTGCCTTTGAAATCGTCGAGTCCCCTGTAAAATCTTCTATGATTTCACTTTGTATACCCTCCTGTGATAATTCTTGTTCAATTATTGGGCTAACAGTTTCATTAGCTTGTACCGGATTTCTGAAGATGCTTTTGATTATGCTGATGACCGATCTTGAAGGGTTTTCTTTATTTCCTGGAATTCCAGATTTCAATTGAGTTGAATCTGAGGATATGTCGACGATACCCTCGGGTGTATCCCATGAATCATCCATATGATGAGTTAAATCTTCATTAATTTTTTCAATAATTTTTTCATTAATAAATTCTTCATTAACTTCATGATTAATTTCTTCATTAATTTCTTCATTAATTTCTTCATTAATTTCTTCATTAATTTCTTCATTAATTTCTTCATTAATTTCTTCATTAAGTTCTTCATTAAGTTCTTCATTAAGTTCATCATGCTGTTCAATAAATGCAACCGGCTCAATGTCATCTCCATTTTCAGGTTCATTCTCATCTCCATTTTCAGGTTGATTCTCATCTCCATTTTCAAGTTGATTCTCAACTCCATTTTCAAGTTTGATGTCATCCGCATTTCCACTCTTAATCACATCTATATTTGCTGCTTCTGAAATCTCAATTGTTGGAATCTCAATCTCAGACCCATCTGGATATTCAAAACCGAGCTCATTCTGAATTTCTGGAGCTTTTGCTAGTTCCTTATTCTCATAATCTTCGAAATCTTCCACAAGTTCCTGAAATTCACTGGTTTCAATCTCCCCAATTTCAAACGGAGGAATACTGATCGGCAAAGAGTCTGGTTCAATATGGGTTTGCTGCTTATTGGAAACGGAAACTTCATCATTCTCAATTTCAGACTCTGGGAGGTCTTTATCAACAAAATCACCTTCAGGTAAATCAGAATACTCAACATTTAAAACTTCGTTACTTTCGTCGTCCACATCAACCACATCTGGTTCAATTTCTGCAATGATTTCGAGTTGACCCACAACACCTTCCGGGTTGTCAATTTCCTCCTGGTTTGTTTTTGGGTTATTGGTTTCCTTATTTTTTATCACTGTTTCTTCTTTATTATCAAAAGTCTCGATTTCTGTTTCGATGACTTCAGTAACATTCTGATCTTCAGATTCAACACTGTTTTGGTTTTGAGTTTGATTAAATTCATCTTGAACTTCAGCGTTTGATTCTGAGTACATCGAATCAATCGATATGATAGAGCTGACATCATTAATTTTTTCTTTGTAATCTTCAGAAATAGCTGGAGTGAACACCTCAATATTATGAGCCCCAGCACCATCTTTACTTGTCTTAAAGATTCCAAAAAACTTACCGAAGAAGTTGTTCGATGGGCTGGACTCCTCGTCTTGGATATCGACTTCAGGATTATTAGTTTCAGTTCCTGAATCTTTGATTTTGTCTTCTTTTCCAATAGTTTCCTGAGCAGTTTCCTGAACAATCTCTATTATGGTAGAATCAAGCGAATCACTTTCAGGTTGGTCATTAATTTGATTCGTTTCTTCCTCCGCTTGAGAGATTTCAGAAACCTGTACATCAGTTTGAATCTCAGATTTATCTTGTAAATCTGTGTCTAAATCTTCAGGTAAAATGTCTATCACCTCTTCGATAATCTGAACTTCTAATTCTCTTTCAATATCAGAGGTGGAAAACACTGGTTCATCATCATCTTCATCAAACAAATCCAAAGAGGGCTTCTGAATCAGCATATTCAGAGGTCTATTATTTCTCAATTCTTCTTCTAAATCACGAACTGTTTCTAATTTGAAGTTGATTTTGTCTTCGACAGCTCGTAAAGTTTCTAAAGTTTGAAGAGGTTCCTCATGAATAGTTCTAAAGATTGGAATCGGAGGAGCTGGAGCTGGTGATATCACCGGAGAAGGAGCATAATCAGTAAATGGATCTTTAGGATCAATTTTTTTATCTTTTTGATTGATATCCAGGTCGTCTTCTTTAGTGATGTCAATGTGATCATCTTCTATGAGTTCACCTTGGATTCCTCCAAAACTTATGGTTTGAAATTCATTTTGAATGTTTTTTTGTATTTCCTCGAGATTCTCAAGATCCTCAAGATCATCAACATTGTCGATTTCAATAATTTCTTCAAGATCCTCTACATCTTCGACTTGAATGTTTTCCTGTTCAGCTTCTTTAACTTCAACTTCGAAATCACCATCATCATCAATGTCATCCATAGTATCATATGGTTCTTCTGAATCATTTAAAGTATCCAACTGGTTATTCTCTATGTTGGAAAAATGTAAAGCCGCTTCTGCTAAAGAAAGTAAATCAGTTTGGATATCTATAGATGCATCATTGAATTGAGGTTCTTGGAAGTCATTAAACTGGAAGTCTTCAATTTCATGAAACTCTTCCACTGATTGAACATTGTCAGATTCATTATCCAATTCGTTCTTAAAGTTGGTTGGGGCGGTATTATTATTTTCATTATTAGAAATGTCATTTTCCGATATAATTGAAATATCTTTATCGATATCTTCATTATCATCTTCATCAATATCTTCATCAATATCTTCATCAATATCTTCATCATCAATTTCATCATCAATATCTTCATCATCAATTTCTTCATTCTCAACATCTTCATTATCAGATTCAATACCGTCCCAGACATTCTCATCAGAAACTTCATCATTCTCTGAATCAGATGCACCACTTCCATCAGAATCAAGATCATAATTAGCATTGATTGGTTGGTTTAGTCTAGGTCTTCCATTTTGTACATGATATTGGGGAACTTGTGAAGTCTCTTGATCCGATTTTTCAGAGTCAATGCATATAATAGAGTCATTATCCGATTGTTTAGTCTGTACTACCTCCTCGTAGGAAGATTCAGATTCAGATTTTTCATTCAAAAATACACCCAACTTATCGAATTCGTCGGTATAAATCTTCTTTTGATACTTTTCTTTCAAACGCTTTGTTTCTTGACTTTCAGACAGTTCCACTTGTAAGGATTGCTGTTTCTGGAACTTGATTAAGGACTTGTACTCTGAATCAACGGTGTTAATCCATTGCAAAATGTCATCTGTGTTGTTTTCGGTGGGTGCCACCTGTAAGCCTTTTGTTTTGATTAAGTTATTAAAGATTGAAGATGTGTTCGCTAGCGAATCATTTTGAGATGAACGCTTCTTCTTTGGGGTGCTATTGGGCTGATTCAATGACGGAAACCCCATGGTTCAGTTTAACAAGTTTTCTTATTCTCGCTAAACATGATCGCACACATGACTTGAGGCGTGATACAAACAGGTGACCTAACATGTGACGATTCTCACGTGGTGTCTTAATTGTGCTTGAATACGGTGTTCAGATATACTTCAGAATTTAGTATAAACTTAGAAATAAACTTCTAGGAGTTTCTTAGCTAGTACTCCTTACATCAGATTTCAGCAGCGTACAGTACCGACAATTAGTAAAAGTCTTCATTTGGTCTCTTCTACACGTGACCCTGCATCATCGAACATTTTTGTAGAATAACTTGCAGATAAAGCAAGTGCAACGTATATGCTAACAATACCTTCCATTAATTAAACAAACAATTCTCCACATTATTGCTTTTTAGCAGCAATAAATGACACCCAAGAAATTACGGGAGAGTGATGAAATAAGCATCTTCTATTTCGCGCCAGGATGAAACTCGACGTTACCCAAAGACACAAAAAGCAAGGGAACTTGGAACTAAGAAATGTGACATGATGGCGGGAGATTGCTTCGTAAAATTTTTTCTGTTTTGACGTTAGTGCCGGCAAGAAAAATTCGATGCAGAAAGGCGATTGCTGGTTCTGTGCACTTCAACGTTAAGTGCTAAAAAAAGCACAGTCCAACTTTGCATATTAATCTATTTGTCTTGGATCAAAATAGAACGATTAATTAAAGTTTCAAGGGACGTTTCATAATAGAGGAATCTGACAAGGTGATACTCAGCATATGCTTGGATTTTATGAAAAGTCTTGCAGTGAAGAAGTCAGACCACTGAAAGTGCTGGTTAGTGACTTTTTCTTCATGGGGTCCATATTCCGAAAATGGAAATAGACAAATACAAAAGCAGAATATGCAGGTATTCCATTCGGACATACCAACAATCAGAAAAAAATGGGTGAGGATTGTTAAATAATGAAAGAGCGTGCATCTGTGAAAGATGTTCAGTATTCATACTAATGCTTGTCTCGGATAACAATAACCATCATCTAACCCAAATTTCATTCTAACTATTAAGACATTTGCATTCGACGATTAAATTAAAAATAATTCTGTACACAAAATTTTTAAATTGCTGCAGTATTATTAAAGTTTCCTAAGCGTAGCCGTGACCGCCGATGAGTATCCAAAAACCCCATATATACATTCAAAATTTCAAGTATAAAAGTCGGTGTAATTTCCATTTATTTATCCAATAACAAACATGACTGCTTCCCAAGAAATTGATAGAGAATCCCAAAAGCCTATTGAAAGTTACGAACGCAAGACTAAGGCTCCTAGCTCTGACCTCAAGGGTCACTTGAACGCCTTCTTGGGTGAGTTCTTTGGCACTTTTATCTTCTTATGGTTTGCTTTTGTCATTGCACAAATTGCTAACCAAGCCCCCAAGACTGCTGACGGTGGTTCCAACCCAGCCCAATTAATTATGATTTCATTTGGTTTCGGATTCAGTGTTATGATTGCCATTTTCTTGTTTGGAAGAATTTCCGGTGGTAACTTGAACCCAGCTGTTACCTTGACTTTGGTTTTGGTTCGTGCGCTTAACCCAATCCGTGGTGTTATCATGGTTATTGCCCAAATTATTGCAGGCATGGCTGCTGCTGGTGCTGCTTCTGCCATGACTCCAGGACCTATTGCGTTCGCCAACGGCTTGGGTGGAGGTTCTTCCAAGAGTAGAGGTCTCTTTTTGGAGGCTTTCGGTGTTGCGTTCTTGTGTTTGACTGTGTTGTTCATGGCTGTTGACCAACACGCCACCAGCTACCTTGCCCCAGTTGCCATTGGTCTTTCGTTGTTCTTGGGTCACTTGGTTTGTGTTTTCTACACTGGTGCTGGTTTGAACCCTGCCAGATCTTTTGGTCCAGCAGTTGCTGCTAGATCATTCCCCAACTACCACTGGATTTACTGGGTTGGTCCAATCATTGGTTCCCTTGTTGCCGCTGGTATCTATGAACTTTTCAAGTTTGTCAAAGAAGATGAAGAAGAAGCTTAAACTTCTTGATTAAAAATACTTTTCCTTTCTCCCCTGCCTAATGGCTATTTAATACTTAATTTTAAAATTATGATTATACTTTTTGTAGAGAAGCGAACGCTGAAGAGAATTTTCGCAACCTAATTGGGATCACAAAGTTGATTAACTTATTTTTCATGAATGAACAATGGGGCAAGCATGTCTCACTTTTAACATTCTACTTAAGCATACATCCGCCTTTGAAACAACTGTACATGTATTTGTTGCAACAAACAATCGAAGAAAAGTTTACGTAAGCCCAGATGAATCGACACATGCTTGAGTATCTATAAAATAATCGTTCGACAATGCAACATGGCGATGTAAATGTAAATAAGATTTTGGACCGTTGCAGTTTCGAATGCAAACAATCAGAGTGCAATGGTTGCCAAAAAAAAAGCTATTAGAATGGAATAACGGAAAAACCTACAACCAAATACATCTATGTTGTTTCTATATCAATACTTATTACTTCTCAAATTCATATCACTCATAGGAAAAAATAAATCATCATCATCCTCATTTGTAGATTGTTGTTGTGGTTGACGATGATATGTTCTTTGGAAGAATTCAGGCTCATCATCATCATCATCATCAAAGACATTTTCATACTGAATCAGTTTTCTATAGGCAGAAGGAGTAGTGGCCATGCCAACAACATCACGAGGAGAGTCTCTTTTTTTAGTCAGAGATTGGATTCCATGTAAGGCCACCTGGGCATTCGAAATGACAGAAGTAGAGGCCACTTTGTTGGTTGCCAGCAGTTTAAGGAAAGAGGGGTTTTTGCGAGCCCAGTCTTCAGGTTCTTGGGAAGCAGGGCGAGAAGAAACTGCGGGAGTAACCGGACTAGATGAAGCTTCGTGTAGACGCAGGCTAATACTGGGTAAATTAGGAGGGTCGTAAGAGCCCGGGGGGAACGAAGGTGCAGGGGAATAGTGGGAATGCAGGGATTTGCGGCTGGAGGTGCGCGAGTGGGGATGTAAAATCAAGCTAGCGTTGACACTGTCACCTAAAAGATCATGTTGGCTCTTTAGAAGTTGGTACCTTGAAAGATCTGCAGAAGCACGAGACGAGCCACCCAAACGCAAGTCACTTTTACTGTCAATCATCCTGACAAAGTCGCCTATATCATCATCGATATATAAACCAGACAGTGGAGGGACAGACAGTGCAGGACTCATGGCTAGATCCTGCAGTGACCAAGAAGGACCGCCAACCACCAGATGAGGTCTTGCACTGGTGTTGGAAAAGCGCCTACTTGCTCTCAGACCAAAGCTCGACGAGAATCTTGGGGTGTTGGACGTTGCATTTTCAGCATAGTCCTCCAAGGTGGATCCGTGCAGAGACGACACCAGCCGAGGAAAGGAGGACTGGAATTGTAATTGTAATTGTTGGCCGCCGGTGATGGGGATGTTGGGAGTGTTTGAAGAGGTGTAACTTCCTCGTGGGTTGCGCAACATTGCGGCAAGAGACGCATTTGAAGTGGATTTGTTGCTCATCAGGATACGGCGTTCCAACAGACCCAACGGGGTCACTTCGGGTTTTTGCTGGGTGGTTGGCAGGTTTGCGGGAGGCGAGCTGCTGAGACTGCCGACACGGAAAGGCTGGATGGACGACTTGTGGGGGGCCGGAGGAGTGGACTTTTTGTAGCTAGGAGAAGTTTCCGTTATGCTGGACAGATTGGGGGACTCTGAGGCCGAGTACGAGAGATTTTTGGAGGAGTGATCCAAGTAGCTTTCGTCAATCTGCGGTCTCTCCGGGTCTGCCTTGCGAACCACAAAGTCATGGTGCTTGCGGTATGCAATCAGCACCTTCAAGGTGCCCTGGGTGGTGTGGATTGGCTGAAAGTGTTTTTGTGTGACATGCGACTCCACAACAGGGAGGATTGGTTTCAGCAAACCAATACGGCCCTTGGAGCTGATTGGTTGTTTGCCGTCTAGAATCTTGTTTGCTAACATCAACGGGTGCTCTATCTTGCCCTTGAGTTTGTACGCAGGCATCAACCTCGAGAACCCATACAAGCTGCGGAAGAGAACAATAGCTTGTTTGTAAATAAGCGGAAGCTCGTCTACAGTTGTGCCGGAAGCTTCTGTAGTGTCAAACTCAATCAACCATCTTTCCAACACAACCTCCACCTTTTTTGTATTCTTGGTGACAGGCCATTCCGTACCATTTTCATCTCGCAAGACTAAAACTTGATTCGGCAGTAGCCCCCGAAGATCTAAATAAGTTTCGATAATCATCGGCGGCACTGACCCAAGATCGGTACAGCTCTTCCACTGCTTGAGATTGACGTCGTACGTATTTCTCATATGCATGTTGAACCACTTGTTTAACTTTTCCAGGGGTTCCTTCCCTCCACTGTCAACCAGTAGCCTTGCCACTAGACGTGTATCCGATCTGGCATCCAAAACAACCTGCACAGACTTGCTGAAGAAGTTCTGAATCACCAGAATCAACTTCTGTCCCTGCTTCTTGCTGTAAGAGTCATTCTTTCTGTCTGACTGCATTACTGGTGTGGCAAGTTATGTTTTTGACTCAAACAAAAAAAAGGACTCACGCAACACAAATTACTAATATATAGCAAGCATTAAATACTAGCCCCTAATCCTACAGATGGTAAATGCGGTTGCATAGTGAACGCTGGTTTCTCGATTGTCTGTTGTCTTGTGAGCAACTTTGTGATATACATACCGAGGGGTTTCGAATATTACCGGTATACATATGTAATTAGTTTTATACGAATTTTGCAACCAAAAAACCCACCTAAGGAGAATACCGAAAATACGGGTTAACCTTATCAGTCAAATCTGCAAACTCAATCCTATCGATATTCTTGTAGTCGGAGGTATCGGACCCTTTTGTATCTCTTCTCCGGTTTTCCCACATATAGTACATAAACAATACAACCAATGACATCAATGATATGCACGAAAAGATAAGCAGACAAACAACCCCAGTTTGATATCTTGGTGCCTCTCGTTCAAAGAAGAGCTGAGGCCCAATCAAATTTCCAACACAGTATGCAACCAACAAGACTGCGTTGACAGTCACCTTTTTGGTGTGGCCAGCCACATTTGAAGATACGCAAGATAACACTCCAATCAACCCCAAAGGACTCAAAAGTCCAAGAATCATTCCTGCCAATTGCGCCCTATTGCTTTTCCCGTACGCCAACATTCCCAAGCACGCGGTGCCCACGGCCGATCCGAAAATCGCTATCGGGAGCCTGGTGTCGATTTTCGTGGAGATATACGCAAAGAGGGAACATCCCACAAACTCCACAGCCCCACCCGGCATTTGGTAGAGCATGGATGTGCGCACCAGATACCCCAATCGTTGATTTAGCAAGATGGAGGTGAACGTGGTTGACGCACCATTGGGGATATTACCGGTGAGTGCAAAGAATGCAAATAAATATGTCTGCACATCTGTAAACGCCTCTTTCAACTGCTCGCGCTTGAACTTTTTGTTCCCGAACCCTTGTTGGTTATCTCTGATACGAAGAACAACCAATCTCTTTTCCTCTGACGTGAGAAACCACGCATTTTCCGGGTTGTCTGGCATATGCACCAAAATCACGATTCCGAGCGAAATGGTTAGGACCCCGGTGATGACAAACACTAATTTCCAAGTTGCAAGTGTGTGCTCACCCAAATGCAACGCCAATCCGTAGGCTATCGAGCTTCCAAGAATCGTACCAAGCCCATTGGATGAAAACCACAACGCTGTTCTGAAAAAGATCTCCTCTTTACGGTAGTACTGTCCGGTGATGATCACAAATGCTGGGGTAATTGACGATTCCAACATCCCTAAGATTGTTCGCAACGCAATGAACCCTGCATAATTGGGCACAGCATGCAAGCACAATATCAATCCCCAGAGAATAATAAACACAGATACCGTCTTCCCAACAGGAAGCCGCTGGAGGAGGTAGACTGATGGAAACTCAAACGCCAAGTACCCAAGATAGAAGGCGGATGTGGTCCAAGAAAACTGCGACCCGCGCATCTTCAAGTCCGTCCGCAACCCCAAAATCGAAGCATACGAGTTAGTCAACTTATCCATAAACTGAAAGCAGTACAAAAGGCACATCACCGGCATCAAGTACATATCGATTTTCCTGAGTAGCTTCTTATCTTTATCTTTGTCATACTTGATGTCTTCAACTTCGTGTGCAAGTTTAAAAGCTTCATCTTTCAAGCTAGCATTGCTCTCTTTAGATGAGGTGTAGGACACCTCCAGTGTAGCTTTATTCATTGATTTGTATCATGATTTATTGGCTATTTATAGTAAAATACTGTGGTAAAATAAAAATGTGGATCGAATGATTCTACATTATTTATGCTTATCAGTTGTTTTTAAAATGTAGCATTACAAATATCTAATTTCCCAAATTCTTCAAGCAAAACATCCCTCCAATGCACTAACACCCACTCCAGGATTCAAAATCATTCCTCTTTGGATTTGTCTCAAACGGCCTCCCGATAAATAAACATCGGCCAATTGATCTGCAGTCACCTTGGTATCGTACAACCCAGCGACAGTCAACGCCATCGAATTATTCAACTGTCTCCACACCCCGAAGTCCAGAGGGAACATCAATGCATATCTCTTCCACAAGTCGTTCTTTATGCCTAGTCTGTGGTTGATTTCGATTAGTAGTGTTGGAACTCTACGCAAAGAGTCTTGGACAATCTCATTCAATTGCAATCCTTCCAATTCTTCCTTAATTGCACCCAAATAGTCGTCCAAGTTGTCTACAATCGAAATTGCACCCAAAGTTAAAACAACTATCAACGACAGCCCAAACTCTTCGATAAAGGTGAACAATTGATCTAAAGCTGCTTGTTTACAGTCGGAATCACCCTTAGCATTCAAGATTTGTGCAACCAATGTAACTAATCTCTTTGAATCGCTATGTTGTGCGAGAATAAACTTGAGCTGCTCAAGAGAAGAGTCAAATTCACCACTAAAGAAAAGTCCCAACCCAATCACAATCCTAGCTGACAAGGTGTTCCTAGACTCATCTTCAGCCAAATCAAGAACAAACTGTGCATTCTCAATGGCCAATGAGTACTTTCCAACTCCAAGGTAGATCCGCGAAAGCTGGGACTTGGAATTCATGAATGTTTTCAATACTCCTTCATTTTCTGTTTTCTCGTATTCGGCTTCCAAAAGTCCACATAGTCTTTGTCCGATTTCAAGCAGTCTTTCCCAGTCCTTACATCTTTCACTGATGGTGAATGCAACTTGCAAACCAGCCACATCGTTGGGTGCAAATTTAAGATATTGCGAAATTGCAAAGTTTGCAATACTGAACTCTTGGGCGGTTTCGAGAACACGGCCATCAGCGCCCTTTTCAACGTATTTGTCGATGATAGACAACGCATACAAGAGCTGTGCTAATGGAGATCTTCCGTTGGAAATGACAAACGCGTGGGTGAATAACCTGGATGCCTTTTCTTCGTCTCCCTCCGCTTGGGCCGCCAATGCATTTCCCAACCACGATTGCGATTCTTGAGGAGCCACCAGCTGTGAACGTAAAAAGGCAAGTTTGGCTAATTCGATGTCTCCAAATCTTAAATACAACAAGGCCAAGTTGGTCCACACACTTACATCTCTCGAGTTAAGTGCCAGAGCTTTGATAAAACAATGTTGAGCGATTTGAGGTTGGAACGATACGTATGCGTTACCCAATGCTAGCCAGAATGACGAGTTGTTGTCTTCCAATTGAATGGCTTTTTTCAAGTATTCAATCGCCTTTTTGGGCTTATTCATATAAGCAAGACCGATATTGTAGTAAGCAATCGATTGGAGGTACTTGTTTGCCTTTGGAGGAAGGTATGAGAAGCCTGCTAAAGATGAAAGAATAATGGTGGAGTTGATGACTGCCACTTTACCTGGTTGGTCGAGTTTGGATGGGTCCGTGAGAGCATTAATATCCAAGTCGTCGTCATCGCAATCAACGTCGCCCAAGATCTGGTGGATCACCTCCCATGGAAATTTATCGATATGTTCTTGCACAACCAAAAACACTTTGATACATTCAGACAACGTTTTCCACAAGTTTGGCGAGTGCTTGTTGACTGCCTTAGCTTGTGCAACAAAATCAATAGCCTTCAAGGAGTACGAAACAGCACGGCCAAAAAACCCACCTTGGATCAACTTGTACGCATACTCGGTTTGAGTCTCGAAGATGGCCAGCAAAACACACTGTTCCTTTGGCATCAACACATGTGCAGCGTACAAATGCTCGAATCCCTTTTCAAACTCGTTAGTTTGACACAACGCAAGCCCCAACATGTACTCGACAATCCAATTGGTTTCCGAATACATGGTTCTCAAGTGCTCAAACACTTTGACGGACGCGTCCAAACGACCAAGACTGCTGTACGCTTCACCAAGGCCCAACCAACAGTTGCGGTCGCCCGAGTCCATTCTCAACGCGGTCTGGAACCACTCAATGGCCTTGGCATCATCTTGGCGGTTAAGAGCACTCAGACCCAAAGCACGGTACGGCCACGCCTTATCTTCGATCTTCTTCAATGCTCTTCGGGATGAATCGGTTGTGATGATACGTTGACACAAAATGTCACTAACGTCCCATTCGTTGTTCCTAGTAAATTCCGCTACAAGATATCTGGCAGAATCAACCTCCAGGGCATCCAACTCAAACGCCTTGTAGAAACACTTTTGTGCTTTGACAGAGTCGCCGTAGTGATCTTCAAGCAAAATCCCCAATAGGGTATAACTAGGAGCAAATGTCTTCAGATCTTGAAGAGACTGAATGGCATATTCGTAAGCCTGGTTGATTTCATTTTGAAGATGGAAACTCTTTCCGATTCTATACTTGATTTTGGCTTTGTCAGTATCACCCTTGACCCTTTCCAAACTCTCCAACAAGATGTTGCGGCCTTCTTCATAATCACCCAACACAACCAAACACCAACCATACTCAATGGCAGCTTCATCGTTTTTGGTTTCTGCCAACACATCCTTAAAAATATCTCTCGCTTCTTCTAAATGATCCAATGCCATCTTAATTAACCCCTTTCCGATTCTAGCTTTTATATGGTTGGGGCTACGTGATAACACATTGTCATACAACTGAAGAGCTGGTGCAAAGTTGTTGGGAGTCTCGTAGTGCGTGTACACAGTAGCAAGCAGGAGTAAGAAACTTTCCTTTGAGTTCGGCAACTCCACTTGAAGATAACGCAGCAAGTCAGCCAACAATTTAATACACTCTCGGCACTTTTCAGACGCAAACTTATACTCCTTCAACTGGATGTAGTAATCACACAAGATTCTGTTTGCCAATATCAGCTCAGGCAGTTTATTAGTGCCATGCACCATTCTCATCAAAATCTGTGTCTGGTTTCGATCTTCGGGCGTTTCTTGTTCCGTAAGAGCAGCCACAGCAGCAGCAGCTTCCTCTTCGTCCTGTTCTTCCTCTCTAGACTTTGCTCTACGGTTTCTCTTTTTCTTTGGCTTAGACACCTTCACTCCTTCGAGGTTTTTCAGCACCACCGCCTTGTCAAATGGACTAAGTTCCGACATCAAGAACGAGTGCAACACCGAAGCCAAGCCCTCATTTGGAAAGCTCTTTAAATAAAATACAATCTGGTCCAAGTTGATTTCCGAGTACTCCTTTACATCCATCCAATCGAAATGCAAATTCCATGCAAACGCACTCGGACTCTTTATCACCGTCATCAAATCAAGTATTCCGTACAACTCGTGTCTCAATTGTGGCTTCAACTCTTTAGGTGCCACCTTGAACACCGCGTACTTGTACTTGATGTGTTTGTCCTGGTATTCATGTCTCAATTCCGTGTCATCCAAAACATCAAGATAGTGTGCAAACATTCCTCTCACCTCTGGGTACTGTTCATAAATATCAAAAGTAAACTTATCCAATTGAAGCTGAGACTCAGGTGATAGTTTCTTTCCGTACTTGATCCTTTCCTTTGATAACTTTTTGGCGAGCTCCGATTCCATGAGAGAATATCTCATATCAAGCAACGTCTTCAAGTTCTCCACCGGCTGGCCAAACGTTCCGTCCACCAACCCGGCCAATCTTCCTCCAGGAACAACTGACTCCAAAAATATCCTGTATAACTTATCATTTTGTTTGTACTTTTTCACTTCCAACCAATTTCTAAAGTCTTTGGTGGTGTCTGCGGTGGCTTCTTGCGTGTTGATCAACACCCCGAGTAAATTTTCGAGCGAAAAGAACACTAAAGGGTAGTCGTCACCTAATTTAGATGTTTGGTACAAGGCCTTCCATCCTAATACATTTTCTGGCTCGATCTGAGTAGCTTTTTGGAAAGAGGCGATCGCTTTCATTGGTTCTTTTAGCAATTGATATGCCTTTCCTTGAAAGATATATGCAAAGTAATTGTTTTTATCAAGTTTAAGTGCTGCCTTTGTATGTCCCAACACTTCTTCTCCATCTCCATCGGCGATTGCTGCTTTAGCTGCCTTGAGACTTTGTTTAAGCGACATGTTGGTGAAGTTTTTTTTGGAGATGGTAAAATAATGAGAAACGAATTATTGACAATTACTGAGAATTATTGAGCATTACTGGAAATTTCTGAGAAGTACTGAGAATTTCTGAGAAATACTGAAAATTAATGGAGTTATTTCATAAGAAAAAGTGTATGAGGAAAAATAGTGGCAAGGAATAACGAGAAGAAAACCTCATGGATAATGAGAATCATAAGAAATCAAAAGAATATCATAATAACAAGAATACCATGAAATAAGAATAATAAGAATTAACCAGAATAATAAGAATTAACCAGGATAACAACAATTAACGAGAATAATTAGTAGTAACGAGAATAATATCTTCAAAGAACTCAAAACCTCAACTAAAATCGAAATACTCATCTAATCACATGACATGAAAAATAAAAAAAAACCAATGGACTCTACTCGGCTTGAAGCGTCTAAAACGCAGTCCCCAAGCTCATATCTCCTTACAACTGTGGCTAAAACCCACCTCGGAGAAGTGGCACTGGTCATTATCTCCAGTTTAATCTCACATGGACAGTTGTCGTCGCGAGATATCAGCCAGAGAACATCACTTCCAATCAAGGTGGTGAAATCAGCGTTGGTTTCGTTGATCCAGTTGAACTGTGTGTACTATTGGAAGGATTCAACTATGATGTACAGTTTCAATGAGACCGGTTTGATGTGTTTTCTACACAGTGGAGATATTCTCACGCACATTAAAACACACTATGGTGAAGACTGTGCGGAGATTATCCAAAACATCTTGATTCACGGAAATGTCAAGATAGAGGAGTACATGAGTAACATAAGCGATGCTGAGGTGAAGCTAGAAACACAGACGTTGTTTTTCCGTTTATTTACCGACGGGTGGCTCACTCGTTTACAGTCTTTCCACTACCATCCAAAGGAAGATGTGTGGAACAAGCTCTTCAATGAGATGTCCAAGTTGGTTCCTAGAACATCCACCACGTCTGAAGTTAAGAGACTTGCCGAGGTGAAAGAAAGAACCAAGCAAAAGTACACTGAGATGATGGAACTGGGGAACTCTCCCAAGGACTTGTACTCCACCCAAGATGGGATCAAAAAATTGCAACCACAGCTTGTTGTTAGATTTAACTTGCACCGATTCCAAAGAATGATGCAACTGAACGCATTGATTCTGTTGGCCAAACTGAGATTGGGGTTGTTGTCTGCAGCCATCTACGAAACCGCATTGAGAATGATTGAGCAACACGCACCAGACTCCACGCATGATTTCTTACAAATCACCGGCTTGATCAACGATCCTGAAGAACAGAGACTGTTTATTAATGCCATTGAGAACAAATTGGTTGAAGACAAGAAGATTGTTTTTAATGTGCGTGACGTTGTACGTTTGTTGCCTGATGATATCAACTTACAGGATTCGATATTATCACACACGTCATTTACCAAGAAGAGATCCAACGAGAATGAATATTCGCAGCCGGCCAAGAAGTTAAAGACTGATGACGATGTGTTGGCTTTCGAGCGTTTGAACGGAGTTGTTGATGAAACTCCCACCACAAACATTCAATCCTTGGTTGAGCACCACCTCAAATTACTTTCCAACGGTAGTAACATTCGTTTTGTCTCCGAAATGACACCGGGTAACTATACCATCCCATACACTGCATTAGACAAACAAGTGAGAAAGTTCAACTTTGAAGCACTTGTCAAAACAGCACTTGGCTCCAACGCTTTCCGTATTCTTCGGTGCTTGAAGCATCTCAAGTTGGGTGATGAAAAGTCCATTGCCAACGCTGTATTATTAAAGGAAAAAACCGTCCGTAATGAAGTGTACAAATTGGTCAAGTTGAACTGTCTTGAAATCCAAGAGGTTCCAAGAAGTGCTGATAGAGCAGCATCCAAAACATTTTATTTGTTTAGACACAAGCATCAAATGTCTTATAATCATTTCAGAAATGCTATTACTTATAGTATGTCTCAGGTTCTTACTAATGTTGAGAACTTCAAAGATGATCATAGAATATTGCTTGAAAAGTGTGAGAGAGAAGATGTTAAAGGTCATGAAGAAGAGTTACTTTTAGAATCTGAATTGAAGACTTTAAAGAATTTACAACTGCGTGAGATTAACAATATTTGTCAATTGCAAAGGTTAAAGACTCTTTATCAAGTTTTCTCTTAAACACTCACTTTTAGTTCATAATTAGAAAAGACCTTGATACAAGGTTGATTTTTCAGAAACGAAAAACGACAAAGCAATACACAGATAGATACAAGTTCCTTACAGATTATATTTATACCGTATCCCTACAAACCTTTAGCAAAACCAGCAAAATCAAATTGATCTTCTTGGACAGCGCCATTCAATGTATACTTTGCCTTAACTCTCAACTTAATTTTAGAACCTTCCTTACCTGCGATCTTCAATACTTGCTTGAGTGGATGATGTGGAGAAACCAGTTCGGCTCCAGAAGAAGTGATTGTTAACTTCTGAGATTTTGGAACGGCAATAAGAAGTTGGAATCCTTGCAAGGTGGATGTCAGTTCTATGATGGCTTCGGCGGATGCATTACCTGGAGTGAATTCAAGAGGAATAAACGAGATCTTCAAGTGGCCGCTTGTAAAAGCTTCAATTGTGGCAGGAGCCGCTGGGGCGGCAGGAGATGTGTTGAATAAATCGAGGATATCTGCATTGGACGCCTTGGCTTTTTCGTTGAAGATATCGTTCAACAATTCGGAGCCATTGCTCTTATCGTCAACCAAATCCAACAACAAGTCTTCGACAGTAGACCCAACATTGTTGGTTGACTTTACCGCCTTCTTTGTGGAGTTGTTCAAAGAAATGGCTTCTCTTTGTTTGATTGGAGGTGCAGGCATTCTGGCCAACAATCCCTTTCTTAAAGACACATCCTGGGAAAAGATCTCCTGGTATTCGACGGCACGCACTTGGATTTCCAAGTTATTGTCATAAGTACGAGAGTTCAAGATGCGTCTCAAGCTCTCGATCAGCAGGGAGTCTTGGAATTTGACAGAGAGTTTGAGGATAGCAGTAAGAATGTATGTGACCAACTGTACGTTTTCTGCGTCCGAGTAGGTGGAGTTGTTGGTCATGTCCTCTATTAATTGTATGATAAGGTTTTCGGTGATGGTGACCTTTCTATCAGCCAGCACTTCCACTTGTGCTCCCAACACAAGATCAGCATATTCACCAATGGTCCAAGTGGTGATCAAGGCAAGACCGTATTGAGTAAAGTCTTCTAAGCATGCAGCAATCAATCTGCTCACCACATGCTTTTTCAAATCAGCATCATTACACAGCAAAATGAAAGCCAAGATATTCGACACAATATCGTTTGTGACGTAGTTTCCTGCCACCTTGAGCATTCTAATCAAGGTGTCAAAGTGCCACTTTTCGTTGGGGGCGTACTTGGCAGCAGCCAAAGTAAGCTGGGAGGTGATGTATGTTTTTAACTCAGCGTCATTACTAGATTCAAGGAAAGTCAAAATCTCTCGAACCAAGACTCTAATGTTTTGTTCGTTCAAGATCACAAACGTGAGTTCAAGGGCCCTTCTTCTGATCGAGATGTCTGCATCTGTCAAGCACGCCACGATGGTGGATCTGTGTCTTTGCACTGCCAAGGGCTCAATATTTATAACAGTGAGTAAGGTATCCAAAGCAACATATCTGGTGTTGTTATCCTTGGTGGATAAAAACTTACCCAAGATGTTGACACCCAAGACCCGTAATGATTGATCTGCTTGGATGGCGAAAATAGTCTTGACACATTCATACAAAACTGCATGTGCCGCGTTCTTGCCGTTTTCCAAGTTCAGTGCAACTTGAGTCAAGATGTCGTTGATCTGCTCCAAGTACTCTGGAGGACAGTGTTCATCGGTGGCCAAGGTGCGCAAAGTAGAAAGAAGAGTCACTTGAAGGAATGGATCGGTGATTCCCACCACATCGTAATCCGGTTGGTACCCAGACCCAGCAACTCTCTTCAAGTGGCTGATGATTTTTGGAATGGTTTTGACCAACGCTGGTCTGCTTTCCTCGCTATTTGCATATATCGATTGAACCAAACGCAATGTTCCCAACAATGGAGAAGTGCTCTTTTCGTTAATCAATGAGGTGATCTTTGGCAAGAAAAACTCAGCCAAATCTGGGTCCTTTTCAACCAATTTGGCAGCCACAATCGTAGCCTTCTTCTTCAAGTAAACATTGGTTGATCCCAAGATCTTCTCCACATTGGTGTACAAGTCCCTAGCCAATTCGGCCGATGCAACATTCCCAAGACAGCACAATGCTAGTCCGACAATGAATGCATTGGGATGTTGCATGTCGTTGTCCAACGAATTGGTTAACAACGTCAAAACTTCGGCTTCTTCATCCAAAAACAACATTGTTGCAAGGTAGCCTAGTCTTTTATCTGCAAATCTAGGAGATGCCAATACTTTTAAACATTCAACTTGTCCGAAATGTGTTTTCTCTCCCATGATGTAGAGATAAAGAAGCTTCAGAATGTTGATTCTGCGGCTAGTTTGATCAAGACTTGCATCACGGAACGCTGTTCTAATAGCGGCTGATTCTTTACGGACAACAGCACGCTCATCAGCAATGGTTTTGGCTTTTCTGACTGATTTGATGAAACTTTTCAAAGAGCCCATGTTGTTGATTTGTCTTTTTTGTTGGTCGTGTATTTGATTTGGTGCGGTGTTGGCGGGAGGTAGAGAGGGCGGGGAGAGTGCGGTGAGAGAATATAGTGAGCGCGCACGCTGGGAGCGTTCAGTGGGTGCGCGCGGTAAAAACACGTAGTAATCAGGAGTGACATTTAGTGATGCGTGATCGTAATCCAGTTAGCGAATGATCGATTATATAAAATAATCTTGATCCACAAGTACAGGTGATTCAGTGTAATATCCAGTCTCGCAATGGCCATTTCGTATTATAATTCTACAACACAAGCTTCATAAAATTATCTTGCGAAAAATGTCATTGGAACCATCACCAACAGGTAAAGTTCAGATCACAACACCTAAAGGGAGAATAACCGTTGAAGTATGGTGTAAGGAATTTCCAGATAGTACTAAACGGTTCATGCAAAACTGCTTGGATGGGAAATACGAAGGTACAACGTTTGTTAAAGATTCAAGTGACTTACTAGTGGATTCTGGTGAGAACGTTTATGATGTAAAAGACGAGTTCAATAGTCGTATACGATGGAGTCAGCGGGGGCTTCTTGGGTTTTGCAAGGAAAACACAAACAGTAAGCATGGACATACAGCAGACAGTTTTTTCTTCACGCTGGATGCAATGCCTCAGTACAACAACAAGTATATTTTATTTGGAAGGATCACCTCAGAGTCGTGGTATACGATAGTTAAAATTCAGGAGCTGGAATTTGATGTTAAGATTGAAAAGGTTGAAGTTGTGGATGGTTTTTTTGGATTCAAGAAGCGTAAAGTAGAAGAGGTTATTGAGAAGCCAAAGAAGAAGATTAAATCTAGGATTAAGATGGATTATGATGAGGAAGATGGAGATGATGGGTTTATTATGAAATCATCACATGAGTTATTAGGTAAGAATAAAGAAAAGAAGGAAAGGAATAAAGTTGAAAAGATTAAAGATGATGAAAATGAAAGGAATGAAGATAATGAAAATGAAAAGATTAAAGATGATGAAAATGAAAAGATTAAAGATGATGAAAATGAAAAGATTAAAGATGATGAAAATGAAAAGATTAAAGATAATGAAAATGAAAAGATTAAAGATAATGAAAATGAAAAGATTAAAGATAACGAAAATGAAATTATTAAAGATGAAATTCACAAGGAAAACGTCAAGAACACTGATACTATTGAAAATCAGAAGAAAAATGAAAAGTTAGATAAAGAAAAAGAAAACTCTGATCAAAAGTTTAATAAGGTGCAATCATCAGATAACTCAAATGATAAAAATAACAAACCAAAGAAAAACATCAAAAGAGATCATACGGTCGATTCAGATTATGACTCCAACTTAGACCTTTCAGATTCGTCATGTAATGTTGAAGATTTAAGAAGTCACAACTTTAAATAACATTAATTGTATATCTATAAATAACCAGTACTTAACTTGAACATTTTCAAGGCATAAAGAATTAAAAGGGTATTGCTACAAAGGCTCATCATCCCAAGTTGAAACATAACCTGGGATATTATTAGAGTTCTTCATAGCAGCCATGTCAGCCAAGATAGAGTGGGGGTTGGACAAGTCCAAGTCGTCTCTAAGCCAGGGGTGAGATAATAAGGAATGAGAATCAAACCTTTCATCAATATTAAAGCGTAAACATTTTAATATCAAGTCGGTCACCATTTCAACCTGTATATCATTTTTATCAAATTTGTATTTTTCAATGAGAACCTCCTTCAAGCCCCAATACTTGAGGTTGTCTATATTCTTCAAGATGACGTTGTTGTCAGGGTCCAACTTGAAAAATTTGGAGGTGAGCTTGGAGTTGAGAAGGTACTCATCGGATGGGAAAGCTCCAAGGAGCTCTATGATCTGGGCCAAGTGATCTTCGTCCTTTTCAAAATGTTTTCCATCGTAGGGATCAAACAAGTAATCACCAGTGATTAACTCGAAGATAATGCATCCAAGCGACCACATGTCGGTCAGGGCGCCCCACGTATGGTACTTGAGGATGATTTCTGGGGAGCGGTATTGTCTAGTTTGGATTTGGTTGGTAAAGTGATGGTTGGAGAAGGTTGCGTTACCCAAGTCTGCGATTTTGATCAGGATGTCGTCCACAGGGGCCAGGGGGGTCTCTTCGGCGTACGACGAAGGCAAAGGCTTGGAACTACGGATGCACGACTCGCATCTCTCGGAAAAGGAGTTTTTGCTCATGCGGTACGACCCGTTTGAGCAGACACTGGCGTTTCTCTTCAAACTGTGCGAGCTGCTCTTGCGTCTCGACTTTTCAAACACACGGATCACGTTGTTGATGTCTTTGATCTCCACCAAGATATTTTCCGGCTTCAAGTCTGTGTGGATGACACCACAGTGGTGGATGTAGTCCATTGCAGTGAACATCTGTTTAACAATCTGCCGCACCAAGTTGAGCGGGATCCCGCCGCACGTCCGCAGCTTCTCAATCACCCGTAGCAACAGTTCCGAGTTAAGTTGCTGGATACGAGCCCCCACGTTATCGTCCTCTGGTTCTGGGGCAACAGCGGGGCTGGAGCTCTTGGAGGTTTGGCCCTTGATGTTAAGCCCCATCGACAACATCAGTTTCGTGCTTTTCTTGATAGTTTTCGAGTCCCATTTGTAAAACTTCATCAGTGATTCTTTAGACAGCTCGACTGGCGGCCCTTCCTTTATAGGCAGGGCTTCCTTGATCTGGTTCAACTTAACACCACCGTAAAACTGCTTATATCTAGCAATCAAGTTAAGAACGTTTTCGCCCAACACCTCGAAAACCATGCAAATGTGATGGCCGTTAGGGCCCACCACGTCGAAATCGTCCAAAAGCTTCATCACCTTGTCTGCGCCGCTATGCCGCTTGTTAAAGTACTGTTTATGGACTTCGCTCAAGTGTGGTGCTTCATTTACAGGGTCCTGCAATGTACGCAAAATACGGATCTCATCTTGTGCAGCCTCCAAAAAGTTTTTGTTGGACTTTACAAACTTAATGGCAGCATACTTGTTTTCATCGTATTTGGCCAACCACACTGTCAGAAAGTGGCCCCATCCAAGTTTCCGAAGAATCACATACTCTCTACCCTCGATTTTCGACAGATAATACATTTCTCCAGTGTAGACTGGATGGTATCCGCCATACTTGTAGTCGCTTGCATTTTCCTCATTCTTGGGATCGTAGTTGATGTCTGACTCCAGGTCAGATGGACAGTCCATCATTGTGTCCTCGATGGTTGCTTCCTCAAGCATGGCTGTGAGGTGGTCCTTTTGCACATCCTTGTCGAGCATCGCAGTGCTCGACGTCTTACCGGCCATTAACATAGCCGTGATCAGCGACTCGTTCTTCGAGCCCACCGGATATAGCCCACTGTCGTAAGTCATCTCACTGTTCTGAAGCGAAATACAGTCCAGTGTGAACGATGTGTACCCATCTTGGTACGTATTATACCTATTTTCATTGCTCGATATCACCGAAAGAATCCCGTGATCCTGTTGGGGCCCCTTCTTTTTGAAGAACCCTAGATTAAACTTGAGTTTATCTACACTACTCTCTGTTTTCCTGTTAATAAGAAGCATCTTGTACTAAGTTTTTTTTGACGCTCCGTCTTTTATATACCAAAAAAAAGGGACAAACAGGAAAATATACGGAAAAAGTACAAAATCAAAATGGTTGTGATCTCCACCACGTAGATAAGGTCTCCCCCATCTACCCATAATAGAATGGTGCTGGTTATCTTTCCTACAATGTAACGGTGTATAGATGAACAATCTGCGGAAAAACAAAAGTGCCGTACGTCGAATGGTGTTAATTTCCCACTGTGGACTATGCTCTATCACGCAATAGTCTTGGACTCTGTAGAGGTAATGGTGATTAGCCTGCGCTTATTGGCTACTGCCGGTCTAATGCAGCCATGTTCCACAACACTGAGCTTGTTATGTAATCCCCACTTTTCCTAGAAAACCAAACGGCACATCGACCTACTCGCCGAAATGTTGGGTATTGCTCCGGGATTTGTGTTTCGGTCACGCTTATTATGAACGTTATGATCTCAGTTGCTTATATGAATTGTATATTACCTATGAATTACGAATTTCAAGTACTTTGGAATTACGCCTAATTGGTATTACCTACTAATAACTTTCTTCTGGATTCCCCTTTTTCACCACTTCTTGCCAAGCTGGGTGCTGACACACTGCTTGAACATGGAAAACTCGGCAACACACGCGTCCTTCGAGATGTTGGTGTAGTTGTTCAAAACACACTGTCCATACGCAAGCCCCTCTTTCGAGCACTTGGCCGAAGTCTCTACCAACTTTTTCCCTGGCCTCGACATGGATGGAAAACTTTTCGTCGGGTTATGTAATCGGGGACTTGCTAGGTCAGCGGTAGACGAGCTCTTAATCTGCACACAAGCGCCTTACTTTTGTATCCTAACCCTTGCCATGTTGTGTAATCAAGGCTACCACAGATTTTCGTATCCTGTTGTACATCATGTGTAATGTGTTATATGTGGACCACAATCTGTTCTTGTGACATCTGTGCCTTTGATAAAAAATGTCAAATCTAAGAAGGTTACACCACAATATTAAAGTTTGTCCAGCCCGAAAATCTTTCGGCTAATTATCAATGCAAAGTTTGCACTTTGAATATGTGGGTGTGAAAATTTTGCTAATCCCAGTTTTTTGTTTTAGATGTTGGTTGTATAGTGTAGTGGTTATCACTTTTGGTTTTGATCCAAACAACCCCGGTTCGAATCCGGGTACGACCTTTAAATCAAACTATTAATTTTTACGAGCGCAGTGGTTCTCTTATATGATCTTTCTTTTTAAATCAAACTATTAATTATAAAGTGTACGAGCATGGTTCTCTTTGAAATGATAAAAACTACCTAGATTAAGCAATACTTTCTAAACTTTGAAGATGATTCTAGTGACGAATAGATTTTTGACTTTACTTATACTTACCACTTTCACATAAGCTTCTAACACACTAACGACATATACTAATTACGAAGTTGTATAAACTCCCATTTAGATTAGTCTTTTAACTTCCACTTACGAACTAATCATTAACAAACTTATAAACTTATAAACTTATAAACATAACTCAAAAAACCTTTAAACTCTTAAACCTTAAACTATCAAACTCTCACTCCTACACTCACTTCGTTCGTTCGTCGTTCGTCGTTCGTCCTTCGTCCTTCGTCGTCATTTACATTATAACTTTGGCATCAAAACATGATAATCATGCATCTCCAAAACCTTACCCTCCAATATAAGGTTAAATTGCAGCTCAACAATCTCAGTTGCAGGAGCATTCAGAATTAAATTTGGAGCAGTCTTGTTATACTCAACAGCAGCATTTGCCCTGTCATCAAGATGCTTAACAATCACATCCAACACCAAATCTGGGTTTTCAACATTCACCATGTGTTCACCATCAATATCAACCGGATTGAGGAATTCTTTGAGAATGGTGGAGCGAATAAAGTCCAGCGCTTGAGGAGGGTTCCAGTTGGCTTGCTTTCCAACCACATGAGTGACTGGGACTCTAACCCCACTCAAAATATTCATGACAAAAGGAAGAGAAAGACCAGATCCAACGTAACAAGTGATTTGGTTCAAAGCATTGCACTTGGCAGTGTAAATCTCTTCGCCTTCCTCATTCTTGCCCACACGCAATTCGTCTGCCAAAAGATCATCCAAGATTTCTGGATGAAGGGTCTTGAAAAAGTGCATTTTGCGGAAGTAGGTGTTGAATTCGTCCATGGTGTCAAATTTATCAATAATCAACGCAGCAATCTTACCCATTCTGCTCTGGAAAAGTTCCAGCGATGCCTTATTTCCGTAAATAACAGGCTCAATCATGATAACGGAGTCGTAGAGGGATGGCTCAAAAATACTGCCGACAACCGCACCAAAGCCACCATACGAGTGCCCAATGATCACAACCTTGTTGGTGAATGAAGGAACAAAGTCTCCAGTCAGCTTCTGCTCATGGCGAACCACCTCGTTCAAGTCATGTGCATTTTCCTCCCAATAGTGCAACCATCCAATCTTACCTTCGTTCAACACCGCAGAGTCACCATGGCCTACCGCATCAACGGCAACTACCGAGTCAAGGAACCAGCCCTTCCCCTGGTCACTCAATTCGTACAACTTCTTCACATAGTACTTCCAGACCGCCTTGTTCATTCCAGTCCCATGTGCAAACACCAAATTCAATTTGATAATGCCGTCCCCAGCCTGTTTCTTGTTCTTGTATTTGTTGTAGACACTCATTAATTGCTGCCCTAAAGCAGCCGTACTTCCTGGTCTTCTAGGATGGAACGAATTAGCAACCTTCTTATCTGTGCTAAAAGACATTTTTGATGTTTATTTGGTTTTTTCCGCCTTTATATAAATTACTCCGCATTTCCATATGATTTTGATTCCGAGGAATACTGCCGTTTCTGAGTAATTTTGGATTGAGGCACTTCTCGGCGGATTTATCAACTGCCTGAAACTTGGTGTGGATGTTGCTCGGCAAAGAGAGATTTCGATTACTCTATTTGAAATTGTTCTTGAATTGTCTACAACGTTCTATAGTACCAGGTTATATTTTGCACCTGTTATATTTTTTTTCATTTTTATGGTTGTATTGTATTTGATTGTTTTGTTTCTTCACTTTTCGTCATCGTTTTCTTTCATCATCATTTTCTTTCATCATCATTTTCTTTCATCATCATTTTCTTTCATCAGCGTTTCTTCATCTTGTGAACATTTATTCAGTTTCGGTGGTAGCGCACTTTTCATGACTAAAAGCATCGAGATCTTACGTACTATCCAGCAAGTCCGTAGCTGGCGGATGGCTGGCAAAAACAAAAGCGTCGGGTTTGTGCCAACGATGGGAGCCCTCCACGCAGGTCACTGTGCGTTGGTGGCCGAGTCGCTCAAGAACAACGACCAGACCATTGTATCGATTTTCGTGAACCCATCGCAGTTTGCGCCACATGAAGACTTGGATGCTTACCCACGGACACTTGAAACCGACATGGAGTTGTTGGAAACTACGTTCAAAGGTGGTGTGGACGCTGTATTTATCCCCAAGGTTACCGAGATGTACCCATCTGGCATTGCCTTGGACGTCTCCAAGCAGAGAGGGTCCTTCGTATCGGTCTTGGGTTCTTCTGAGCAGTTGGAGGGTGTAACCAGACCCCACTTCTTCCGTGGTGTAGCCACGGTCGTCACCAAGCTCTTGAACATCGTCAACCCCACAGACTTGTACATGGGCCAAAAAGACGCTCAGCAATGTGTGGTCATTAAGAACTTGATCCAAGACTTGCATATCAATACCAAGTTGCACGTTGTTCCTACCTTGAGAGAACCCAACGGCTTAGCCATGTCTCTGAGAAATGCGTACTTGTCTGAGAAATCCAAGGATGAGGCTTCCATGATTTACAAAGGCTTGTCAAAGGGTGCTGATTTGTACAAATCTGGTGTCAAAGATTCCAGTGTCATTTTAAACGTTATTAGACAAGTTTATGAGGAGAATAATGCTTTTGAAATCGAATACATTGCTGTTAGTGATAAAAATACCTTGGACGACTTACTGTTGATTGAGGACGGCGCCATTATTTCCACTGCTGTTAGAGTAGAAAGAGATGATGGAGGAATTGCCAGATTAATTGATAACGTGATCGTCTAACGTTCATCTTGTAAATAGAAAATACTTTGAGAAAATCTACAAAACGTCGCCCTGAATCTTATTCAAGTGTGCGCATGATAGATGTAGGTGTTCACCATATGTATTCTGCAGTTGTTCTAACTTTATAGTTAATTTAGTGCAGAATGGGCGATAAATGGGTGAGATGTGATGAAGAGAATATGGTAATAAAGATGAAAAATTGTGAAACGATAACCAGGTTGAAGAAATGACAATCGTGAAACGATGAAGAAGTGACAATCGTGAAATGATGAAGAAATGACAATTGTGAAACGATGAAGAAATGACAATCGTGAAACGATGAAGAAATGACAATCGTGAAACGATAACCAGGAAGTTAAATCAAAGTACTATTCAAACTAGAACAAACTAAGAATATCCATAAAACCATCTTTAAAAAGTTACCCAATACTCAATTATAATAGACCCTATATTCGTCGAAGTACATAACAATACAAATAAAGTTTGTTCCTACATATTCTCTATTTTCAACTTCAAGATCAACAGAATATCCTTATCTAATTATTGTTGTGTTTATGTACAGATATGAAGGTTGCAACAAGGAAACCAAAAAATACGAAACTGATGAACCAATCCGTCAACGGTGCCAAGAAAGGAAAAGACCGGTAGAAGATTCAAGTGAAATTTGGTAACATGAATTACTAATGTTTCTACATAATATTTTGGAGGACAGCCCAATAATAATAAACGAAGATGTAGAATGATTTAATAGCAAACAAAAATGAACACACTGCTGACTTCACAGTTGGCAGTCGCGTCACACTCACCTCAAGCAGGGTGTATTGTCTTGTGCTACACATTCGTCAAACACACATAGCAACAATAGCCGCTGCCTATGGGACACAAAACAAGTTGGGGCTTGTATGCAAGTATAATGATGGAAATGCAAAGGACCGGACTTTGTGCTTGCGCATGCAAGTGCAATTTCACGATACATACACATGGTTCCAGCACCTGGCAACAGCTAGAATGCTCGTCTTTTTTTGAACAGGATCCTGTCTGGTACTGTTTTTCTCCGTTCTGGGACAGCGGATTGCTTGTGAAATAATTCAGAATCCCTGTCGATGACGGCTTTAAAGTCATTACGCTGAGCCTTTGTGGAATCATAGAACATGTAGCCAAATTCAATCAACCATTCCGGGTCCACCACAGTCACAAAATTCATGTATTCTTTTGTTGTGAAAATGAGCTCGTGGTAAACCACGTAGTTGGTACTCAAGTGGCTCTCGTTCAACACGCTGGTTGGATGCAAATACATTTGCATGTATGAGTGTCGTAAATTATGAAATTCAGGTATCCCATGTACATTTATTTTTGCAAGTTTTGCAGCTTGCTGAAAAAATGACGCTGCTAAGCACCTGCGGAGATTCGTATCATTTGATGATAATATTGGCAATTTCAAGGTGCTCATAATATTAACAAGCTGCATTTTAATATCCTTTGCTCTGAGTAATGATTTCATTTGGAGGAAGTTCCTTGAACACCAAGTAGCCGTTCGACCCTTTTTACTGTTACTCTCCCACTGGTTGTATATGTTGACGAGGGTCAAGTGATCCAGCTCACTTATGATGAATTTTTCTCTAGCGGCATCAGCCTCCTGTGCTCTTTCCCGGGGCCTAAGGTACACGGAAGGAACAGAAAGCATCGACACTAATGTGAGCATGTCGTCAGAGCAACCAAACTTACATGATAATAATATAGCCTTGGCCAAGGTTGGTTCCAATGGGAAACTGATCATTTGGGATCCCAAGTCCGTGAGCTTTCCGAAATTGTCCAAGGCACCGAGCACCCACAAATCGTAGAGCGAACAATTGAGGAGATCTGCAGGTGGTGCATCAAGAAATGCAAACTCGCTGATGTCTTCAACCTGAAGGGATTTCAAAAGTAGAATGACGTCTGCTAGGTTTGTCCGCTGTATTTCTGGAATGGGTTGTGCAAACATCTCATCGCTTGCTCTTTCTGTGTATAGTCTGTACGCCACACCAGCAGATGTTCTACCTGCTCTACCGCTTCTCTGCTGGGCGTTGGCTAATGAGATCGGCACCACCTGCAATGCATCCATTCCAAGCTTGGGGTTGAACACCTTGACTTTCACAAGCCCAGTGTCGATGACGAACTTGATCCCGTCAACAGTCAACGACGTTTCTGCAATGTTCGTGGCCACCACCACCTTTCTGCGCTCACTGCGATTGAAGATCCGTTTTTGAAGCTCTGCAGGAAGCGTGGAGTAAATGGGATAGATGTCCAATTCAGGTGGCGAGTCTAGCATATCCAACTTGTCTCGAAGAACCGCACATGTAACTTCAATATCCTCCTGACCTGTCATGAACACCAAGATGTCTCCTTCCGATGCAGTCAAGTGTATAGTCATGATCTGCTTGACAGCAGCCTCCACGTAGTCTGAGTTGGTATGTTTGCTGTAGAGCACGTCCACAGGAAACGTCCGCCCTGGAATGGTAAACTGCGGAGCGTCTCCGAAGAACGCAGAGAACCGGCTGGCGTTCATCGTAGCACTCGTTACCACCAACTTCAAGTCCTTGCGTCTCGTCAACAACTTCTTAAAGAGCCCAAGTAAGATGTCGGTGTTGAGCGAACGTTCATGCGCTTCATCCATAATAATGCACGAGTACCGACTGAGAAATGGATCAGTCACCACCTCACGGAGTAAGATACCCTCCGTCATGTACTTAATCACCGTATCCTTTGATGTGGTGTCGTCGAACCGCACTGAATAACCAGCCTGCCGGCCCAAAACCACCCCCATCTCCTCACTCACTCTTTTAGCAACAGACATTGCAGCCACTCGACGGGGTTGCGTACATCCCACCATCATCCCATCTTTACAAAATCCTTCCTCGCACAAGAACTGAGTGAGTTGAGTGGTTTTACCTGAACCAGTCTCACCAATTACTATTGTCACCTGGTTTTCCCGAATCACCTGGATGAGCATGTCGCGTACTGCAAACGCAGGAAGACTCTTTCTCTGTTCGAGTACCACAGACCTTTCTAACACCACAGGCTTGTTATTTCTTTGTTCTTCCACTTCTTTCTCCTCCATTTCATCACCCAACCGTTCTCTCGTCTGTTTGGCTCGTTCATCCTTACTCTTTTTCTCTTTAACAAGTAAGCTGCCACTTCTAGCTGCCACTGCTAATTCTGAATTGGGATCTCGAATAGGATTAACTGTAGGTGTGAGATGTTCCGTGTTGAGGTGAGTTTTTGAAGCTTGAAGAAATGGTGGAATAAATGAATGGCTGACTATATTGATATTTGTATTTGGAACATGATCATAATCGATATAATTTCCTAATGAATCAAAACCACCTCCATTTGTCAGAGAATGGGTATTAGTCAAGAATTGTGTATTTTCTTTCTTAATTTCATTATTCTTATCGTGTTGAATTTTATTCTTGTTCTTCAGTTTTAGTTCATTCTTGATGATTTCATTCCTTATAATTTCATTATGATCAATATTCCATTTCCTTTCATCAATCCCGATTCCCTTATCACTCTCAACATTACTCTCAACATTACTCTCAACATTACTCTCAACATTACTCTCAACACCCTTAATCCTTAATGCTTCTGCCCTACTTATCTTCTTAAACCCCTTAACCTTCTTCTCAACTTTGGCAATAACAACGTCATCCTCACCAAAATCAATGGCTATCTTCTTCTTCTTTGAAACAGTCGCCTCTATCAAAGCATAGATCTCATCCACATCATCTGGATTCTTAACACCCAAAACATTTACATAAACAGTAAAGGCTGCCCTATCATTGTTCTTATGATAAACTTCAATCAACCTCAGTGCAAGCTTATCATTCACAGGCTTGTTAAGCACAGCACTTAGCTTGGTAGTCAAATGTTTAAGCATAAGTTTCGAAATCACGTGTGCGATGAGCAAATGTTTCGGATCAAGCAGTTGGATAGGGTTGTGGGCCAGTACTTTGAGCACCATGTGTCGGCAACCATGCACATGACACCCGTGCCGACGTCAGCCAAGGAGGTGACGTTTTTATACGAAAGTTTCAAGCAGTTAGGTGCAATGGAGACGTTCCATGTGGAGCGCGATGCGTCTCGAACGACCACGTACGGGTCGGTGTTGAAGGTGCTGTACCGCATGCACGGAGCCAGCATGTTGCGTCCGGTGGACGTTCAATCCGCGGGCGGGCCTGTGGATGAAGTTTCCTCATTGGTGGCCTCGCTCAAGCTGTTGGTGGCCATTCCACGATATCTGTATGTAGAGAACGATACGGAGTATATGGCTGGCTTGAGAGAGGTTGTCTTTAAGCACAGGCTTCCGTTGGATGCATTACAATACGATGGAAAGTATGAAGTGGATACTTCTACTGCTGAAGATCCGTTCTTTCGAATTTACGGGGATGAGATTGTGACTGAACAAGTTCGTCAGAGTATGCGATTTAACTTTCAAAAGTTTCATAAGTTTGGTCGTGTGTATGTTGGCTTGGGATTGGATGGGATGGATATGGGGTGGATGAATCAAGTACGAGGTAAGGTGAAGGTATAGATTAATGAGAAGATTTTGAATATGTGATTAAGTGGATAGATTGTTGTGATTGTTGTGAGTATTCTTATTATTCTGATTATGATAATTCAAAGTGGATAGATTATTCTGATTCTTCTGATAATTCTGATGAGGATATATTCTTCTGATAAAGTAGATATATTCTTCTGATAAAGTAGATATATTCTTCTGATAATTGTGATAAGGATAGATTCTTCTCATTATTCGATAATTCTAATAAATTGAATAGTTCAATTAATAAACTAAATAGACTAATGACAAATAAACTTCAAACTCCATAACCGAAACTTAAATCACTCTCATCATAATAAAACGGTCTTCCACGACAAACTAAAGTATAACCAAAGTCTAATTCATCTTGAATAAGATTTACAATATACGCTAAAGCACCTTGATCTCCAAACAATCCTCCATCGGCAAGGTATTAAAATTTACAAAGCTCTCAATTAACAATACAATATCATCATGTCAATACATGTTAAAAATACAATCAACAATACAAAGTAACAATGGAAAAATAACAATCGGTAGGCAATCAGAGCAGCGGCGGATTTATAGAGAGGAATGGCCCACCACAAAGAAACAATAGAAAGAACAAGGGATCTTGGTGATCCTTCTGCGAAGTTAATGAGGGGGAGCAACTAAGAAAGAATAACCTACAATAAAACCCCTTGGAGTCTAGACTAAAATATTTTCACCCTGTAGCCAAATAATTTTATTATTTCGACATAAGAAACGCAACATGATAATAAACGCTAATCTTTCTTTGCATTGACCAACAGTACATCCTTTTCCAAGAGGTCGTTTAAGAAATTCAAGCCTATTTGCTGCTTCAACAAAACCTTGGTTAATTTGTTGACTATTTCTGATTTTTCTTTGGTTTGTTCCTCCGACTTCTCATCCATCAAGCCGGAGATCTGCGTGTCGAATTGGTAGTTCAAGTCGTCCGCACGTTCCTTGAGGATCTCCAAACGCGCAAAAACATCGTTCAACTTGCTGACAGGATTATTTGGGTCGTTCAACTTGGCATTGAGCAACTCAAACTGGCGCGAAATCTCCTCTTCCTCTGGGAGAAGCGGGTACCCTTTGAGCTTGAGAATCGCCAAGACTGTTGCTAAACGAAGCAACCGTCTCAGCAACTGCGTGTGCTTGGCCTTGGCCTTCAAGATTCTCGTCGTGTTATCCAAGTCGTGCTTGGCTGACATCCCCGTCACCTTGTTGTTGATGTCTTCGAGTAACACTCTGGACTTGGCTACATAACCCAACTGCGTTTCAATCCTCTGTGCCACCTCCGAAAACGACGTCACCTTGACAGGGTAGTGGAGCGCCAGTGGCCTCCTGTTCATCGCCACATCCCAGTCCTCCGGTGTCTCGTTGCCGGGTCTCTGCTGCTGAAGCAACACCTGGATCTCGGCTTCACTAAACTTGTTGTAAAAGTGTGTTTTCAAGAGGCACTTTGGCGACGATGGGTCCCATTGCGCTTTGATCTTGATAAGTTGGTCGTTAATAGCTGGTGTGTATGTATTGACGCTTGGCGTGCTTATCACGTTGGGTTGGCTGACTGCCACTGGACGCGACGATGTACTCGAGCTCCAATTGAATGCTGGTTGATTATTGTTCCCATTGATCCCGTTCACTGGGTTTGCATTTATAGTATTTGCATTTATAGTATTTGCATTTATAGTGTTATTAGCAGTGTTATTATTATTCGCTGATCCGAACAATCCTCCGTTCGCTGGTTTAGCAAACAATCCGGTTCCTGATGTCGTTGTAGAGTTGTTACCAAAAAGTCCTCCAGATGTTGATGATCCTGCTGAGCTTGTTCCGAAGAGGCCTCCCGATGCTGGTGCTGCTGGTACTGCTGGAGTTGCTGGTTTAGCTCCAAAGAGTCCTGTATTGGTTGATCCAAACTGTGTAGTTGCTGGTTTAGTTCCGAAGAGACCTCCCAGTGTGTTAGTTCCACCGGATGTGAACATGTAAAATTTTTTGTTTGTTTTGAGACGCTAAAAACAGTTATCACACTCCGAATGAAGTGAGTAGTGTGAGTTGTCTAGGAGTGTTTATTATTGTAAGTATAAAATTGCATTAAATAGAACAATGGTAGATAAGAACTGGGTACTTGGATAAAGTATGTTTCTCAAGGTACTAAAGAAAACAGTGGAAATGCTTAGTGAGATTTCTCACTATGAACGGTTGAAATGCTTAGTGAGATTTCTCACTATGAAAAGGGAAATGCTTAGTGAGATTTCTCAGTATGAAAAGGGAAATGCTTAGTGAGATTTCTCACTATGAAAAGGGAAATGCTTAGTGAGATTTCTCACTATGAAACGGTGGAAACGTCTACTGAGATTTCTCACTATGAAACGGTGGAAACGTCTACTGAGATTTCTCACTACAAAATCTGGTTTTCACTAATTTTAGTGAATACTCGCATCTCACAATCTTTGTATATTTAGATTACAACCATTACTGTTATCTGTTAGGAATTGAAAAAGTTTCACGCACCAAAATCAGTCATCAGTAACCAAAGACCTCGCCAACTCACAAACTGATTCGTTCGTTTGTTCATAATCTACAATTAAACATTCGTAGCCTACATTCACCTTATCTATCGTAACTATTAAACCATATCTACGCTCTCTCCTTCAAAAATGCAGCAGTAATAGCCTTATCCTTCGAAGTGCCCTGGTAAATAGGGTTCTCATTCAAATGGATTTGAGCCTCAACACCTGGAATCTTCTTTTCCACTTTCAAGTTGTCGAAAATACACTTTCTGAACACAGCTTCTGAGCTTCTACAGTGGCCCAATCTGTGGTTTTCTTGTTCCAAACACTCATAATGCAACTTGAACTCATCAAAACAGTACTTATTTATATCCTTCAAGACAGAAACAGCACATCTAGTGACTCTTCTACCTTCCTTCAAGCAGTCCAAGGCACCTCCGTTGTTTTCGTCCTTGCACATCATGAAGTCGTCGTTGTAAGGCTTACACTTTGCGCCGATCACGTACGCAGCAGACAAAAGTGGTGCGGATGTGGCACCAACTTCCTCTACTGCTGGAATGCTGCTTGGCAATGGGTTCTTGTCCACATTTTCCCACTGGTGTCTTCCGGTGAACCACTCTCCAAACATTGTTGGTTTTTTTTTTCACGATATTTTTTGATTTTGGTTGGTGCTGGAATGTGTGCGGGATGAGATGTACGCTTGGTGGTGAGAATGACAGAGAGAAGGGATAATTAGTGGATTATAATTATAAACTTGTTAATGGTAATAACGGTCACTAAGAAGAATCCAACTATGAAAAATCAAGAATCAGAATGAACATTATGAATTATCAACAATAATAAAGAGGATCAATAGTATAATAAATAGGATCAATAGAATAATAAAGAGGATCAATAGTATAAAGAGGATCAATAGTATAAGAAAGAGGTTTAATAGTATAATAAAGAGGATTAATAGTATAATAAAGAGGATCAATAGTATAATGAGTATCCATAGTATAATAAAGAGGATCAATATAATAAAGAGGATCAATAATCTAATAAAGAGTGTCAATAATCCAATAAAGAGGATCAATAGTCCAATAAAGAGGATCAATAGTCCAAAAAAGAAGACCAATGTTAGTATCAATAATCAATTGTACTTAACAGTTTTGATGTCCCAACTTTACATGTACAATCAAACGTACAATCGATGAACCCTTTTCCCCAAAACAATCATCAATATTTTGACATGTTTTTAATAATTGTCATGTAAACCTCAAACCATCTCTTCTAATTACATCAAAGATTACATCAAAAAGTAAATCAATAAAAGACAAAAAAACCAGCCACCATATTAATTGGATATCTTTACAACCTCACTAAAATACAACTCGTCGTAGTGTTGTATTTTAGTATTACGCGGATAACCATTCTGTGTTAATCAAAATCTTCACATAATATCTTGACATAAGATTTTTATTTCGCCAGCACAAACCAGATGTATTCTAATTTGGGAATAACAATTACAATCGGTAATTCTAACCTCGTCTATCCAGTGACTGAAATAAGAACATTCTCCAATTGAACTGTTTTTGGAAATACAAATCTGACACAAACACCTAAAGAACAAGCGTAAATATTGTGATCGAACCTTGCCGAGTGATATTATTTCCGGCATTATGTCACTTTCAGTCACTTGTGAAGATTTTGCATCGCATTGTTCCTTTTCTTGCATCCCCTTGTTCCTGCCCCTTGTTAAAACTTGTGTTATTCCTTGTTCCTGCAAAATAATCCTAATACCAACATAATAACAGAACAATCAATGCATAACCGAACAAACATTTAGCGATTGATTGCAATAGTGTGGTAGGATTGTGACGTTTGTTGGGTTGCGATTGTTGCTGACGGTTAGATCGAGCTAACAAATATCGAGAAACAACAACCAACGATCAAGCAACAAGCAAAACGTGAATATCAGAATACAGGCAATGGTGATTGCTAATTATTGTTATCTACAATTGGTAATTACTGAGGATTCTTAATTGGTAGAGCAATGTTTGTAAGTACAAATTTAGTAATATGTTTAATATTGGTAAAATTGTTTGACAATTACAAATTTTGAAGAAAATCGTAGAGTGGTTTAGTTGAAATTGAGATATGAGCGTGGCAATTATCATATATGATATTAAGATATTCCTTTATGATATTAAGATATTCCTTTATGATATTTAGATACTCCTTTATGATATTAAGATATTCCTATGAAATCTTTTACCCTCACAATTATCTTAACAACCCCTCCATCATCAGAACCTTCTCCCCCAAAAAAACCGAAAAATCATTCCCAAACTTTGAATCATTCAAATAGCCACTCAAAGCAAGTACACTCCTATACAAACCCTCCAAAATACTCTTCTTCTCATCAGAATCATCCAACAATAAAGCACTCTCAAAACTACCAACCTGATCATTCATCAAAAGACTCAATTTAGCTAAAGTTTTAACGTAATTCAATTCCAAACGGACAGCCAAAGCATAATCAACCAAAGTATGAGAAGTATCCAACTTAGATTGTTGCAAGGCAATCTCTGCTCTGAAACGAGATAGATCAAGCAGAATTTCATCGATCAAAGGACCACCATCGTTGATGGATTTACCTAATCGTATAAAGTTGTCAAAGTCACTGTTTACAAGATCAAGAAGTGA
Organism: Kodamaea fungicola; assembly: GCA_030560575.1. Taxonomy (NCBI): domain Eukaryota; kingdom Fungi; phylum Ascomycota; class Pichiomycetes; order Serinales; family Debaryomycetaceae; genus Kodamaea; species Kodamaea fungicola. Next base: position 490,059 of record JAKTTX010000007.1, on the reverse strand, counting down.
TTGATTTAGGGTTTTCAGAAGGACCGAGAGATCGCTGATGAGCGACTCTAGCGGCGTGAACCGATGCTTCTCGAAGAGAAACAGATCTATCCCATCCTTGCTAAACTTCAGGAAGTCAGTTTCTAGGATGGAAGTTTGAAGGAGATTCACGTCGATATCCGTCATGATATTTTTGTTCGCGGAGCGAGTATTATGTAAGGGACAGAGGACCGTTACATAAGCACGTTAAATAAGCAACCTAAAGCGAAGTTAGAATGACCATTAAATACCAAGCATTGGGCGGTATTTGAACACTTGCAATGTCGAGATACGGATAAGTGTTAAGAAATAAAGTGAAATCATTACATAAGCCATGACAACAAAAAAAATAAGAAGATTACGTAGTTAAATTACATAGAAAATTACATAAGAAAATCAGAAAACATCACAAGCGGCCCTTACATAATCACCGAAAAATATGGCGAGACGAGAAGAGCAATGGCCACAGAGAGCTGGAGTTGAAAGATCGAAGCATTTAAGAAGCAAGCGCTTACGCAGTCGCAAACCGTGATTATGGCCAAAAAGGTCTGTTTATAATCAGAAAGGTGCATAAAAATAGCGGCGTGCTTAAGTAAGCCGTCATGGAGACACAAAGCCAATGATTACAAACAGATCAGGTACGGGCCGACCGAAGAAGTCGTGGCCGGAAGCAAAAAATAAGAAAGAGTAGCGGAACACAGCCAGCCATTAAATATAGCAGGCTCTTGTATGATATCGATCTCACTGTTGTACTCTCAGTAATGTAACATGTGTCAATATCCACACACAAAATAGAAAAAATAAATAAACACCCAAAGAAGATTTCCGTATTGCTACATCGGTCCTGCATTAGCACTTTTTCTGGAAAAAACACTGATTATCGTGGATAGGACAAAATAACAAAGAACGTGGTGCAGATGTACAATGCGAGAGATACAGATACACCCAGACACCTATTCGTAGCAACTTAAGCCGAAATGCAGATTGGATCAATCTTATGTACTCCATTAAAAATAAGGATCTTTGAGTGTGCACATGTGCACTGATGATCAACATTGCACAAATTAGGCCGACCCAAATTAGGTTGGCACCACCATAAAATAAGTGACGTGAATATATTTTATTTAGCTGATCACACAGATGAGCGCTGGGGGAGGTTCAGTGCGAAACCCTGATTCGTAGTAAGCAGAGCACATATTGTTCGAGCCGAAAGCAGGCCCCAATCCACCCACTTCGGAATTAACCCCTATGCGCCTAACAATGCTCCAGGATTTTTTATTTGTTTTGGGTATGCTTGGTACCTCATTCACCTTGGGTACCTTGGTTAGAAAGAATAAGAGAATTTGTTCCTATATTCACCATGGTTCTTACCCTCGTCATACCCCAGAAAAATACCGCACCTCATTGCGCGGGTAAAAAAGAAAAATCCAGAATTGCAAACCCAAAAGGAACCTAAATAATATGCACAAAGTCTGCCGCGAGGGCTACGTATTTTTCGCGCAGAAAGAGCACAAAACCCACATACATCGCTCCGCTTGCAAAAAAAATAATCAAGGCGTATAAAACAAAAATTACACACCGCTTCCAATGGCATATAAAGATAATGAAATCCAGGTGTTTTCAATGTCTCATAGAACATGTCGGCTGCTGTCTATTATACTCACAATATGAATGAAGATGTTCATCCAAAACATACTTTGCCATCATTGGCACAAATAATGCCACCAATGGAAGGAAGTAACACGGTTGTTGGGGGAGCCGCTGCGGCTGCTGCAGCAGTTATGCCTCTGAACACCAGTTCGCCTTCCATCACTAACCAATCGAACATGATGTTTGACAAGATGTACAGTCAACCGGTTATGGTCCAACAGGATGTGTTCTCCCAACAGTCTCTGCAGGCATCGACTGCGAACACCACCCCTGTCTCCAGTTTCTCCACTGGATCATACAATGGATACACCACTGTTGTTCCAGTACATGGCTCATCTTCCATCAGCGGTCCCAGTGGCCCTGCAACCACCGAAAAGTGTATCTGTAAAAGTAGTGCCAACAGAATCCCCCGTCCAAGAAATGCTTTTATTTTGTTTAGACAAAAATACCACCAAAGTGTGCTTGATGAAGGAAATGTGATACGTACCAACCCCGAAGTGTCACGTGAGTTGGGCCGTCGTTGGAGAGCCCTTCTGCCTGAAGAAAAGGATCACTGGAACAACCTTGCTGAGGACGAAAAGAAGAACCACGCCAAGAAGTACCCAGGCTATCGTTACACTCCTCGCCGGAATGGAAAACTGAAGAACTGTAATGCTTGCCGTCAAAAGGCCTTGAGACAACAACAAGTGCAATTGCATAATCAGCAGATGATTCAGTTACAACAAGAACAATACCAACAATACTTGCAAATGCAACAAAAGCAACAAATGCAACAGCCTATGCAGCAACAGGTGCCGATGTATGTCAACCAACTGTACCAATACCCTCAAAGTGCTCCTCCTCTGGCTCAAAACTTTCAATTTTTTGAAGGTCATGATAAATTGAGTCCTCTTTCTCAGATTCCACAGCCTGCTGGCCAGGACTTTGGCAACCAGCAGTTTATGTATGAGGGTCAACTGATGGATCATCAGAGATTTGGTCTGTTACCAGGATATGGGTTTGAGAATTCTTTAGGTTGATAGAGTGGTTAATAATAATAAATGATTAATAAGACTGAACATTACGAACCAAGTATTAGATGAGATTTAGGTTGATTTAATGTACTGATTTTCAATTTGATTCTTTTTAATTGTTATATTGAAGTGGTGAATATTTATGATAATTAAATCATTCTATATTTAATAATTCATATCATTCTATAATAGTTATCATTCTATAATTAATAGTTCATATCATTCTATTATTAATAGTTATCATTCTATAATTAATAGTTCATATCATTCTATACTTAATATAATTATTCAAATCCTTCTATACTTATTGATTATGATTATTCAAATCATTCTATAATCATTTATTATAATTATATCCTTTTACATTGATTATAATTATATCCTTTTACATTGATTATAATTATATCCTTTTACATTTATTATAATATCCTTCTACAATTAATATAACAATCTACTGTTCACATTATTCTACAATTAATGATCATATTCTATCATTATCATTGTTATTCTACCTCACATTTTCCCGTCATTGATCAGCCGCACGGCTGGTGAGCGGTAATCTTCGGATAAAGTCAATAGCCGATATGTTTCATGCAATGAAACCCAGTTATAATCAATTGCATTGAAAGTCGCATAATTTCTTGTCCTATCACCTCATTATAAACATCATCTGATTACAATTTTAAGTTTGAAGAAGCTCTTCACTGCCATATACGAGTAAGGTACCAGAGTACACCAGGAATCGTCAACGTTGTATTGTTACTGCTTATCAGCTATTGTTGATGACTTCGATGTTGCAAATAGGCGCCTCATCGATTCCAGAGTTGCTCTGATGACAATGCATCATAATAAATGCAGCGAGTTGCCCTTACCGTCCAGACTGTTTCATAATGGAAATTTACGATTGGAAATGACTACTTACACAAAAGACTGATATCGGAACTGCGGTGTTCTCCCGCCTATTGGATTTTGACATGGTCATATGCTAGTCGAGCACAATAAATTTCCGATTCAACCGGGGGTGTATTCGTATATGCATCGAGGCTAACGTCTCGGCTATAGAATGACCCTGGTTTCAAACCTGAAATTCACTTTTCCGTACTAATTACATTAGCAACTCATGGAATTCCACCACTGCGGCTCTTCCATTTCTTCAGGTTTTTTTTCAGCGCTTAAATCTCTAAAAATATCACTATTGTCTTGGCATATCCATATACGATGTGGGTTTACGACGTGATTAAACTGTCTCGTTTGTTGATAATACCTCACTTTTGGTTAGCATTCCACTCAGCCTTTACTTTTTGCACCCTGTCCGTGAACATTTCTTTTTAGTTAGAGGGTGCATCAACACAAAAACGAGTGACAATCATAACAGTTGAAGTTTAGAAGTTTGAGGTGATGGATTTTGATACTGATGTTGTGATTTTATGGTTTTATAATATTATGATTTTATGGTTTTATGATATTATGATATATGGTTTTATGGTTTTATGGTTTTATGGTTTTATGGTTATGTAATGATCTTATGTAATGATATTGGTAGTGATTTTGAGAAATTGATTTTTATGATATTGATTATTTTTGTTTTGCAGTATTCTCGCACTGAACACATTAAACACTCACAACACTCACAACAAACGCATCTCAAATCGAACACTCTTTCATTATTTACTCGCACTCTTTACAGTGGTACCGCCTCCGCCTTGGATTGCCAACAATATTTCTTTTTCTAAGCCCTGCATGCACGCCCCTCGAAACACATGGGCTGTACTGGAATATAAATATCATTACTAGTCTACTTAATCGACACTATGAGTGATAAAATCAAGAGAAAGGTGTTGCTTGACATTCGTTTGATCACAGCAGCCGTCAGCGGCATCATTATCTTTGCATACTTCTTGTTGAAGCCTGCAGTGGTGGAGATTGTGGAGTTTACAGGGGGAGATGATGCGTGTAGTCGATATGTGGAGCTTGTGAATGAGTTGGACCACTCGTGGAACGTGCATAAGGGAGCATCCAAGGATCACATCCGCACAGCGTTGACCAACCTTCGTATCTACAACAAGTGTTACATACACGATGCCACCGAGGAGCCTGCCGTGCTCGCCTCGTGGGAACAGAAAATTGTGCCTTTTGCACATGGGGTGAAGCCTGTGATAACGCAACAGGCGATGCAACAGGCGATGGAGGCCGCGGACGAGTACACGCTTCGGAACATGTACCGTGAAACATCCGGGCGAGGCGTGGTTGTTGGCATCGCCTTACAAGAGGAGGTGAACACCACGTTGCGGCTCCTCCACGTGTTGCTGCATTTAGGTAACGAGTTGCCAGTGCAGATAATTACAGCGCTTCCGCTCGAGCTCTTGAAGCCCCTCGAGGCGCACAACGTTTGGTTTGTCAGTATTCCACAATACCCAACTTCGTCGATCTCCGTGCTCGCGCCCATCTATTCGTCTTTTTCCGAGGTTATCTACATCAGCCCATCGTCCATTCCTTTTGTCAAGCCTCTGGAGCTCTTTAGGATCCAGAAGTATAAGGATTCGGGTGCTTACTTTTTCAAAAATGTCAAGTCCTTAAATCAGAAGTTGTCCTATTCCGCAAAGAAATTTTATCTGCTGTTGCTTCCACTGGAGTTCGAAACAAACACCTTTAACATCAGAAGCCGTATTTCCACGGGCCACAAGGATTCCTTTTTCTCGTACTGGCGGATGAAAGATGACGACTTTTCAATCTTCAGACACCGCAGCAATGACATCCACGATGGTTTATTTGTCATCAACAAGAAGATCAACTTTGGCGCGTTATTGGTTGCATTGACTCTTGAATTGTGGCCATCCAGTTTTTCAAATACTCGTGAAATTCTTTGGCTTCTGCATATGCTTGCTGGAAATAACTATTCGGTAAATTTATTGTATCCAGGTATTCTGGGTGAAATTAAAAAGGAGTACTTGGTAAATAGCGTGTGCGCTCTGCATATGCTGTTTTTCTCTGACGACAACTATACACCTGTATTGTTGTGGATGAATGGCAACGTTTCTCTGCATATTGAAGGTCTGATAATTCCGTCCATTCGTCCATTCAAGGATTTTGTTCAACATGATGATTCTTATTGTGTCTACATTCACGAGAGGTATCATCGTCGGTTTACAAAATATCGTAGCAAGCGACCTCGGGTTAATAGGTTGGTGTTTTATGATGAGCTGACGATTGAGCGTTTGAATGGGGTTATTAGCATTTGGAATAATTAGGTTGGGTCATAGATTGCATACTAGATTGCATAATAATATAATAGATTAATTGAGTAGATGGAGATTGGTTAACAGATAATAGATTAAAGATTAAAGATTAAGTATTAACAGATTAAAGATTAAAGATTACAGATTAAAAATTAACAGATTAAATATTAACAGATAATGGATTAAAGACTAAATATTAACAGATAATGGATTAAAGATTAAATATTAACAGATTAATCGATTAACCGACAACAAATCACAGTATCACATCATTCTCCACATCATTCTTCACATCACATAAAATTAATAATTAGGCGAAGATTAGGGTCTACCGACAATAATCTACAATACTATTATACAGAAGAACATACTTAAGGAAGATTAGTTGATCCTTAACAGTAATCGCTTATGTTAAACGTTTTTCTTTCATTAAAGTAGAAATTTTATAACCATATTCCTCCACATCTCAATCCATCAAGCTTCACTTTTCACAGTCTTCTGTAAGAATAATATTGAAATGTAACATCAACACAAACAGAAACAGGCAAAGCAAAGCGGTTCCTTTTTTTTATGCCAACACGAACTGAAGGATAATATTTTATTTAATCAATGTAAGAATCGCAGATAGAGGATTTGCGTAACATGCACACACGGCTATAGAGAGTGAAATGAGCGATGAAATTGAAGAAGCTTATCAGCCCCTTACATGTGAAGGGTGGATGAGCATTGACGACTAAGTCGAGAATTGGATATGCCGGGTCAACACGAATAATACTGTCCGTAAACAATGCCAGACGGTCGCGTGGATATCCAGAAGAGTACAATAAGACTTAGCGACATGTTGCGAAAGAGTAACCGAAGAAAGATCTTGTGTTGATATTGTGCAACTATTTTGGTACCGGTTGCATACGTCGTAATGTTCGACAAGAATGTAGCACAACCGTGTTGATAGATTTTGACGTTGCTTGATAATAGCCCTCATGCTCCATGCGACCCTAGGACGTCCTTGTGGTATATTATATTGTGGATCAGTTTTCTATGATCAGTACAGATTCCAAAATAATTATCTATAAATAAGAGTTACCCAAAGTCGCTTCTCGGCTTAAGTCCTTTCAACAATACCCAGGAACAAGGTTCATCGAACACCCTAAAAAGGGTATATTCGTTTTGGGTATAATGTCCCATTTGTTTTGATCCTAAATGGTCCATGATTTCTTCATGTTTGTCGTCATTGAGAATAGCCGACTCCTTATAATGTTCTATTTCACCGCGTATGTGCGCTTAGATAATGACTTCTGCAGGCACACTAATCGGGCGGTCGTAGACACACTCTAGATTTGTGAGGCTGACCTGAGCACTTTAGGGATGATGACTATGCCGATACGAGATCATCCGAGATTTGTATGTTTAACAGGTCGGATATTTGACATTTATTGTTAAGTTGATAGAATGGTGGAGTGAGAGAATGAAAAAATAGAGAATGATATAATAAGAGAATGAGAGAATGAGAGAATTAGAGAATTGAAGAATGTGAAAATTTTTTAGTATGGTCATACTTTAATAGCTTCTAAATTCTCTTATTTGATCCCTTGAGTCTTGTTATCTGTGATCATTAAGGTACATGCATTATTCTTGAAAGTGATTATTTATCCAGTTATATGTCACAAACATGTGGTTATTCATTACTATACTTTAACTCTAGCACAATTGTTATTGATTAGAATAATTGAGAATGTTTTAGATCCATCATACAATAAATATAGTCCCTGTAACTATTTACGAGCACTTATGTGTGGCACAATCACAAAGAAATCATTTCACTAACCGTGGTTATATACATACCAGAGTCTTCAAATCAACAAAAGAAGATTCAAGAAAATGATAAAAATACTAATCACATCAAATCATACTGTTTAATAATTATCAGAATAACTAATCGCTCACTCACTAACTTCGTTCGTCCGTCGTTAGTTCGTTCGCCGTAATTTGTTTGGCTTCAGAATGCAAACCTACATAACCAGGTCAGCTTCTTCATCCACCAATCACTCTAGTATGTGTTGTAGAGAGCGACAATCGTGGGTTTAAAACCATCGCCCTACAATAATACACATACATGTACAATACCCTCAAAATTTTCACCAACGGCTTTTTTATACGAAGCAAAATCCGGGTAACTGGTACTTATCACGCGCAAATCGGACCCACTGACAATTAATGTTGGCGTACTGGTTCTTTGTAGCAGTAGCTGCTGCGGTTTCGCTCCAGGGTAAAATTGTTGATGTTCCCGAGTCCATCAACGAAGTGTACGACTCTAAAAATACAGTTATAAACGGACGCTCATACCAATCCAGATTCGATATCTCGCTTGCTAATGAAAAGCACCAAGAGAAGATTCTCTTGCGCCAGGACTATACCTTTGAAAGTGGATCCTTGGATGTCGGGAAGTATAAATTGTTAGTGCAGTCCTATGACTTTGTCCTTGAAAAGACCAGCTTTGACGTTGTAGTGGACGAAAGTGGCGTCAAGGTTGACAACAACACTGAGTTGGAGATTGCATTCACCAACACCAAGCAATATTATATTGTTACTCAGGGATCTCTCCTGGATATTGTTATGAACAGTCCACTTGCTCCTATTTTCAAGAACAAGTTGTACACGATGCTTTTCGTGTTGTGTATATTTCTTTTCATAGCACCCACCATTCTTGCATATATTGCACCAGATTTTGCTGAGCTGTTGAATGATGGTACTTATGAGGAGGAAATTGCTAAGAAAGTTGAACAGGAAGAGGCACAGAAAGCTAAGTCAGCTGAAGCAAAGGTTGAGAAGGTGAAGGAACAGGTGAAGGAGCCTGTGAAGGGTGTTAGAAAGAGAAAGTAACCGAAAATCATGAACGAATATCAGACATCATGAACGAACATCATGAACGAACATCATGAACGAACATCATGAACGAAGTGAGTTTAAAAATGCACTACATTTCTATTTTAATGAATAAAGATAGTTGAGACCATACTATGTAAGAATTGAAGAACGGTCATCAAGTGTATGAAAATGGAAGTTAAAAGCCTCCAACGTATTGTAAAGATATTTGAATTTTAATTTCTCGATATTAAAATTTCTGTTAAGTATTTGTTGTGGTAAATAACTTAGTTGTTTATAGGTAAGTGATGGAATATATACAAATCGCTTTAGATGGTGATCTAAAAGTTGTCTTTCGATAATTTATTTAGAATATTTAGTCAGGTATTTATAGTTTTCCAATAAGAATGCTGATCTCTAAAGATCAGGGTGGAAATTGTCAGATACCTGATATTTTAGCAAGCAAGTTAAGGGTTGCTAAAGACTGAAGGGCAAATTTATGCTTTTTATGTTTGATAAGAAACAAGCTGACGTAAGGTATTAGTAACATAGTTGCCCTAACAATTTTCCATCTAATTTCTTGATTTCCTATGATTTCTCATTCAAAAGAATTCTCAATTTCCTATTATTCCTAAAGCATTTATCATACTGTTGATTTCCAAACGTTATATTTATTATTAACTCAATTTCTCAATTACAAATGCTCTCTCACTCACTTTGTTTTTTCTCGCTCCTGCTACACCCTAACATTAAACCGAACCCCAACAATACAAACCCTCAGACAAACCCAAAATATCGTCCCTAGTACGCAAAACAACCCAACCATCATAGCAAAATATGTATAATTCTTCCTAGATCCATCCCCAATAATAGCAGCACCAAGAGGAAGACCAAATAAATTCCCAGTACTCGCAACAAAATAAGACAAACCAAATCTCTGGCCAAACTGATTGGAAGGAGTAATGGAACCCAAGCATACTGGAGTCAATGAAAAGATCAGAGCGCAAAAGAACCCACATATAGCAGAAAATGCATATAAAGCCAGATGTGAATAACCAAAAGGAAGCCAAATGACAAAAATAGACAAGGAAATACCAGCCATCATCAACAGCATGACGTTATAAGGCCCCAATTGGTCGGAAAGATAGCCGGGAGCAAGACGACCAAGAATCCCAGCGGCATTAAAAATAGTCACCAAGAGATAGGATGACGACTCAGACATACCGTAAGCGATTGCATACGTGGGAAAATAGGTTGATATGCACATAAGGCATAATTCCGCGCAAAAGAGTCCCGCAGTGTAGAAAGTAAACTTTAGATCCTTAAAGGCTTGTATTGATTCATTGAGCGAAAAAGGGTTCAGTTTCTTTACAGGTTTAATAGTACCTATTCTATCTTTGGAAAAAACAATAGCCAAGAGCATACAGCCCAAGCATATAAAACCCAAAATGCGAATTGCCCAAGTGAAACCTAACTTTGGGTATAAGTAGCGTAGAAGTAACGGAACAACAATGCCACCGACCGAACCTCCAAGAGTAGCAATACCGGTCGCACTTCCCCTTTTATTGAGGAACCAGTGGTTCACAACACCTAGTAGCGGTGTGATACTGAATGCGTGTCCTACAGCCACGCAGATGGACAAGGAAAGGATAAAATGCCAGACCTGTGTACTCTGGCTTACCCCCAAAAACCCCCCAAGAATGAGTGCGCACCCAGCGATGAGAAGATACAAGCTGCCCCTGCGGTCGAAAATAGGCCCAGCCACAATACTAATAGAAAAGGAGAGGAATGCATACACAGAGAAGATCCACGAGACTGTAGACCCATTGACGTCCTTCAACTGGTGCGTGTTGACGTAAGTTTGAATAGCCCCGACAGAATTGAGAATTCCAAAGTTTGCTATGAGGCCGATAAAAGAACCAAACACAACGGTGTACGCTCTCCACCCACCGTCTGGGTATTCCGGCTCTTCTTCATCACTGGTAATTGTGTGTTCATCGGCGTGTTCATGAACAGGCTCGCGCAGTGTCTCAGCTACAATCACATTAGTTTTCTCCCCCTGCATGTTCTAAATTCAAAGTGACTCATGAAATGCATACAATAGCAATTACCGCTTACAATTGTTCGTAACCGTTTTTTACGTGCAGTGAGTTTAGCCGCACTACGTACTTTCATAATTCGTATATTATAATGCATACACCTTTCCACATGAATCCCCAACTATAACCTTTAATGTGCCGCGAGATAATTTTTCGTCGGCATCAACGTCGGCGAAATTGATTAAATGAAGCAGCGAAATGGTTGCGGAACCAATGTTTACTTGAATTCTGTCAAGTAGACACAATTCCCAACGGTGGCCTCGCGGAACCACTTCGTAGAGCTTCACTGTATTGCCGTAACCAACCGCGAGAGTGTCATTGGACCAGTATGTGTGTGAACTCATCACTCCAAAACAAATGGAAACTTGGTTGCTACTCTGAACGAGGTCTGCGCTAAGAATATCTTCACCATTTAGAGTATACAAGCGCAATTGGTGCTTGTCATTTTCTTGGTAAATAATACCAACAGTACCTGTGCTATCGGAGATAGACACGCTAGTGTAGGACGGCTTAACTGGCGCAATGGCTCTAATAAATTTGAAGCGTCGGAAATCCCACATTATAACATGGCCCTTGGCGTCCACGCTCAAGCCTACTTTAAAGTTGTTTGAGTATCTAAGAGCAGTAATTTCGGTCAAATGTCCTCGGAGCACGCTTTGAAATTGAAGACTAAGCTCGGCATCCCCCACGCATTTCCACACGTTGATTATCCCATCCTTGGACCCCGTCAATATTAGTTTGTGTCCAACAGGCAAAAGCGCAGTGATATTGCAGGAATGTAAGTTGAGGAATGTAGTTTGGTTTATGATAAGCGACCCGCTTTCAAAACGGTTGGCCTTGCGGATGAGCATTCCATCCTCGGATGTCACGCAGTTTGGCCGCCCCACCCATTTCTTCCCACTGCTACTGCGCTCAATCTTTTCTATCGGAAGTTTAAGCTTGGATTCAAATACAAGCTTGCATGGGCCTTTGGGTGTACTCAAATAGTAGTTGGGTAAATTCAACACGTCTTTGGTTTGATGGGCCTTAACAAAGAGCTTGATGGGAGTTTGACCAAAGTTATTGATCATACCAATCACAGCCCTTTTCTCCACCTCGTCACTGATACTATCAAGGTTAATAGCACCATCATATGACAAATGATGAAAAACATTCAACGCTTTGACTGCCTCAGGTCCCAGCTGTTTGGATCCAAACACCAAGTCAATCCACTTGTGTAAGTTGGCAGACACATGCGCAGACTCCAAAGCTTCTCTGTTCTTCGCGATGAACAACTTCGGGTCTCCGTGCGCCCATGGAGGGAGCTCTACATCGTTCGCAATCTTACCCAGCTGTAATGACCCTAGCGCAAAATTGTTACTGTTAGTTAAGAACCCAGGCAAGTAAAAGAACTCGGGGGTGAGCTCCCGCACGTCGGTAGTGTTGTCTGCCAGGGCCAGTTTCCATGCGCGTTCTACTGAGTTGAAGAGACGGTCTGCATGGTCAAACTTACCACCCTGCAATAACAAGTACAGCTGGACATATGGCTTCAACCGGATGAGATACAGTGTGACAATCATGGCCAGTGAATAGTGTGTTCCGTAGTGGAAGGGCGGAGCATTAGCGTCTTCAAGTTGTTGCAATGCTTCAAACCGTTCTTGGAATTGCGCGGCCCTCGTGGGGGATTGGGCCCCCATGGGTTTTGAGAAGTCACGGAACGTTTTTGCGTCTTGCAAGTTGAGCTCACTGGATGTGTAGTCTGCAATCACCCATGGAAACACAGGATACTGCGTGAGATCGTTGAATGTTCTCCCTGCAAACGTATTCAAAAGCATCAAATAGTAAAAGTTGGAGATCTCCCCGTTCTTCCACTTGCGGGTGGCGGTCACCACTGCTGCGTTTACGGATGAAGACGAGAACGCGGCCGATGTTGAAAATGCTGACGCCAATTTACTTGAAAATGATTGCGAAGGAAGTGCTGACAGCGGTTGCAAGAGATCGCCTCCTGTGGCAAAAGAAGCAAGCCGGTTATAGATTGCATCCCGTACTTTGCCCAGAATACACGTCACTAAAACACTGGCCCCGTCGCTAAAAAACATCTCCAACGCACTGTCCCGTAAAAGGAACCGCCGTTTTGACAAACTAGTCAACTTGTCAAGACTCCACGTTTTGGTCAGGTGTCTTGCGCTGGTTGGAGTGGCCAGCTGACTGTTGACGAGTTGGAGAATCGGGTCTCGATGTTCTGCTGGGGCATCTTTACTCTCAACCACATTTCCGTCTTGACAGTGAAAGTAGTTTTCAATGAGATAGAGATATTTGACTCCGAGAATCATCAACGATTCAACAGGTACAAGTCCATTGATTTGTGAAACGTTCCAAAGTGCTGAGATCTGATCCCCTACATAGAGGCTTCGGATCACTTTCCGGTTCCGGTCAAACGACTCTTCTTCTGCTTCTTCCTCGCCGGTTAACTTGCCTGTGTCTGACGTCAACCATGATGTGGATGAAGGCATCCACGACTTCTTGGGCGAGTACTCATCAATCATATCGAAATCATCCACGGGTTCTTGTTTACTGGGAACAACCAGCGGAACCTGTACTTCATATGCTAACCTCTCATTCACCGGGATCTGATCCTCTACAATCATCCGTTTTCTCATCCGCTCTCCGCTCTCGATGTAATCCAAGGCATAACTCCACTCTCCCCGTCCAAAAAGTCGCCCTATTTCAATCTTCAACAAGTCGTAATTCGCTAAAAAGAACTGTGTATTTTCATTACGATCTTGAATGGCACGGTTCAGCTTGATGATCTCCCCACTGATGATCAGCGACTTTAACTGCTCGCAGTCGTGTGCAAATGATTGCACCCAGATACTGCTCTGCGGTTCTCCACTGAGCGTAACCAGAATGATATCGTTAACCAGTTGCTGAGTGGAGTTGTTGAATGAAGTTGCAATATTTATCAAAGCCTTTGTTGGGGATCTAGAAAGACGTATCCAACTTTCTTCGTCATTCTTGGTGCTCAAATTCTCAACAAGTTCTTCCAACACTCGGTGTTCTGGGAACGACAACGAATACATCAAGTGGCATGTGCGGAGAAAGTTGAATACATCTTCGCGAGATTTCTCTTGTTCTTCGTCTGCAAGACATAACAATCTCCCCACGAGGATCGCCAATGCTTCTTTTAAGGTGGACTGCGGAACAATTTGTAGAATACTCACCTGTCTATAAAGAAACAACTTGGCAAGAGCACCGAAGTCAGGTGCCAAGCGTACTTCAAGAAGGAGAACGTTAGGAAGCTCCCGCTGAAGTTGAGAAGTCAGGTCTGGTCCAATTTCAATAAGTGCAAGAATGCACACAGCCAAACTATGGATATCTTCGGGAGCTATTCTATATCCCTTTTTTAAATATTCGGAAATGTAAAGGTATGGTAGCTGCGAGCAACTGCGTACAAACGCTTTTTCATTGAAGATAAAGTTGGAAACGCTAACAAACTCACCGACATGAGCAAAGACTCTTGGGAATACCGAAGCATACGCAATGGTCTGACTGAGAGGAGTCATGGAATCAAAAACACCTCCAAAGGTGTCTTTGTTGAAGCTAGCAATGAAAATATCCGCAAGAACAGAAGTCAAGTGATGGCGAGGTTGAGGGTGTTCTCCAAGGGAAAGGTTTCCCAACACCTCAAACGAACCGTTCAAGAATGTGGATGAGAAGAAGAATCCAGGGGAGTTTTGGAATCCAGCAGCAATAAAATCAGAGTACCCATTGATCAAATGGATCCCGTTAAGAACAGTCAGATTGTCTGACTGAAGAGGCAAGGAAGCTTCGAGGCTGAGTTTATCCAAGAGCTTGTCAGCCTCTGCGAGAACTTTGATTTCTGAGGCTGCATTTGCAACCATATAGTTTAGCAAAAGAAGGAACTCAGGAATAGCCAATGTTGGTTGGTATGCCCAGATATCTGCGAGCGAGTTTTCAATACTTCCCACGTCAAATGCAGCACATGTGACTGCGCGTACCACCTCATCATTTCTCCACCAAGGGCCTAAATGATGCTTTAAAACATCAAGTCCATGATTAGCATCAAAGAAGCGCCGAATAATATGTGAACCAAGAACTCGAAGAAGTCTCGAAAGAAGTTTGACCGCACAAACAACAACACTGGCGGAGTCTTCACGAGTTATCTTAGAGTTCTCCTTCCTTGGCAGTAGACTTCTCTCAAAGTTGGCTTTTTTGGGCAGGCCGATACGAGAATTTGTATCCGCTAAACTGGCCCGCTTTCTAACAAGACTTCTTCTATTCTCCTCATTATTCACATGGTTTGTTCCTAACAACAACAATATCCAATGCACAGTGATGGATCTCAGAAACTTCTTCAATGTTTTTATCAGTGAGTTTGTATCGCATAGAACCAGAGTCAATCCTTTCAAAATAGATACCCCACACTTCCACAAGTCTCCTTGTAAAGCGTAGACTATGTACAACAGCACCAGGCGAATGGTATCCACCAGAGAGTCTGCGCGCACTATCCCAGTGATTGTCAAAGATAAACTATCCACCACTTCATTCAGTGCAGACGCCAAAGATGGGGACTTCATGAACTGTAAAAGCTTCTTCAAAAGCCTCAACTTGGAGAGTTCTGCTATGTTGAAATCCTTTTGGGCGGATGCACGCATTAGCAATTGGATATTGAGTAGCACCTGTTTCAATTCATTTGAGCTTTGCCAAAGTTCAAATTGCAAGAAAAACAGTCTGTATAAAGGAGGGTTAGACACCACCAGGGCAAGGGGGTTTTCGTCAATTCCACAGTGTTTTAATACTATTGGTAGGATTTTGATTTGATCTCTTTTTGTTGATAACAAAATCGATAGAACAGAGTATCCATTGATATTTTCAAACTCCTTCCGCAACCTCCAATTATTACTAATGACTGTTAATAGAATATCCAAGGCGAGTTCTAGATGGTTTGGAGACGCCTCCACCAACCGAAGGAGGAGCGACGCCCCTCCGATCGAATACAAAGCGCTATGCAAGGATGGGCTCTGGTGGGTCGTGAGCCACGAGTTGGAGCTCTCAAGTGCAAACAATTCGTTCGAGTCAAAAACAACATACTCTTGCTTCATCGAGTGTAGTGCATTGACAATAGCATCCTCGTTCTCGTACTTAGACGCCACCCGCACCAACGAAAGCGGATTCAAATGATTGAGAAGATTGAGAAGGTTCTCCCGCGTGAAATCTTTATGGTCCCATTCGTACCCAAGCCCAAGATTATACAATAGACTGATCCACTCGTGTGACATGCTGATGTTGAGTACAGTCATGTTCTTGATAATAATCTGATCATTCAACTCTACGATATTCAACTCTGGAAGCACCTTGGTACGTCTCTGCCATGGAATCAGCTCGCAGTAGTCTCCATTGATGAATAAATTGAGGTTGCGGCTATCAAACGTAAGCACTAAATGGTTGTATCCGCTACAAAGACTACGCTGGTTAAACGTAACCACCTCGCTACCCACCTGAACCTCCACTTGTGAATTTTCCACAAGCCGAACTAATATCTGGTTGGGTGCCACCCCCAACGAAATTAACTCCAATTTCTCACTGAGCGACGGCGTCTTGAACCATGAGTACACAGTGAACATCCGTCTCATCGGTGAAGCGATCGGAAATGACGCGTTCACAATCGCATGCTTGAATGTCGCAGGATACTCCGTGAAGATATCGAGCAACAACCTCAACACTCGGGGTCTCAACGCTCCATTGGTGGCTTGAACAAGCAGTCGGAGCGTTGAAACGTCGTCGCATCCAAGCTCAAAAAACTGTATAATCATTCGTTTAAGCAATTCGCTCAATGTATCTTCCTTGGTAATCTGAATATACTGCTCAACCAAAAACAGCTGTGCTTGCGTTCTATAAAACCCGATTTTAATTGTTGTAAACAGTAAAAGATACGATATCAACTGGAATATAATCATTTGGAAGTCAGCATAAACCTCACTATCTAGCTGGAGCACGTCCTGTAAGAGTACCTTGAAAGAATCTGTATAAAGTTTGGGGTCATTAGAATGCGTTACCCCCGTCACCACTTCCTCAGCAATCACCCCCACAAGATCATTATAACCTGACAACTCCACTTGCCAATTGTTTAGAATATCTTTTCGAATCTCACAAAAGGGGAACACCTGGGTGCAGAGATATTCCACTATATGAGCGTCTTTGTCATGGTTCATGTTGTTAGGAATAAATCACGTGTTGGGAAAAACACTATTGAGAAAACGTTAGGATAATTGAAAATGGTCTACTGCTTAGACATCTTGAATAATCTGGTGCTATTCTCTAATGATTCCTATTTATTATTGTTAATATAATATCCTCTGAATGACTATTTAAACTACATTCATTTCTAATTCTTTATGTTAAGAAACGTTTCAATTCTATTATAAAAATGTCACTTTTTCTGTGAAAGGTCTCATAAACTCGTGTTTTGAAAATGCTCAGCTCATAACTCTTTTTTATCTCAAAATCTTCCGTACTCACAAGCTCACTTCTTCCTTAACTCTTGTTTATCTCAAAATATATTCTTCCGTACTCACATACACACTTTGTGAGTTCGTCATCAATTTTATCCGTCCTTGTGTTTCCAATATTTTTAGAAAATTCCTCCTTGACGTGCTATTGCATACCCACACAATATACCAAAGTATGCCCAAAAATTAAAACATGGAATTTACAAAAATACTACATTCCTCAATTTATCATTCCTAATGCAAAATGTAATATTACCGAGCATGCACAAGATGTAATGTTAATTCGCATCGAAGACTTTAAACTCTTATTTATTGTGGCATTGCAATAATAATTTAATATGCAGCGAAGAAAATGAGTCGAGAATGCTAAATGATACTCTATTTCTATAATTGGAATGAGTTTGCAATGAGGTGAACTAAAGATAGTTGTTTTCCACAATTAAATATGAAGTCTAGGTCACCCAAACGCACCAACTTTAGTTCATAAACACATATTACAACGTTAGATCATAAACTCCTATTACGATCATAAACTCCTATTACGATCATAAACTCCTATTACGACCATAAACTCGATCATACCCTCACAAACTCACTTTGTTTGTTTGTTCGTTTGTCGTTACAACTCATTTATCTCACTAATATTATCATCATAGTTTGACTCCGCCAAAGTAGGAGATGAACTCACCTCCAGCTGGCCATTACCTCGTATCTGTATAAGCTTATTCGAAGAAACATTCTTCAGGATAAGCCTTTGTTTACGAGTATTTTTCCCCTCTTCATCAGATTCTTCCATTTCATCACTTTCATATTCATATTCTTCCTCCCCTAGATTAAACTGAGCATTTGTCTTCCGTTTCGGCTTGCTTTCAGTATTATTTTTATGCTCAAATACTCTGTACGAAGAAACCTGTGCAATCACCTGCTCCACAGCATTCTTTTCGGAAGAGAGATGCGAAGTAAACGCATCACGGCCCTTATTAAGCGCAGTTTCAAGTTTGTCACCGCCCAAAAATGGCTCGGCAGAGCGGCGGCGGTAAAACAACAAGTAGGCCGCGCCGGTGATACTCTGTTTGGGGTCATCGACCTCCGTGACCCTGCTGTCGTCAAAGTAGTACCATTTGTCATCACGGAAGTTCTTAACGTAGGCAGTATAATGACCACCGCCGAGACCACCGTAGTGGTTATCCACACCGATCAAGTCATATATTTGAGGTTCACCGTCCCCATTCGCAACATACTCAGACACATCCAAGCCTTCTATTGGGAAGTCCACCACCATGTCGATCTTGTCGCTGAATGCACGGGCACTGTGGAATCTCTTCAAGTGAATGGTGAGAATGTCGCCAGTCTTCCAGATCTGAATGGTTTTAGTTGCTTGTCTGTGCTCTTTACACCGAGGACAGTACCACAAATCATGTTCACCAAGAACCTCAGGCACACTGAAAAGCTTTAAGCACTCGTGGAGCGACACTTTACTACTTCGCTGCTTTTCAAACCTGGCCTTGTTTGCTTCAAGCTCTGGGTTTGCCATGAATGGCGCATGGCCCCACGTTTGGAGCGCGGGGTCCGCGAAAAAGCGGCTGTGAACATTCAGGTCCCAGTCACAAACCAATATCGACTCTTTGTCTACCAACGGGCCAAGCACTACTTCGACTGGCGAGTTGGCAACCAGGGCCTTGACAGACTCAATTTGAGGTTCATCGTCAAAGAGACTGCCGAGGGCTTGTTCTTCATCTGACAGCGGAAGCAGGGGCTGTTCTAATATATCCAATTTGTTGTTTTCTGTCATTTGGAGATCACTTGGGATTTCATAATCCTCAGGCAATGACTCAGTGGGTTCGGGAACCTCTGCTGCATGCTGCTTATACTTTTGGTAATGATACAAATTCTTTTTCTTTTCTGGAAGTCTATCAGCCAAAAACTCGAATTCTCTAATTGGAGGTCTATGGAGAGGAACATTAACCCTTCTAGGTTCATATCTAAATCTTGACTTTGATTTTCCAACTTTCATTGTGAATCCAAAGTCACCGTCAATGTATGGGTTTGCAAGAGAGATATCCAGGGCCGCGTCATCGATCTCCTCAAAGTCTTCAGCCGTGTACTCCTTCTTTTCCACATACTGCAGTAAAGTTTCTTGATATGCTTCGTTGATATTAGCAGTGGTTAAGATACTGGCTTGTTGCTCTAATTTGCGTCGTATGGAACCAAAACTCGAAGCTTCGGTCTCGGACAAAACAACAAACAATGGAATTGCAAATATATCTGTAATTTTGTATAATTTGTCAGGGTCTTCGACGGCATGCAAAACCGGAATTATCAAGTCCGAAGGAGTGTGGGGAATGTAGTACACAAACACTTCATCACAATCCTTGATTATATCGGCAATTGGCAAGAATTTGTTTCTATCATAGTCCTGTTGGTAGTCACAATGAAAGAAATTTCTAAAAAGTTCATACAAGAATAAATCCTCAGGTTGAACCTTGAAGAAGTTTGCAAAGTAGTTGATAAGATCATCATAATTTGCAGTTTTGTTGAGTTCGACTTCTAATTTAAAGATTCTTGAGTCGTTTAGCGATTTATCTGAAAGATCAACGATGGTGAAAGTGTGGTACCACTTTTTACTAATTGGAAGAGGAAGTGTCAAATCATTAAATGGGTCGAACGTGATGGAAGTTTTCGAACACACAGGACAAACCAACGTCGATTGGTACAACCCCGTGAACAAATCAACAATCACGGAATCGTTCCGCAACTTATGCTGCTCCCAGCACTTTTCTGCAAGAGCAGAAACAGCCTTCAAGCTGCCAACTTCATCATCAGCAAGCTCTGGTTTTTCTGTATACGGTTTCTTATGGATTCTATTCAAATCTTCATGCAAGGCATCCAACAACCAACTTAAAAACTCCTGCGAGTCTTGCTGCATGTACCCACTGAACATCAGAGAGTATCTACCTATAGTCAGTTTGAATTCTCTGGGCGATACACTCGACTTGTTCAACGAGTCAAACGAAGCCTTCAACAAGTTGGCAAACACACTTGCAACGTTTCCTTTATTACCCAACGGATTATCAAAGTTCAACTCTTGTTTATACAAGTTGAACAAAAAGTAAAAGTTGATTTCTGGTACATGCAACAAACATTGCAACGCCAGGTTCATGTAGCAAGTATTTCCCAAGTTATTAAGACCCAAGTTACCACCCAATCCCAAAACCAAGTTGGGATCGTACAGTTTTGCGGACGAGTCTGCAACAAAATTATCAAGTGCAAATTGGTTCTTGGAGTGTGGTTCGATGAGCAAGTGGTAGGGCTGTGATGTGACCCCCTGCAGTGCAAGGGACTGGTCTATGATGCCCTGATGAATAAGGGACTTGTTTTTGATTTCAAATACAAACGAATGAAGAGAAATAAATGCAGATGAGCCATTATAATCAATGAACCAGACTCTAAATGGAGCCGATCTATGGAGCTTGGAACGGATCTCGTTCAACAAATCAGTAAACTTCTTTGTTTGGGAAACTGAGATCAGCAGCACCACCTCGTGCAGACTGTGTCTAGACATCAGCAATTGATGCAAGTAGAAAGTTGGGGGATGACGCTCGATTTCCTTGGACCCGTCGTTATTTATAATACATCGGATGACTGGTTCGCCCTTGATTCCAAACCACTTCTTCAAGTTTTGGAACGTTTCCGGTGATACATTATATGTCCCCACTGGTTCATCGTTCTCTGCAAAGAGATTGCCGTTCGCGTCCACTATCAGCGTGCAGTCCACGGGCCCTAACTGGCTTTTGAGGTCATCCATCGATATCACCTCCAAATTAAGAAACCTGGTGATGTAGTCCGCTGGAATCAAGTACCATAGTTCCCCTTCATCGCCGGTATTGCTGCTCTGAAGGAGATCACGAATAAGTTGCCGATTTTCCTCCACCTGATCGCTGTCACCCACTCCGTCGTCTTCCTCGTCGCTAGACGAAGACCCTCTCTCATTGAGAGATGGATCGCCCTCCTGCGCCTCGTCTACGCCTATTCTAGCAGCCGTGTCGTTCAATTCTGTGGAGTCACTGGGGAGCATGGGTGTTTTTTTGTGAAAAAATGCGGACAAAATTACATAATTTATTCATTATATGCTCTCATTTTAGACACTTCTATAGCCTTTCTTAACTCATCTAATGTTAAATTACCGTCTCCGTTAATCAAAGAAACCCTCTTTAAGTTCTCCTTCGATGCAATCACAGAAACCCGCGATAATACGCTGGTTTCCTCTGCATCTCCCTCCAAATCAGCTAAAAGCACCGTTTGATCGTTCACATTGGCTACACCAAAGTTGCTAGACACACCAAAGCTAGATGAGTTGATTTTCAACTCACTGGATTCGCTTCGGTCCAAACAAATCTTAGCCTCTTCTTGTTTAACGTAGCCTCTTTTGTTCTTGGAGTTTTGTGGACCCATCGAGAGAAGTTCTTCGGCCTGGTAAACCCTTGGTAATTTGGTTGTATGTAAGGCCAGGATTATACTTGCATATATGAGATCAAACATGGCGGAAGTCAGACCCGATCTCGAGAGAACTTGGACATGGACCTGTAAAATAAATTCGTACTTCTTGGACTTGAAGAGCGTATCGCCGTATATTATATCATCACCTGATTGGATTCCCAAGTCGATGCTTAAGGAGCTGCTTGGAATCAATTTACTGTGGTATATCGTTTCATGTAACTGTTGTGCAATGATCATCTCTTCATCGGTTGGTTCTCCTATACGTCCTCTTTGAATTTCGACTATTGGCCAGATGGTTGAATATTCTTCATTTAACCGTGCCGCTTCATGGACTGCAACACTGACTGCAGTGATGATGGTTGTATTTCCTGATTTTGTTACATTGGAGCTGACTATGTTGTCACCTTTGATGGTATCTGATTTTGAGATATGAATTGGTTTAAATTCTGTAAAGTTTCTAAGGGATGGTCTAATACCGAGGGTTAAGTGACGTTCGAGTGAGATCTCGGGTGAGATTCTTGCAAGAACTTCTGGTGGGAAGGAGATTTGTTTCATTGTTGAAAATTTAGAGCGAAGAGCGAAGAGCGAAGAGATAAGTGCGAATGAGTGAATGCGACAAATGAACGAGCGAATGACCGAGCGAATGACCGAGCGAATGAACAAACGAACGAACGAAGTGAGTGAGTAAGTGAGTACGTTAGTAAGTCAATGAGTGTGATTTAGTTAGTTAGCGAGTTAGTAGCTTAGAGACTTAGTGAGTAAATCTGTAAATCTCAGGTGAGAGTCTGTAAATCTCAGGTGAGAGTCAGTATATCTAAAGTGAGAGTCAGTATATCTAAAGTGAGAGTCTGTATATCTAAAGTGAGAGTCTGTATATCTAAAGTGAGAGTCTGTAAATCTTAAGTGAGCAGGTCAGTCAGTGGGTGAATAAGTGTATGAGTTTGTTACTAACATATTGTACAACGAAACGTACTAAGTGTAACACACGCACATCACAAACCAGTGCTGTTGAATATGTGGTAGCGCTCGATGCGTTACTATGATATGGAGCGTGTTGACTAGAATTAGGATACGAAGTATACCTAGACAATTACTTCTTATATACTCATCTCCAATTGATAAATATTCACCACATCACCTAATATAATTCACATGACCTCTTCTCTCACGTGCAAGTCACATGTCTCTATCGCTCACTCATACCTGAATCATCAACAAGTTCTAAGTAAAAATATAGAGAATAATTGTGAAACTCTTGTGTAGATACTTTGACATATGTATCAAAAACTAAACATGACATTAAAAAAACTATGAATTATCTCTGCTTAGCCATCCAAACTCGCTAAACAGAATCCTAATTATTAACCAGCATTTTATCAATAGACTCTTACCTAACTTCTTACTAAGCAGCCGCCATTTCATTCCAACCCACCAGTTTCCATCTTCAAAACCTGAGTTCTGCTGAGGAGCCTATATATAGAGGTCAGAAATAAACCTACAGTATGAATTCAAATATCAACAAAGTCAAACAAATGTGTGAATCCTATCTCAAAAATCAAAAATACAGAGACATGATTCTTCAAGAGAGAACCAGTATTTGCCAATATATTTCATTATTGGATGACTACAAAAAATTAAATGATCCCAAGACCACTATGCAAAAGTTTATTATTTACAAAAAAGTTTGCAAAAAAATTAGAATATTGATCAAGACAGAAAAGAGATTATTAAGAAAGAGGGGAGGAGCTCCAAAAAGGATTAAAAAAATAACACTTAAATGTGGGCTGACTAGTTAGATTTTGCAGTATATAAGCAAAAATACCTTAGTTTATAATTTTCTGAATATTTTTCTATGTATATGAATAGTCTCGTAATAATAGGTTATGCAAAACGGTAGCTTCACTAGATGTTACCTCATGGTTACCTTTTTATTATGCAACGAATAATTATAAATATTCTGCAACAATCACCTCATTGGTTGTAGATTATTGATGAGTCATCTGCAGGAAGATCTCTAGGACGGATACCGAGATCGGAGGCCAGAGTTCGGTGGGATCCGAGGAAAGTCCAGAAAAAAAAATAGTATCAGTGTGAACAGTCAGCAGTTGATTTTGTGCGGGGGAGAGTAGAGAGCGGCGCTTTCCGCCGAGCAAATGTTAATTTTGCACCAAAGCACGCCCAATAAAGTAACGGCCCGGTGAAGGAGACCATTAAGAGAACGTTGAGAGATGGTGATCTGGGGTTCACTACAATAGACCTAGACCGCAGTACAACCGTGGCAATGTAGCATGTACTCCAAGATATGACATCACCAATGACTCAAGTGATTCAGATCCTGACCAAATAAACTGCTCTCATTGGACAATGATTAGATAAAAAAATGCACAAAAAAATTTAAACAACCTGAATCGGAGTCAATCCTCATATAAATTTCAGGAGGAATCTCCCAAAATTTAGACAGGTTATTTTTTTTTACTGATAATTTATATAGCATGACCTCTTATATTAATCAAGAGGACTTGATCCCTCAAGTATACAAGTATGACGAGGTGCCAGAAAACACCTCGTGGGCCTCAACAATCCCCACTGCGAAGGGTCTTTACAATCCCGAGTTCGAAAAGGACGCATGTGGTGTTGGGTTCACATGTCATATTAAGGGTGTTCCTCTGCACAAGATTGTCACCGATGCGCGGAGTTTACTCTGTAACATGACCCATAGAGGTGGTGAATTAAACCCAAAGGACGGTGATGGTGCCGGTTTGCTTTCGTCGATTCCTCACAAGTTTTTAGCGCGTGAATTCAAGTATCATTGCGACTTTGACTTGCCTCCACTCGGTCAATATGGTACAGGTAACATATTCTTCAAGAAGGATGAAGCTATCTATGAAAAACTGAAACAAACATTTGAGAGCATTGCCACTCTGTTGGGTTTGCGCGTTCTTGGTTGGAGAAAGGTGCCTCATGATTCCTCCATCTTGGGCCCTGCATCTCTTTCCAGAGAACCTCTCATCTTACAACCAGTCATTATATTACTGGAGCTCCACAACAACCACCTCTCTGTGGATGAATTTGCTCCATACCAAAAGGACTTTGAGAAGAAGTTGTTCATTTTGAGAAAGCAGTCTTCCCACACCATCGGTTTGCACAATTGGTTCTACATCTGTTCCCTCAGTAACAAAACTATTGTCTACAAGGGTCAATTGGCTCCAAACCAAGTTTACGCATACTACCACGACTTGGTCAATGCAGACTACGAAGCTCACTTTGCCTTGGTCCACTCTCGTTTCTCCACAAACACTTTTCCGCTGTGGGACAGAGCTCAACCTTTACGTTGGGCAGCCCACAATGGTGAAATCAACACATTGCGTGGTAATAAAAACTGGATGCGTGCCAAGGAAGGTGTCATGAAGTCAGACCTCTTTGGTGAGGAACTCGACAAATTGTTCCCTATTATAGAAGAAGGTGGCTCTGATTCCGCCGCCTTTGACAACGTCTTGGAATTGCTCGTCACCAATGGCGTCTTGTCCCTTCCAGAAGCGGTCATGTTGCTTGTTCCAGAAGCATGGCAAAATGACCCTAAAATTGACCCAAAGAAGA
Source organism: Kodamaea fungicola (assembly GCA_030560575.1). Classification (NCBI taxonomy): domain Eukaryota; kingdom Fungi; phylum Ascomycota; class Pichiomycetes; order Serinales; family Debaryomycetaceae; genus Kodamaea; species Kodamaea fungicola. Next base: position 464,578 of record JAKTTX010000007.1, on the reverse strand, counting down.
AGGCCTTCTACGAATGGGCTGCTTGTCTTATGGAACCTTGGGACGGTCCTGCTTTGTTCACTTTTGCTGATGACAGATACTGTGGTGCCAACTTGGACAGAAACGGTTTGAGACCTTGTCGTTACTACATCACCAATGACGACATGATGATCTGTGCCTCCGAAGTTGGTGTCATTGATGTTGCTCCAGAACGTGTCTTGCAAAAGGGAAGATTGCAACCAGGTCGTATGTTGCTTGTCGACACCAAGGAAGGTCGCATTGTCGATGACCGTGAATTAAAAAAGTCTGTTGCCCTGCGTTTCGACTTTAAGTCTTGGGTCTTGGCTAATATGATCACCATGAACGACTTGTGCTCTAAATTGGCTTCAAGAGATGTTGAATTATCTACCAACAAGTCCCCAATAACAAACGTCACCGTCCAAACTGATCCTAGATTGGTGGCTTTTGGTTACTCTCACGAACAAGTTTCCATCGTCTTGGCTCCTATGGCTGAGGGTAAAGAGGCGTTGGGCTCCATGGGTAATGATAATGCTTTGGCTTGTATCTCTGAACAACCAAAGTTACTCTACGACTACTTTCGTCAATTGTTTGCTCAAGTCACAAACCCTCCAATTGATCCTATCAGAGAAGAAATTGTCATGTCCTTGGAATGTTATGTCGGTCCTCAAGGTAACTTGTTGGAAATGAAGCCTGAACAATGTAACAGATTATTGCTCAAATCTCCAATCTTGAACACCACCGAATTATCTGCTATCAAGAACATTCAACAGGTTTATCCAAAATGGTCTGTTGCCAACATTGATATCACCTTTGACAAAGAAGATGGTATCCAAGGTTACATCAACACCATTGACAGAATATGTCAAGATGCTTCCAAGGCTTTGGCTGACGACCACCAAGTTCTCATCTTGTCCGATTTGAAGACTGGTGCTGATAGATTGCCTATCTCTGCTTTGATTGCTGTTGGTGCTGTCCACCACCACTTGGTTAGACAAAAGCAACGTTCCAAGGTTGCTCTTATCATTGAAACTGCAGAAGCTAGAGAAGTTCACCACGCTTGTTGTCTTGTTGGTTACGGTGCCGATGGTATCAACCCTTACTTGGCCATTGAAACTTTACTCAGAATGAAGGATGAGGGTTTGATCAAAAACGAAGCTTTGACTGCTGAAAAGATTATCATCAACTATAAAAAGGCTGTAGATGCTGGTATCTTGAAGGTTATGTCCAAGATGGGTATTTCAACTTTGGCTTCTTACAAGGGTGCTCAAATCTTTGAAGCCCTTGGTGTTGATAATTCTGTTGTTGACCGTTGTTTTGCTGGTACCGCTTCTAGAATCAAGGGTGTTACTTTTGAATACATTGCCCAAGATGCTTTCTCTATGCACGAACGTGGTTACCCATCCAGACAAACCATCAAACCTGTTGCTTTACCTGAAACTGGTGAATACCATTGGAGAGATGGCGGTGATGCTCACATCAACGAGCCTGCTGCCATTGCTCTGATGCAAGATGCTGTCAGAAACAAAAACGAAAAGGCTTACGAAGCTTACTCAAAGAAGGAATACGAAGCAATCAAAAACTGTACTCTTCGTGGATTGTTAGACTTTGAAGTTGAATCCCTGAACCTGGTTCCTATTGACCAAGTTGAACCTTGGACTGAGATTGTTCGTCGTTTCTTCACCGGTGCCATGTCTTATGGTTCCATTTCCATGGAAGCTCACTCCACTTTGGCTGTTGCTATGAACCGTTTGGGTGGTAAGTCGAACACTGGTGAAGGTGGTGAAGACAGTGCTCGTTCGGTCGTCAACGAAAATGGCGACACTATGAGATCTGCTATCAAACAAATTGCTTCTGGTAGATTCGGTGTAACTTCCTACTACTTGGCTGACGCTGACGAATTGCAAATCAAAATGGCTCAAGGTGCTAAGCCAGGTGAAGGTGGTGAATTACCAGGTCACAAGGTTTCTGCTGAAATTGGTAAGACTAGACACTCCACACCAGGTGTCGGTTTGATTTCTCCTCCTCCTCATCATGACATCTACTCCATTGAAGATTTGAAGCAATTGCTTTACGACTTGAAGTGTGCTAACCCAAGAGCCAGAACTTCGGTTAAGTTGGTTTCTGAAGTTGGTGTCGGTATCGTTGCTGCCGGTGTTGCCAAGGCTGGTTCCGAAAACATCTTGGTTTCTGGTGGTGACGGTGGTACTGGTGCAGCCAAGTTGACTTCCATCAAGTATGCTGGTTTGCCATGGGAATTGGGCCTTGCTGAATCCCACCAAACCTTGGTTTTGAACGACTTGAGAGGTAGAGTTGTTTTACAAACCGATGGTCAAATCAGAACTGGTCGTGACATTGCCATTGCTTGTTTGCTTGGGGCTGAAGAATGGGGTTTCGCCACTACTCCTTTGATTGCTATGGGTTGTATCATGATGAGAAAGTGTCACTTGAACACTTGTCCTGTTGGTATTGCTACCCAAGACCCAGACTTGAGAAAGAAGTTTGATGGTACTCCAGAACATGTCATCAACTTCTTCTATTACTTGGCTAATGAATTGAGAGGTATCATGGCTAAGTTGGGTTTCAGAACTATCAACGAAATGGTGGGTAGAGCTGACAAGTTGAAGGTTAGAGAGGACTTGAGAAACACAAAGAACTCTAACATTGATTTGTCTCCTATCTTGACTCCTGCTCACACCATTAGACCAGGTGTCGCTACTCACTGTGTCAGAAAGCAAGATCACAAGTTGCACGTTAGAATCGATAACAAGTTGATTGATGAATCTGAATTGACTTTGGCTAAGGGTTTGCCTGTTACTATTGATTGTGACGTTACCAACACTGATCGTACTTTGGGTACCACCTTGTCTTATCGTGTTTCCAAGACCTTTGGTGAAGCTGGTTTGCCTCATGACACTATCCACGTCAATGTCAAGGGTTCTGCTGGTCAATCGTTGGGTGCTTTCTTGGCCCCAGGTATTACTTTAGAATTGGAAGGTGATGCGAACGATTACATTGGTAAGGGTTTGTCTGGTGGTAGGGTCATTGTCTACCCACCAAAGGAATCTAAATTCAAGGCTGAGGATCAAATCATTGCGGGTAACACTGCCTTCTTTGGTGCTACATCTGGTACTGCTTTTATCAGTGGTATTGCATCCGAAAGATTTGCAGTCAGAAACTCTGGTGCTACCATTGTTGTTGAAGGTACTGGTGACCACGGTTGTGAATACATGTCTGGTGGTCGTGTTGTTGTTCTTGGTAACACTGGTCGTAACTTTGCAGCTGGTATGTGTGGTGGTATCGCATATGTTTTGGACATGGCTCAAGACTTTGCTGAAAAGGCCAACACCCAAACCGTTGAATTATCCCAAGTGACCGAACCAACTGAAATTGCTTTCTTGAGAGGATTGATTGAAGACCACCGTCATTACACCAACTCTGGCGTTGCTGACAGAATCTTGAACGATTTCAACAGAATTTTGCCACGTTTTGTCAAGGTTTTACCATTCGACTACAAGAAGGTTTTGGAAGCTGAAAAGAAAAAGGCTGAACTTGCTAAGAAGAATGAATTGAGCACTTTCTTGAAGTCATTCAAGGAAGATCCAGAATCAGATGCTACCAATGGTGAAGCTGCTAAGATTAAGAAGGGTCACGTTCATCACTCTAAGGATGCTTCTAAGGAACCAAAGTTGGTTGATGTTGAAGACACTATCTTGGACACAGCATTTGAAAAGAAGTCTGTCAAGAAGCTCGACAAACTCAAGGGTTTCATGAAGTACAAGCGTCGTAACGAGAAGTATAGACCAGCCCAAGAAAGAACCAAGGACTGGAATGAGATGACGTCTCGTTTGACCAAGGAGGAGTTGGCACATGAAACTGCCAGATGTATGGATTGTGGTGTTCCATTCTGTACTTCTGATACGGGTTGTCCTATTTCCAACGTTATTCCAAAGTGGAATGAATTGGTTTTCCAAGACAGATGGTTTGATGCTTTGCAACGTTTGTTGATGACAAACAACTTCCCTGAATTCACTGGTAGAATTTGTCCAGCACCATGTCAAGGTGCTTGTGTTTTGGGTATCAACGAAGACCCAGTTAACATCAAGTCAGTTGAATGTGCTATTATTGACCACGGTTTTGAACAAGGATGGATTAAGGCAAACCCACCTAGTGTCAGAACGGGTAAGACCATTGCTATTATTGGTTCTGGTCCAGCTGGTTTAGCTGCTGCCGACCAATTGAACAAGGCTGGTCACTCGGTTACTGTCTACGAAAGATCAGACAGACCAGGTGGTTTGTTGATGTACGGTATTCCAAACATGAAGTTGGACAAGCGTATTGTCAAGAGAAGAACTGACTTGTTGGCAGATGAAGGTGTCACGTTTATATGTAACACCACAGTTGGAGAAGACATTGAAGTTGCTGAATTGAAGGAAAAGTTTGACGCTGTTATCTTTGCTGTCGGTTCTACCATTCCAAGAGACTTGAGAATTCCAGGTCGTGAGTTGAATAACATCAACTTTGCAATGCAGTTGTTGCACTCTAACACCAAGGCTTTATTGGAGGAAGACTTGGCTGATATTAGAAAGAGCTTGGAAGGAAAGCATGTTGTTGTTATTGGTGGTGGTGACACTGGTAATGATTGTCTTGGTACGGCCACCAGACATGGGGCTGCTAGTGTCACTAATTTTGAATTGTTGCCAAACCCTCCAGCAGCAAGACCAAAGGACAATCCTTGGCCACAATGGCCAAGAATCTTCAGAGTTGACTATGGTCATACTGAAGTTGCTACTCACTACGGTAAGGATCCTAGAGAATACTCGATCTTGTCGAAGGAGTTTGTTGATGATGGTGAAGGTAACGTGAAGGGCATCAAGACTGTTAGAGTTGAATGGAAGCGTAGTGATAGCGGCGCATGGCAAATGGCTGAAGTTCCTGGATCAGAGGAATTCTTCCAAGCTGACGTTGTTTTGTTATCTATGGGTTTCGTTGGTCCTGAATCTGACAGATTAGATGTTACCAAGACCAAGAGAGGTACCATTGGTACCGTTGATCCTAACCAATACAAGGTTAGTGATAACTTGTTTGCTGCTGGTGACTGTAGAAGAGGTCAATCTTTAGTTGTCTGGGGTATTCAAGAAGGTAGACAATGTGCCAGAGAAGTTGATAATTACTTGATGGGTTCTTCCAGATTACCAGGTAATGGTTCTATTGAACCAAGAAACTATAAATTGTTGGAGGAATATGCCGAAAAGATTTAGATGTATAAAGAATGTAATTTATTGAAGAGATTGTAAAGATGGATATAGCGAAGCGAGATGAAATTGTCTTATTAATGCATATGGCTGGAGTTGCGTTCCAAAAAGGTGCAAAAGTTGCACAATCAGGGTTAACAAAGAATTTTCAAATGTCACCAGAAACTAGCAGGGTTTTAATAAGAAGTGGTTTAAGAAGTGGTTCAAGAGGTGGTTCGAGAAGTGAAAATATTCATGTACAAGATTATGATACTCTACAAGCGCTTTAAAATGTTGAGAAATTAACACCGCCTGGTTTTGTACTAAGCAGGACTAATGACCATCTGCAAGTGCAGATGTATCCATGAGAATAAAACATGGGACACACTCATAACCACACCACAAGCCAACCGAAACATCCACCAAGCCAAGGTGGTATGAGTGGTTCAACATCTCGGATTATATTTTGCGAGCGGTATGTTGGGAACTAAGCAAGCACACGAAAAACCGTTGTACAAAATTCATGTGTTGGGATATAAAAGAGCGCTATACATGAATTGGCGTAATTACATATGAGATATCTATTTTGTCAACTGTTGGGGACATTGTTGGCCTTTTTTTTTTTTCTGGTATCGGAACAATAAATTTTTTGTGCAATTATATAAGAGCACAACAATTTCCTGTAAAAATAGTAAGAATGAGCCGCTTTGTTAAGTTTGGGTTGCCAGAAACGTCAGTATGGAAGATACCAGTTGACAGTGCACCAATTCCGGAAAGTCCGTTTGAGAGTGAATGGCTTTCTCTGTTCTATACCAAATCCTTGAGTGCATATACTCCGATAACCATAGCAGCCGTATACTTTACACTGGTTCACATGATTAACCCAATTGTGAGGAAAAGGCAGTTAGCCAAGTACTACAAGGAGAATCCTTCGGAGAAGAGTAAAAAGTTGAGCGAGCGTGAGTTGAAGAGATTGCCAGCAGCTCCATATGCAATTGCTAAGAGTGGTTTGTTCAAGTTGTTTGTACTCTTGCACAATGTGTTCTTGAGTGTTTATCTGATCTGGACATTTATCGGCATGACCTCCTCCATTTCCAACAACATGGAGTTGTTTAAGCTGGACATTTTGCCCAAGTTTGTAAAACAGTACCGTACTGGAAACACCTCATTCAACACATTGGAGGTGTTTTTTGAAACAGTCTGTGACAACAACCAAGGGATCTTCTCACGTCTCGTGACGGAGAGCCGTGGCCAACACAACTTGGATATTTTTGGGTACTGGTTTTACATGTCCAAGTTCTACGAGGTCTTGGATACAGTTATTATTTTGCTCAAGGGCAAGCCTCTGAGTCTTCTACAGAGTTATCACCACTCGGGCGCCATGATGTGTATGTGGGCTGGGGTTAGATACAAGTCTCCTCCAATCTGGATTTTTGTGGTTTTTAATCTGTTTATCCACCTGTTGATGTACATTTACTTTTCTTTGTCATGTTTGAAGATACGAGTTCCAAATATTTTCAAGAGAGCATTGACATCTTTACAAATCACGCAGTTTGTAGTTGGGGGGTCCATGGCTGCAATGCATGCATGTGTGAAGTTCATTGACACTAGCATGGACCAGTTGGACGGATTCAACGGAAACTTGAAGGCTTGTATTAATCTGCCAGATCAGGCACTAAGTGTTTTGTTAAATATCGCTTATTTGACTCCATTGACTGCCTTATTTGCAGCCTTTTATGTTGATAGTTATTTGAAAAGGGGAAAGAAGTGATTTATTTATCGGGTGGTAATTAAATAGAAAATAAACCATTGACGATTGCCAAGTTGCAAGACGATTGGTATACCCAACAAAATGTGTGGTATGCAGGATACGATAAGGCTCCAAACTACATGTAGAGAGGTGTGTAGTTTTTTGTAGAAAAAATCGTGGAGAGATATTTGTCATGACGTCACGAGAGCAAGCATCGTTAATGAACGATGATGAACTTGAGAACATTAACGGGAACTATGAACTTGAGAACATTAACGGGAACTATGAACTTGAGAACAGCAGCGAGAACTATGAACACGAAGAGAACCATAATGCAGATCAAGAATCGAAAACAATTATAGACGATTATGGGAATGATTACCCTCATATCAACTTTGATGCTAAAAGTTACACAAGTCAATTGGCATTTAAAGGAACACGGTTAGTGTATTTCACATCGGCGTTTGTGTCGCTATTTGTATCACTCTTTGGATACGAACAAGGGGTCTGTTCAGGAATCCTCACGTACGTAACTTTCAGGTCATACTTTCACAATCCGAGTGCTACCGAGATAGGATTGGTGATTTCAATTTTGGAGATTGGAGCAATGATAAGCTCGCTTTTGGTGGCGCGTGTGCTGGATACATGGGGCCGGAAGCGGACGATTCTCTTGGGAACCGTGATCTTTATGATTGGGGGGAGCATTCAATCATTATCGAGCAACCTTTGGTGGTTCGGAGTGGGCCGGGTGATATCCGGACTTGGGGTGGGAACACTTTCCACGATAGTACCATCATATCAGTGCGAGATTCTGCCGAGTGAGGATCGGGGGAAGCTTGTGTGTTTGGAGTTCACAGGAAACATTGTGGGGTATGCATTCAGTGTGTGGATTGACTACGGTTGCTACTTTCTACAGCGCGTGGGTGACGCCCGACAAAACCCACATTCCTTTGCAGCAAACTTGTCGTGGCGACTCCCGTTGGCGATCCAGGTGGTACTAGCGGCAGTTTTGTTTTTGGGAGGATTCTTTATTGTTGAGTCGCCGCGGTGGCTCTTGGACGTCAATGAGGATCAAAAGGGATTCCATGTATTGTGCTTATTGTATGCCAATGATCCGGACCCATACAAAGCACAAAACGAGTTTCTATTGATCAAGAATTCCATCTTGAATGAGAGAATCACCGTGCCCAAGAATGAGAGATCGTGGAAGCACATGCTTGTGCATTATACCAAAAGGGTCCTTATTGCATGCAGTGCACTTTCTTTCGCACAGTTCAATGGTATCAACATTATTTCCTACTATGCTCCGCTAGTCTTTGAGGAGGCCGGCTTCAATGACTCGAAGGCGCTACTCATGACAGGAATCAACTCCTTGGTATATTTGGCAAGCACCGTTCCGCCGTGGTTTCTTGTCGATCGCTGGGGCCGCAAGCCCATTTTGATTTCCGGCGGTCTCATGATGTGCGTTTCCTTGACAATGGTGCTGTTAATAATGTACCTCAATAACAGTTGGACCCCAACGATGGTGGCCTTCTTGGTGATTGTGTACAATGCAGCGTTTGGATTTAGTTGGGGGCCCATTGGGTTTTTGATTCCCCCAGAGGTTTATCCGCTATCAATAAGATCCAAAGGTGTTTCGTTGTCAACTGCAAGCAATTGGTTATCAAATTACATTGTAGGTCAGTTGACCCCCATACTTCAAGAGCAGATTGGGTGGAAAATGTATTTGTTTCCTGCTGCTCTGTGTATGATATCTGTTTTAGTTGTGTTTGGATTTTATCCTGAAACAAAGGGTATTGAGCTTGAAAGGATAGATGAAGTTTTTGATGATTTTTATCTGGTACTGATTTGGGAAAGATTAAAGTGATTACGAATGAGTGATTACCGGTGGGGATTTAAATACGAAAATACGAAGATAATGAGAAGATAATGAGAAGGTAATGAGAAAATAATGAGAAGATAATGAGAAGATAATGAGAAGATAATGAGAAGATAATGAGAAGATAATGAGAAGATAATGAAAAGATAATGAAAAGATAATCACGAAGATAATCACGAAGATAATCACGAAGATAATCACGAAGATAATCACGAAGATAATCACGAAGATAATCACGAAGATAATCACGAAGATAATCACGAAGGCAATCACTCATTCGTAGGCAATCACTCATTTGTAGGCAATCACTCATTCGTAGGCAATCACTCATTCGTAGGCAGTCACTCACTTCGTAGGCAGTCACTCACTTCGTTTGTGGTTACGACGTCACATTAGTCAGCGACAAATAAGTCCGCGCACAACTGGAATTTGCAACTATGGAGTTGACAGCAAAAACAAAAAGTCAAAAGAGAAAATTTGATTCATCACACGATGATTCCACAAATAGATACCTTGGCAATCTCTGAATTATAACTGTAACATCAGTACACTCGCTTCACTTTAGATACTACATTTTGTGGTGTAAATCATTCGCATATACGAACAAAGTTCGGAGTAACGCAACGACAACAAAGAAGGAGTAGTCAATCATTTTTAGAACAATGTTATCATGTTTCTCTAGATCTAGTACCAAGTGCTACCCGACAACACCGGATGAAGCCGAAGCCGAAGATGAAGTCGATGGTGTGTTAAGGCGAGAATACAGTAGCACATCTAGTAGTATTAATTCGGCCATCTCTGGTTCTTAACCATGACCGGCCATAGCGCGGCAAAATTGTTATCACCCAAAGAGAATAAGAAAATAATCGGAACCTCAAAAAGTTTCTTTTTTTCTGTTATCTACAAAGGAGAATATATATATATACAGAGGAACATTAGTAAATCCCTCAAGTTAAAAAATCGCTCAAATGGCAGTACAAGGAGATTGTTTGTATGAGGCATCGGAGGTCATTGAATACATAGGCAAAGGGGGCGGGGGAAAAATGTACAATAAAGTGACACTTCTTAGCGACCAATATGTGCCGTATGATTTAACGCAGTTTCAAGAATCGGATAACGAGAGCGATTGCAGTACTGTGAATAACAGTTTTGGGTCTAGGTTTGAGAGCCCATTATTCAACGATTTTGACACCACTTTGTTTCATGATTTCGCAACCTCATATGTCGTTTCAAGTAAACCCATTCCTATGCGGAGATTATCTAGACAGAGTAGAAATAGACGGTCGTTTGTCGATTTGAGATTTGCAAGCGATTTTTCTCTGAGTCCGCTTTCCGATACCGAGTCTGTGTTTAGCCGGTACCGTCTTCCGTCAATAACATATTCGCCGCCATCGCTCGTTTCAGTGAGTGAAACGAGCGTGAGTGCGATCATAATAGAGGAAAAACCCGCCGTTGAGGAACTAAAAAAGTTAAAGCAAAAAAAGTGGGCTTATTTGTACGATGAGCCCAAGTGCGCTGAGGAGTGCATCGAGGAGAGAGAGTTGACTACATTCAGCATGGTTAAGCCTACGGTCTTACAGGATCACGAGCTCAGCAAACTCGAGTCCAGGCGCTCGTTTAAAAATAGAGATCAGAGAATTAATCTGCTGTTTTTGCGCCTATACGCCATGGACTTCAACGCACGAGTGAACGCAAAAACATTGCCAAACTCAAACGATACGCATGAAATTGATTACTTGATTTCCCGAAACCCCAACCTACGGGAGTTTCACTTGAAGCATAATTTATTTAAAATCCTGTCTTTATCTAGAGACAAGTTGTGGAACTCGGTCATCTTGGAACCTCGTTCCGACCCTTCCCCGCAATCAGCCATAAATGACGCTCGTTACACCTTATCAACAAAGAATGCTAACTCCTCTATTGTGAGGCAAAATGGGGGTTTTTTACCTTGGTCGGGTGATAAGAGTATGAAACCTGTTGGGGTGTTGAATAATGGTAGGGTTATGGAGAATGGTTTATCTCCTAATCTGGGCGTCACTCGTGAACAATATGTGGTTGTAGGGTGGTGTGCTACGAAATGGATTCCCGTTCAGTGATGTGTTGCAGGCGGCATGTTATGAACTGCAAACGTTCGAGTGAGTTTGTTATGAATAGAAGACAAATAGAAGATAACGGTTTGTTAAAGATAGGAGATAAATAGAAGACAACGGTTTGTTATAGATGGAAAACGAGTTAATGACATGAAACAAAAATTAATAGTAGAGTTATCAGTAACGTAGAGTTAATCAGTAACGTAGAATTTATCAGTAACGTAGAATTTATCAGTAGAGTTAATCAGTAACGTAGAATTAATCAGTAATCATAGAGTTAATCAGTAATCATAGAGTTAATCAGTAATCAGTTAATCATAGAATATGTTAACCATAGGGAAGAACATGTTTGTAAAAAATCACGTATTGACACTTTGTAATTTCAGTATTCATTTGTGATAGATTATACAGTATCAATGCATTAGACAAATATTACTCCTTCCTGGTGTGACACAATTTGACATCAACAGTTATTTAGAGAAGGTGGTAAATGGTGGATATGAATAGAAATATAAGAATTTTAATTCAGAAAGATTGAACAACAAAGTGAGTATTGAGTGGTATAAAGAAACATAATAGAGAACAAAATAAAGAAGCAAAATAAAGAAGAATATTAAAGATACATAATAACGCATAACATAACCATAATATAAATATATAACCATAACATAAATAATTTACAAATTTCTCCAATTCTCTAATCAATCATGTAAATTTTTCAATCACCTTTTTTTATCGCCACCATGATTGATGTTCCATTAGATATTCCACTTAAAGTACCAGCATCTTCAAGAATCTATAAAGATGATTGTATGTTCAACTTTGATACACCATCCAACAACCCATTAGGACTTGATGTGGATCTTCTTTCGTATCAAGGGTTCTCCAGAGGACCCATCAATTATACTAGAGAAAACTACGAGCGCACAGGAAATCACCTTTATGTGAACATCCGCAAGGAACTTAAACCGGAGAGTGAAAGGAATGTGTACGGGGAGTCAGGCGAAAAGTCATCAAAGATCCAGAAACTTGAAGTTAAGGATGTATCGGAGGATGATTTGTATAATACGATTGCCACGGTTTACGACGTGAAAGAAGATAAGACTTATGGGTACGATGAGATGACACCTCGGTTCCAGGCATTGGTTGAGCAGATTCTCAGCGCAAATTCGTCCAACAGAGCAGACGAAATCAAGGAATGGCAACAGGAGATCTTGGCTTGTGTTCATTCCGAGAACCTCGAGCAGATAGCGGCATCGCCCGACTTGAACAAGTGTGCACAATGCGAGTTAACCGAAAACTTGTGGATTTGTCTTGGGTGTGGGCAGATTGGGTGCGGACGAGAGCAGTTTGGGCTGGCGTTGAAGGGCAACTCGCATGCACTCGAGCATTACGAGGATACTAAACACCCTGTCGCGATCAAATTGGGGTCGTTATCGTCGGAGGGCGAGCCGGACGCATATTGTTATTCTTGTGGGGATGAAGTAAAGGTGCCGGAATTGGAAGAAAAACTCCGGATGTATGGGATTGATTTGGCTACGGCAGTCAAAACAGAAAAGAACTTGGTGGAGCTTAACATTGACAGCAATATGAAGTGGGAGTTTAAGTTGGATGGCGCCAACGGGGAGAAGCTTGCGCCTGTGTTTGGGCCAGGGTTGACTGGGATGAAGAACTTGGGTAATACGTGCTACATCAATTCGACACTCCAGTCGTTGTACAACTTTCCCGAAGTGGCTGGGGCAATGGCAAAGCTCGAGGTGCGTGCGCACGAGCCGGCAAACGATTTGGGCACACAACTATCCAAGTTGTACGACGGCTTGTTCAGCGGTCGGTACTCCAAGCCCAGCGGGTTAGACGAGTACCAAGAAGGAATCAAGCCCGCTGGGTTCAAGGCGTTGATCGGCGAGGGCCACGAGGAGTTCTCCACCCAGAGACAGCAGGATGCGCATGAGTTTTTGTCCTACTACTTGAACAAGGTAGACACTTCACTTGGACTCGACATCCACCGGTCTCTCAACTTCTTGATGCAAAACAAGGTGGTCTGTGACAACTGTCATGCGGGGTCCAAAACGGATGAGTTGGTGGATAACTTGGTGGTCAAAATCATCGAGTCTGACCCAACCTCCTTGGGTTTGAGTTTGCAAGAGTATTGTTCCCCGGAAACCATCGACGGGTTCAAGTGTACAAACTGTAATGAAACAAAGTCAGCCACCAAAACAACTGGTTTTGGAACATTCCCAACCAACCTTATCATTGGAGCACTGAGAATCAAACTCGAAAACTGGGTTCCCGTCAAGATAGATACCGCCGTGGAAGTGCCATACTCTCTTGACTTGGCTGCGTACAAAGCGCCTGGTTTTGTGACCGGAGAAACAGAGCTCGCGGCCACGGTCGCCGCCGCCGCTACCGCCCCGCTGTTTGTGCCAAATCCACAGGCATTGGAGAATCTTCTCGCAACAGGCTTTCCTGAGAACAGGTGCATCAAGGCTTTGTACCACACAGGCAACTCCAGCCCCGACGCTGCCATGGAGTGGCTTTTTGCCCACATGGAGGATATCGACATTGACGAGCCTTTGAAGGAAGACCCCGCTTCTGACGTCTCCGCTGAGGTGGCCAACCTTCAGGCCATGGGGTTTTCAGAAAAGTTGTGTCGTAAGGCTCTTGCTCTTAATGGGAACGATGTAAACCATGCAGTGGAATGGTTATTCAATAACCCACAGGATAATGGTGAAATGCCTACCAACATTACTTCCCAAAGAGACTCTTTAATTACTTCTCTTAAGGATGCACTGTCTGGCAATCCAAAGTATAACCTTCAAGCGGTAGTTTGTCATAAGGGTACTTCTCCTCATACAGGGCATTATGTAGCATTTATTAGAAAGGGTGAGAAATGGGTTTTATTTAATGATGAAAAAGTTGTTGAGGTTGATAATTTGGATGAGGTGAGAAATAATGGGTATATATATTTTTTTAGAAAAATTGAATGAGAGTGTGGTGGTGATGGGTGGTGAATTGAAAATTTTAGTCAATGGTGAATGTGAAGTGGATAATTTAGTGAATTATTTTAGTGATGATTATGTGGATAATTTAGTGAATTATTTTAGCGATGATTATGTGGATAATTTAGTGAATCGCCATGAACAGTTTATGAATCAGACTCGTAATCTCATTTTTTCGTATTCTTAAAAAATACAATCTGTATATAAGCTAAGATCTGTTATCACCCCACATGTCAATGATTCTGCGTATTAGACACAAATTAGAAAAGCGAAACGTTTCCAGAATGTAAAGATTTAAACCTTGAATGGAACAATTTACAAACTAACAATTTACTTCATTGCAAACTCTATAATCTAACAACTTAAAACTATTGTATACAAGCTATCAAGCCCAAAAACAAACTCACTTCGTTCGTTGTTCGTTTGGTTCATTGTTCGTTTGGTTCGTTGTTCGTTTGGCTCGTTGTTCGTTTGGCTCGTTGTTCGTTTGTGATCTTGTTTGACTCATTGCAAATTTTCGCCCGCTACCAAACTATGACTAAACACAAAATTTTTTTCGGACATTTAAACAGCCAGAATCCAATTTCCACATTCACAACATGTTTATTACTAACGAAAACGTCGGGGATAGATCCCGTATGGAAGATTGGAGAAGTAAGTACCAAAAAATACCCCAACATAACTAACAAACAGTTCGTGGATACGATCCTTTAACTCCTCCAGACTTGTTGCAACACGAGTACCCTGTGCCGGAGGCCAACCAAAAAATCATTTTGGAAGGAAGGGAAAAGACGGTTGACATTTTGAATGGTAAGGACGATAGGTTGGTGATTGTGATTGGTCCGTGCTCAATCCACGATCCAGAGGCTGCCTTGGACTACGCTGGACGTTTACATGCGCTTTCTGAAAAGTATAAGGGCGAGTTGCACATTGTGATGCGTGCGTACCTTGAGAAACCAAGAACCACTGTTGGGTGGAAGGGATTGATCAACGATCCCGACATTGACGGCAGTTTCAAAATCAACAAGGGTTTGCGTATCTCTAGAAAGTTGTTTGTGGATTTGACCTCCAAGTTGCCTATTGCTGGTGAAATGTTGGACACCATTTCTCCGCAATTCTTGCTGGACTTGTTCTCTGTGGGTGCCATTGGTGCTAGAACCACGGAGTCGCAGTTACACAGAGAATTGGCCTCAGGGTTGTCGTTCCCAATCGGCTTCAAGAACGGTACGGACGGTACTTTGGGTGTTGCCATCGATGCCATGAGAGCCGCCTCCCACCCTCATCACTTCCTCCTGGTCACCAAGCCAGGTGTGGTGGCCATTGTCGGTACCGACGGTAACAAGGACTGTTTCATCATCTTGAGAGGTGGTAAGAAGGGTACCAACTACGACGAGGCCTCCATCAAGGAAACAAAGCAAGACTTGGTCAAGGCCAGTATCGGAACTGCTCCTAAGGAGGCTAGAATCATGGTGGATTGTTCCCATGGTAACTCCAACAAGAACCACAGAAACCAACCTTTGGTGGCTGCTGAAATCGCCAGACAAGTTGCTGCTGGTGAGCAATCTATTTGTGGTTTGATGATTGAATCGAATATTGTTGAGGGTAGACAAGATGTTCCTCCTCAATCCGAGGGTGGTAAGCTGGCTTTGAAGTATGGGTGTTCGATTACTGATGCTTGTATTGGATGGGAAGATACTGAGGCTGTTTTGAAGACTTTGGCTGATGCTGTGATTGCTAGAAGGGGATTGTGATGTATATAGGCACCGAGTGTGGGAGTGAATATTTATTAGATAGAATAATAGATATGTAAACGATGAATGCTGAATGACGAACGAACGAACGAAGTGAGTGATGACTTTTACAAATGAACCGAGTCTGCAAACGAACGAACGAACGAAGTGAGTTATAAATTTTTACCAATGAACCGAGTCTACAAACGAACGAACGAACGAAGTGAGTTATAAATTTTTACAAATGAACCGAGTCTACAGACGAACGAACGAACGAAGTGAGTTACAAATTTTTACAAATGAACTGAGTCTACAAACAAACGAAGTGAGTGGTAAATTTTTACAAATGAACCAGACTCTACAAACAAACCAGATTCTACAACGATATCTCCTCATATTAAAAACAAAAATGTCATGCAAGAATTATCCTATTTATATATCTGTACTTATTCTTTGAATATTTGTTAGGGACTATATTGTGTAATACCTTATGTCAGCTTCGATAGACGCTTGAGGTCAGAGGAGATGAGCGTTCGGGAATTACACACAGGATTCTGAGAAGGATGAATGTCGTTCGATTCGTCGATAGGAGTTGGAATTGATGCTTGAGACCTGAAAAGGAGGAACTTTCGCCGGGCAAAATATATTAAAAAATGCTTAATTCTAACCCGAAGGAATGCGAGCCCCCGGAGAGAGTTCAATGAGCCAAGGAAAAAGGGACGGAAGTTAGGAAAGTATAGATAGTTCTGATATCGTTAGGTGAAAGAAATGGGGAACAGCTAATAAATAAGTTACCCGCACATTATATAATCAACCTACTTTGCTCAAAAAACGGTTAACAATATTCTATGTATTCTTTTCATTACCTCATCCAAATTGACTATAAATAAATATTAACCATTTACTAGACATGATACTAAGTATTAATTTTCTATTCTATTCTCTATTTTCTATTCTATTCTCTATTTTCTATTCTATTCTCTATTTTCTATTCTATTCTCTATTTTCTATTCTCTATTTTCTATTCTCTATTTTCTATTCTCTATTTTCTATTCTCTATTCTAACATCCTCTCAGTATCATCCACCTTACCTAATATACATCACTTTTTTTGCACCGAGCCCCTGACCAATCTCCGATGAGAAACCTTAAACAACATTACATAATATTCATACATCTCAAACACATGTTTGAAACCGCCAACCATTCTCTCCCATCACAAAGTTAAAATGTGCCCACAAAAAACCAGCAAAAACGAAAACAAAAAACATGAGATCATTCATCAAGTCGCATAGGCGAAGTGAATCGTCCAGCTCTGACCAATTCGAGGATTTTAGCAAACAGTACACTCAGCATACACCACAGCATGGAAAGAATAAAATCGGTTCCAAGACGCCAATCAATTCGCCAAGCTTACCGAGCAGCGCTACCCTTACACCTCCACAGTTGAGTAACGGCGGGGGAGGTGTTTCTGCAGGCAGAGGGTCGTTCAGTACGCCGGCCAATCTGATACAGAGCGGAAGCACGCTAAATACGGGGGGCAGCGGAACAAATACATCTATGTCCTCACCCAAAAAGCTCTTGAATCCGATCAAAAGTTTATTTTCATCTAGCAAGGATGAACTGAAGAAGAAAAGACACAGCTTTGGGCAGGTGTCGAATTTGTCATCTTTATCGCTGGCAAGCTCAATGCATGATTTTTCTCAAAAATACTCCAAGCCATCACCGAAGATTGTCACGTCAAGTTCGTTTCCGTCCTTGACCACACCGTACTCGTTGCAACTGAAGGGTCCGACACAGCCTAGCGAAGCAACCGCAGCAGCCGCAGCTGCTGCGGCGATGAAGGCCTCAGCCAAGCCGCCTGCGGTCCCCAAAAAACTCAAGCCGCCCATTTCTCTTCCGGCAATGGATGAGGACAATGCCTCGACTCCCTCCATCACCATTTCAGAGGGCAAGTTCGTAACGAAGCTGGTTAGTTTTAAGCATAAGAAAGATGAGCATGATGATTTGGATTCGGATTCGGACGATTCCTCTTCTTCCCAGTTTTCCTTCATAAAGGACCGCAGAGGTGGTCGAAATACCTCAGTAAAGTATTACAAGACAAAGACTGCTGTGACAGAGGGCACAAACACTTTTGGAGAACACGATTTGGGGTATGAAGTGGATGAGTATTCTGACTATGATTTTGAGAATAATGGTATGGATGATATAGAGGATGGTGAGGATGATATTAAGTACAATGATCTTTTTGATGATGAGAAAAGCATGAAGGGGAGATTGGATGGAAGTTTGAGTGAAGGAGAATATGATGACGGGAGTTTCAATGGGAGTTTTAATGATAGAAGTTTGAATGAGAGTTTCAATGAGAGTTTCAATGAGAGTTTCAAGGAGAGCATCAATGATAATGAAAAAAAATATGAGAACACACTAGAAAATGATGATGCTAAATACGAGGAAAACGATAAAAGTGTCGATGACTGGGTTGGCCTGAGAGACAACACCTTTGTACAACCGTTGAACCTCAATGAAATAGGTATTCATGGATCTTTCCACGATACAGATTCAAGTGAGCCCGAAGATCCTAGCAAAATCGTCTACGAGGATGATATCTTGGAGAACTACTTGTACTTTTCCAAATCGCCATCCGTGGATTACAACGCGGACCATTTTTCTCCTCTTCGTCCGGACGTGGAATCAAACTTGCTGGAGTTGCTGGACGAGTCAGAACTTGACGAAGCAAACGACACAATTGTAAATCCTCGTCATTCGATCAATCTTCTCATGAACATGTTGACTTCGTTAGAAACATCGGCTGAGGTTGTGGAAACTAAAGATGTCGACACTCCCAAACTCGAGCCCGCCAACCAGAGAGGTTCTATTCTGAACATGATGAGTCTTTTGGCTAACTTGGAAAAACTGCAAGTTGAACAAACAGAACAAGCTGAGTCGAACCGTCGTTCTATCATTGACATGATGTCGACGTTGGCCAGCTTGGAAACCACTCTGAAGGACTCCAAGCGTAACTCCATTAACAACATGATGCAAACCATGGCCAAGTTGGAGTCATCCATTGAAAAGAAACCCAAATTCAAGAGTCTGCTTGAGAGGTTAAAAATGGACGGCGCCAATGATCTGAGATATTCATGGTTCAACAATGACGAGAAAATCAGCATAAAAGATTCCAAGAGGGTTTCAGGTATTACTGAGGAATCTTCTAACATCGAGAGTGATTTAAGTTTGGACAAAGAAATTCCTCGTATTGTCGCTCCGGAGGTTGCCGATAAAAACGAATCGTACGATGAACCCAAGGATCATCACGAAGCTTTCACTGACGGAGCATACATCTTGGATGAAGATCTTCTCGACGAAATCAACCAAATGCCCGAAGATTACGACTTCGATCATCATTTGAAGCCTTCTGTGGGGGTGCCAAAACCAAGCTTTCTAAGATCAAACTCATACAACAAGAAACCTTCTAAGTCGGTTGTTGATACAAACTTTCTGTCAAATATCATCCAAACTCCCAGTAAAACCGTTACTTTCTACCGCAGCAACAGCACAGGTTCCTCGAGCGAGGCCAGCCGTAGTAGAAGTATAAGCAGGGGCCATCTGATGCGTTCCTTTGTTCTGGTAGAAGAACTAGAAGAGGACGAGGACGAGGACAATCACTTGGGCGATTACTACAGAAGTAACAGAGAACATTCTCTGAGATCTCCTCCTCCGCGCTATGCTAAGTCATTGGACTCGAAGTTTAGAAATCAGATTATTTCGAGAAGTAGAGAGCAAACAGCGAGTCCTAGAAAGGAAAGATTTAGTCATTCAAATGCATAGAAATATACATTATTTCATAAAATTGTAGGATTTAGCAATTTTCATCAACAATCTCTAATGGAGGAGCGTTAGACAGCAACCCTTCCCATAATAGAAGAACCTATGCAAGTGCATAAAACAATACCGCGAAAACTTTAGAAGCAAAGCAATCATCGAACAATGTTTGTTTTCACCGCAATTCTATTTTTGCACCCAACCGAAAAATTGCGGTTGCAAAATCAGTATAAAAGGGTCTTGAGATGACTTCAATTAAATCATCAACCAACTTCTACTTTCTTTAACATGCAATTCTCCACTTTCACCCTTGCTGCCATCGCTTCTTCTGTCGTTTCTGCTGGTTTCGCCAACGTCACCACCATTACCACTGACATCACCAAAACTGGTTACACCACGTACTGTCCTGAACCAACCCACTTGACTGTCACCCAATGTGTTGACGACATGTGTGGCGAGAAGACCATCACTGTAACCGAGCCAACCACCGTCACTGTTGACGAATGCACCATTCACACCACCATTGTCACTGCTTGGCACGAAGTTACTGAAACCGTTTGCGACGAATGCGAACACCCTAAGGAAACCCCTGCACCATCGTCATCTCAACCACCTGTTGAAGAAGAATGCACCACTTCCAACCCACCTCCTCAAGAAACTCAACCACCTGTTGAAGAAGAATGCACCACCTCCCAACCACCAGTTCAACCAACCGTTGAAACTGCTGAAAACGCCGGTAACAAACAATTTGTTGGTGCTGCTGCTGGTTTCCTTGTCATTGCTGCTGCTTTATTGTAAATTGCATAATAATTTTTACCCTGGAGGTCGATCTTATACCTTGATACATAGTAGACTATGATTGCTTATTGCATCTGATATTGAGTCCTGTGTTTACATATTAATAAATATCTCTTACTTTCATTTTGTAATTAGAGAATTCCACTGCCAAAGTGAATTTGTGGGCTGTGGAGGGGCCAGATTGAACGAACAAATGATGAGCCATTCACTCAAATATCACGCTGTGTACTTGTTAATCGATATACTACAATTAATGATTTCTCTATAGTATTTATATATGCTGTTCTTTCATAAAACTGTTAAAATCATAAGAATCACCTGCATAATCAAAGTAGTTTGATTCCATCAGTGGTAATCTCTTGTTGACAGAAGTGTACGGAGGCAACACTGCATTTTGGAAATTTTGAAACTGTTTTCTCAGAGGACCTCTAGAAGGAGGAACGATTCTCTTCAGATTATATGAAGCACTTTGAACTGAAGTCTCCAGTGTAAGTGAGTTGGTGGACTTTTTGTTATTCAAAGTCGGACCACGAAGAGAGGTTGGAGTCTGATAACTTTGTTTAGGATCCAAAGAGGAAGTCGAATCAGTTGATCTGTTGGAAAAGGTGCTGGCAGTTGAGCCCGAGCGGAAGAGCCAAGTATCATTGCGGTACTTGGAGTACAAACTGAGTAAGTCAGATTCTTCTTCATCATCAACTAGAACAACCTCCACTTCCTTACCATCTCTTGTCCTTTCAGTGACAGACTTGTAAGAGTAAATAGAACTTTGTCTATTGACCAAACAGAGGTCATAATTATCTTTTGTCAAGTCAATAACAACACTTTCGGTATCCGAATGCAGCGAGCTCGAAGAAGGTTTACTGGTTCTACTCAGTTGGTAACTTGAGTAAGAAGCACCGGATCCTGACTCGGCATATTGGTTTCTGTGAATCTTCAAATCAGTCAATTCCTTGGTGATTTGTAAGACTCTTTTGTCGTTTGGAGGCTGGAACCCGCCCAAACGAGTCTTGTCGATGTCATAGATTGTGGGTGCAACCTTGTTGAAAAGATTATCATTGTCGTTGCAATCACCACCAGCTTCCAAGAAGTCAACGTCGTAGTTCACAGCCTTTGGAGGCAGTTCCACAACAATATCCATCATTTCTGGACTCAGTGCTTCGGTTGTGTATGGCGATGACACTTGGTGGTGCTGAGTCTTTCTATGGATGGTTGCTCTTGGAGTTGGTGCTGGAGGGTTTGGATACGAAACAGACTCTGCTAGCGAGGATTGCGAAGAGTACATCGACGGGTGCGACAGGGCCACGCTCATCATATCAAAATCAATACTGTATAACAGTTTGTGGCGCTGGTGCTGCACTTGCTTGACTTGGCTAGCCAAGTTTGGTGTTGATTTCAGTCTAGTGGAGTACGCTGAGTCAGTTTCATCAGAATCCAGATCGTGGTATGATTGCATTCTCTGTTGTAACAAGTACTTGGCCGCTCTAGAAGGAACACCAATTGGTTCCAACTCCTCTTCCTTTTCGGTTTCGTCTTCCTCTGATTCGTAACTCAATGGAGAAGGGTTTTGTTTCTTTGGGAAACTGAAACTTCTACCATATCCTTCATTGTCGCTTTCGGAAATGATTCTCCTTGGCACCGGAGTGGTCGAAGTGGTGACTTCCAGGTACAGGATACTTTCCACATCGTTGAAGTAGTACTCATCAAGTTCAATCAGCGCATCGAAGCTTGAATCCACTCCTTGTTGAGGAGGAGGTGCCATGTGTGGATGCGCAGTGATCTTGGGTGGCTCAATGAGAGTTGGAACACGGCTGATGCGCAATGGTTGAATTGCTTCGTGTGATTTTTCAGCAACCATAATGGTATCACCATGATCAGACTCATCTTCCCATTCAGAATCGTCCCCAATGGTAACACTTCCTGCAGGTGTAGGAGGTAAACTCTTGAGCTCCTTTACATTTATGTTTTCAACCTCTCCAAGACTAATATCAATTGATTTCTGTAAGGAGTTCCATGACGAGGTGGATGCTTCCGAGGTTTCGGATGTAACTCTGTTTGGAATCACTGGTTTTTCAAACGCCATGTTCGACTTGTTGATTGGTTTAGTGAAAGGAGCAGGATGGGTTCCGTGAGAAACGGTTGGTTGGTTACCTTGAGAGTATGCTGATTGGTTACCTTGAGAGTATGCTGATTGGTTACCTTGATAGTATGCTGATTGGTTAACGTTGGAATATGATGATTGGTTACTGTTAGAAAATGATGACAGATTACCATGAGAGTATGTGTTCGCATGGTATGGTGCTGAAGAGGCTGAAACATTGTGTTTGGTAAATTGAACTTCTGGACCTTGCTGATTGTGTGTTTGGTTGAGTTGCTTGATCATCACTGGCAGATGCACAGCATTTTGATTTATAGTTTTGAGTTTTGGAGGTTCTCTGATGCTTCTAGAATGGTAATCAAACTGTGCATAGCTAATGATATCACCAACAGAACTGAAAGAACTCACCGAAGAAACATGAGATTCGTCACTGAATGATCTCTTATGGATTTTAAGCTGATTATCATTAAGCAGAGTTTTGGATTCAAAGATATGCTTTGGCTCTGGAAGAGGAGGAAGTTCATTGGGTCTAAACCCATCCTTTTCAGGCACTGTAGGGGCCCTAACACTCGAGTGTCTTGAACTAGCCTGACTGTTGGACATTTCTTCAATTATACTCAACTCATCTGGGGAAAGGATCTTTTGGTACTTACCGTTTGGTTTTCTGCTCAACTTTGCCAAGTCCTCGCTGGTAAATAAGCGACCACCACTTTTCGGACGTGGTGGGATCGGAGGTAATCCATTCAGCTTCATATAGCTGTAGTTCATTTCACCATCACTGTCGCTATCGAGTTTCTCGTATTTGGCACCATTATATACAAGTTGTACTCTTTTAGGAGAGGCGGGTGTCAGCTTCGACCGAGGTCTAGGCTGCTGCTCCTTTTCGATGTTTTTCTGTGAAAGCTTTGGAGGTAATTGCAATTTGAATGGAATTGGAATAACATATTTCGAAGAATTCCTGTCATTGGCTACGTGCAACCGCTTCAGAATCGGAGATTGGGATAGCAGCTTTAACTTATCCTGAAGAACATTCAGGGACCCTGATGAACTATGGGACCGAAGGTCATCAGTACTAGTCATTGGGTAGTTGGAGACCCTCATCGCCACGGGTGGGGCTGATTTACGGTATCTCCGCTTCTGTTGTTGTTCAAGTTGTTCCCTTCTGGTTGGACTCTGTGGAGTGCTCATTGATGTGGGTTCTGACATGATACTCGGGTATAGGTTGTATCTCTATGTTTTTTTTTATTATTCTTGTTCCAACTTCGTATATATAATTGAATTGTCACTCGTCAGAACAATAGCTTCTATTATGTTGTACAGCCAAACAAGGAGTTTTCAAAACAGTCTTTTAAATCGTGCACAATAATACCGCCTTTGATAAAATTGATTTTTTTATAAAAAATTCTAATAGAGATACTGTAAACTTCTTAAATGATAGAATGTGTAAAAAAAGTTGCAAGAACTCGTAATATTTTGTGGTTTACGGTGAGTTGAGTATATTAGTTTGCTGCAAATTTGTTTACAAATGCGCCCAATTAGGAAAGTTCCAAATATAAAAGCTGAATACAGTAATTGATTTGTTATGGTAAACAAATGAGCCAGCATTATACTGCAAGTACTTTAGTTTGAACAAAGGGAACACTAAAGCCGTAATATGTACCGCATATGTAGTTTTTATTTACAGAGCTACTCGAGATACGTATCTGCGGAAATGTTGGATAGAAGGAGATTGTGATCTCCAGTAGTTCAAGTCTAATTTAAAATGTCGAAGCTATACCCTTTTTTGGATGTAAAGTTAGATATATTATTACAAGTTGTTTTTGGTAGATTGATATACGTCTTGCGTCTTAATGATTGCAAAAGTTTGCGACATTCTTATATTTCGACATTACCAAGCGTGAATTTGCTGCAAAAAAGCACCTCATGCTTGAAAACAAAAACCAAAAGAATGTTCAGGAAACATCCGTAGCGAATCGAGTTGAGATGAATGACATACTGAATAGTCCCAAGCAGGAATTTGACCAAACTTCTTCACAATATTCCAACGATGAATCATTTTGCAGCCAAGGGGTAGTACACCATGATACGCCTCGAATCGCTCTAAGTACCAACGCTGAGGCCCTGGTTGGACTCAAGTATATTCCTATAAAATGTATGGATCACTTTCGCAAAAAAGGAACTGTGTTTAATCTTATGGTTGCAGGACAGTCAGGGTTAGGCAAAACATCCTTCATTAACACACTTTTTGGAGAGAAGTTAGTGGATCACAAAACAGTCACTACACAGAATATTCGCGTACACAAGTTTGAGTTGGAGTCTGAAGGCTTCAAGTTGAATTTCAGTGCTATCGACACACCCGGGTTTGGAGATAAAATTGATAATAGACATGCACATGTGCCACTAATTGATTATATTGAAGAACAATTTAGATTATACTTGTATCAGAGCGAACAGCCAGATAGAAGTCAATTGGTTGATTCGAGGGTACATTGTTGCATATATTTTCTTCCACCGTCTGGGGCAGTGTTAAGACCACTTGATATACAAACCATCAAGGAGTTGAGCACACGGACCAATGTGATTCCAGTGATCAGCAAAGGTGATACGTTGAATGAACAAGAGACACAAAGATTCCGCCACTTGGTCCAATACACATTGAACTTGTATAAGATTGAAGTGTGTGATAAGATGGCGGATGCAGCAGCTCGACAAAAAATAGGTAATGTTGTTCCCTTAGTTGTGATCAGCAAGGACCGCAAGTATCCTTGGGGAAGTTACGAAGCCAACAGCGAGGAAGATTGTGACTTCATAATTCTCAAAGAGTATGTTATTCTTGAAAACATGTTAGATCTTAAGATCTCTACTGAAGTGTACTATGAGATTTACCGGTCTCAATGTTTAAGCGAAAGAGTCGAGCAGTATTTGATTCTCTCAAAGCAAGATTTCGTACACGGGATGGATGGGATTTCACAGCACGCACTCTACAGTAAATTCTCATTGAAGCAGCTTGAAGAAAGCATAGCATTGGAAAGCCCAGTATTCAAACGAATCAACAAGGAGGCGGAATTATCATTCAATAGGTTCGTTGAACAAGAGGAAACCAAGTTCTTTGAATGGAGAAAGCGTCTTGTCGAGCAACAGGACGAGTTCAACAAGGAAATTGAGATGCAACACAAACTGATGATGGATCTTCAGGCTGAAGTGGATCAATTGAAGGGGGAAGCGGATGATACCGAAAACAAGGTTGCTACCTTTGGCCAAACGTTCCGCAAGAAGTTACCATTAAAAAAGTTGTTCTACTGGGGTGACACAGAACAATAATTTGCAGCATTAGGGCTCACGGGTCGTGCGCCGGCCAATACAAAAGTATAAATTCAACAGCTCTTGCGTAAATTTTTTTTAAAAAAGTACATCTCTAAGGGTAAGTAATGATACAACAGTTACAGGACGAATAATTTATATCTAAGTATGTTTTTTCTGGCATCTCTAATGTTAGGGCTTTTCAGCTCGATGAATTTAACCTTGACTATATCCGATAACTTGTTTTTTTATTTAGGCTAGTACTAATATTTAGATAATAAACTTTTTTTTGAATAGAAACAGATGTAGAGCGAATTGTAAAGTAGAGTCCATTGGATGGCGGTGGCATGCCGAGTATCGTTAAAAATACCATAAGAAAAAAAATCAATCAATGACCAATTGGTCGAAGAATGTCTACAAATGATGAAGCAAATACTTCGATAGGAAGGAAGAAACAAGATACAGAAGCCCCACGAGATGTCAATGTGATTCTTGACCATTCAGCATTCGTCCGGGGCATCGGCAACATCAAGCGTTGGTTCAACAACGAGTATATTACTAAGAACTTTTCTACAAACAGAGGCACGCAGAAGGTGAGGTTGAACTTTCTTATCCCAGCGTACACTCTCCATGAGTTTGAATTTCTGAAGAAAGGCACGTCGATGCTGGCCACAAACTCGCGGGAGTCCATCCGATTCATCGATAGCTACTTTGAACTGGAAAATGAGGGAAACGATCGCATCGAGTACAATGTGATACTCGAGGGGAATAATGAAAACAACATTCCATGGAAGGACTGTGCCCGGTTCAAGATACACTCGCCAAAGATTGGGGAGTTTCCTAACTTCAGAACCAAGTTTGACTCAAACTTGATTATTCCCTTGAGTAACGTCAACGACTCGTTCGACCAGGAGTTTGGAGGCTTGTCCATCCGCTCCAAAATCAATGACATCCAGTACGAAAACTCTGAGCTGTATCAGAATGCCGTTGCGCATTCTGACAACTTGGCTGAGATGCCTGCAAGGTTGCGGTTTTTGATCAGAACATGCATTCAGAATCAGTATATTAAGAAGCACAGTACTGACTGGAAATTGGTTACAGAAGATGGAATTACGAAAATATGGGCTAGCAGTTATGGTATCGACTGTATGAATGTGAATGAAGCTGAGGTTTTAATTTTCCAAGATCATGATATGAACAAGTTTAAGAAGTTTACTCCACACAATTCGTATGCAATTGATTCAGATAATTATAACCATCACTCTAATGTTTTACACAGTGCTGTAGATACCACTTCATATGAGTATTCCGATGTTAATGGTCGTCGTGGTCAGAAAAAGAAGGTTATGGAAGGTGTTACTTCAGATTATTCTGTTGGATATAATGGTGAAATTGTAAAAAAGGAGAGTTACAAGACTATTAATTATGCACCAAGACCGAAGGGTGAATTATGGAAGCCATGATCTTTATTGATAGTTAGAACCATTGGTACCATGACATGTCATTTTTAAGGATATATAAAGAATTGGATATATAAAGAATTGGATATACAAAGAATTGGATATATAAAGAATTGGATATATAAAGAATTGGATATATAAAGAATTTGATATATGATGGATATAAAGAAGTGGATATGTATAAGAAACTAATATTGAATATCAACAATTATATATATACTTGAATTGACTAGAATTACCATTCAAACTAACACTTCACACATTTATTGAGCTTCACACGACTGAACCAAAAATTTCAATCCAAAAAAAAACAACAAGTTATACGCTCCGCAAAGTAACTATCGAGTGAAAAACTTGTCATCATACGTTATTACTTCAACGGCTAATCATCATGAATAGTCAGATAACAAGTGAACAATTCCAAAAGATTGTTCAAAGATGGCACCAATTACGAAACCAATACGGTGAGCAAGCTGTGAACGTTCAAGAATTTGTACATCTATCTAAATACATACGTTTTATTCAACAGAATGCACAGGGAGGTCAATCAAACCAAGGTTCCCAACAGCCGGGTCCAGAAAAGGATTTATTTGCTGGTACTGGTACACAGCATTCGCTGCCTCAGGTTCAACTGAGCACACCACAAGGTAATCAAATGAATGGACCAGGCATGAATGCGAATATGCAGAATATGATGGGTGGAGGAATGGGACATTCTATGCAACAACAGCAGCAGCAGCAACAGCAGCAACAGCAGCAACAGCAGCAGCAGCAACAGCAGCAACAGCAACAACAGCAACAACAGCAACAGCAACAACAGCAACAGCAGCAGCAGCAACGGCAACAGCAGCACCACCAACAACAGCAACAACAACAGCAACAACAGCAACAACAACAGCAACAACAGCAACAACAGCACCACCACCAACAACAACAGCACCAACACCAACACCAACACCAGCACCAGCAGCACCAACAACAACTGCAACAGCACCAACAACAACACCTCCAGCAGCAACAACTTCATCAACTTCAACAACCTTCACAACAGTTGCTCCAACCGCCATTTCCTCCCAGTTCTCTGGGAAGCACCAATAACTTTCCCAACGGTATGCCTAATGCACAAGGAAATGGTGGAGCGGTTTCGGGCGAGTCTGCATTCACCGCGCTGCAATTCCGTCTCGTCAAATCTCAATTCGGAGCACTCAAATATTTGATTAAAAGTCCGGGATCATCGAATGGGCCTATACCCCAGAATTTGGTGGAGTTTGTGACAAACGAGAGAAATGCGTATCCTACAGGTGAGTACATTAGTGCGCAGCAGACTGCTCCGCCTCCCGTTGCCGCACAAGCACCGCAGCAATTAAATAGCATGAGTCCCATGGGCGGGTTGAACAGTGCGGCAAGTCCTCCACAGGTGCCTGTTTCTCAGAAGCCACAACCCAACCCGGGCCAAATGGCCCAGAAGCCACTGTCGGTGCCATCACAAAATCCTACGCCTCAAACAAAAAGGCCGTCTGTTTACCCTGCATTCAATGGTCTGTCTCCGACACCGCCTGTTGCAAGCGCAGTTTCCACAAATGCACAGATTCAATCGCAGATTCAATCACAAATTCAGTCTCTGATCCAATCTCTGGTTCCGCCGCTTGCAAACCTTTCCAAGACATTCAAGCCGGTTCTCCATGATCCTCAACCTCCCAGAAGAATCGAGAAGTTGATCCCTGATAAGCATAATAATAAAAAGTTGGTAATTCCAATAAGCAAGCCTAATATCCAGGTGGATTGTTATGAATTGCCTGAAATCTTGGTTGATACTGATAAGGATGTTCCATATTCACAACTTTACTCATCCCTGAGTAGATTGCAATTTCCTAGTATTTCACCAGAAGGTATTTCGATGGATGATATTATGAGCAACAAAGAAGTGGCTATGATTTTACAAATTGAAATGGAGAAGGACAAGATTAAGAAACAGTTACAAAATGATGATGGTTCTAATGCTGAACACCTCAATGCCAACTTGGCTGCGTTGGAGTTATTGCCATACCAAAAACAATTGCGTGGTAAAATCTTATCTCAAGTTTGGTTCAGCAAATCGTTGTTACCTAACTCACATCCCAACTTTTTGGCCAAGTTTAGTTCCTTGACTATGGAGAACGTGAATGCAACTCATGAATTGTATTCACACCAACTCAAATCTCTAATGCTTGCACAGAACCTTAAGCATCAGAAGACAATTAATGAGATTTTGTCTTTTAGAAATAGAAAAGTCGAAACCTTGAACAAGCGCAAGGAGAGAATGAATAGGTTTGAAACTAAAATTAACAGTTTCCACAATCAAATAGCCAAGGAAGAACAAAAGAGAATCGAGCGTATGGCTAAACAACGTTTGCAAGCGTTGAAGTCCAACGATGAAGAAGCCTACTTGAAATTGTTGGATCACACCAAGGATACAAGAATTACCCATTTGTTAAAACAAACAAACCAGTTTTTGGATTCTTTGGCCACGGCTGTTTCTCAACAACAACGTGAATCGCAAAGCAAAAAGAAGGCAGGTGCCCAAAAAGTCGAGGAAGAAGTTCAGGATGACGAGAAAAGAGAAAAGATGGACTATTACCAGGTTGCCCATAGAATCAAAGAAGAAGTCACCCAGCAACCTTCGATCTTGGTTGGTGGTACTTTGAAAGAATACCAACTTAAAGGTTTGCAATGGATGGTTTCGCTTTATAATAACCACTTGAACGGTATTTTGGCCGATGAAATGGGTTTGGGTAAGACAATTCAAACCATTTCGTTAGTCACATACTTGGTTGAAGTGAAGAAAACTTCTGGACCATTCTTGGTGATTGTTCCGTTATCCACTTTAACCAATTGGAACTTGGAATTCGACAAGTGGGCTCCTTCAGTCAAGAAGATTACCTACAAGGGTACTCCAAACCAGCGTAAGTACATGCAGCAAGATATCCGTAGTGGTAACTTCCAAATCTTACTTACTACTTTCGAATATATCATCAAGGACAAGGCTCTTTTACTGAGAATTAAGTGGGTTCATATGATTATCGATGAAGGTCACAGAATGAAAAATGCAAACTCAAAGTTATCGGAAACTTTGACTCAACATTATCACTCTGACTACCGTTTGATTTTAACCGGTACCCCATTGCAAAACAACTTACCCGAGTTGTGGGCATTGCTTAACTTTGTTTTGCCAAAGATTTTCAACTCGGTCAAATCGTTTGATGAATGGTTCAATACTCCATTCTCAAATACTGGTGGTCAAGACAAGATTGAATTATCCGAAGAAGAAACACTTTTGGTCATTAGAAGATTACATAAGGTCTTGAGACCTTTCCTTTTGCGTAGATTAAAGAAAGATGTCGAAAAGGATTTACCAAGCAAAGTTGAAAAGGTTGTCAAGTGTAAGATGTCAGCTTTGCAATCGAAACTTTACCAGCAAATGTTAAGACACAATATCTTGTACGCAAGTGACCTGGCAACCAGTGAAACCCCAATCATCATCAAGAATGCCAATAACCAAATCATGCAATTGCGTAAGATTTGTAACCACCCTTTTGTGTATGAGGAAGTTGAAAACTTGATTAATCCATCAGTGGAAACAAACGATCAAATCTGGAGAGTTGCAGGTAAATTCGAATTGCTTGACAAAATCTTACCTAAATTCTATAAGACTGGACATCGTGTGCTTATCTTTTTCCAAATGACACAAATCATGGATATCATGGAAGATTTCTTACGTTTACGTAACCTCAAGTATATGAGATTGGATGGTGGTACCAAGGCTGATGATAGAACCAGTTTGTTGAAATTATTCAATGCGCCTAACTCAGAATACTTTTGTTTCTTGCTTTCGACAAGAGCTGGTGGGTTGGGTCTTAACTTGCAAACGGCTGATACTGTCATTATTTTCGACACCGATTGGAATCCCCATCAAGATTTACAAGCTCAAGACAGAGCACATAGAATTGGTCAGAAGAATGAGGTTCGTATTTTACGTTTGATCACTGAAGATTCTGTTGAAGAAATGATCTTGGAGCGTGCTCACGCCAAGTTGGAAATCGATGGTAAGGTTATTCAAGCAGGTAAGTTTGACAACAAGTCGACTGCCGAAGAACAAGAAGCCATGTTGCGTGCCTTGATGGAGAAAGAAGAAGAGCGCCGGAAAATTGGCCAAGGGGATGGTGATGATGAAGACGAATTAGATGATGATGAATTAAACAGAATCATTTCAAGAAATGACGCTGAATTGATTACATTCAGAAAATTGGATGAGGAACGTATCCAGGAAACCAGGGAAGCAGTATATCCAACCAGACTCTTTTCCGAACCAGAGTTGCCATCAATCTACAAGAGAAACCCAGAAGAGTTAATCAAGAAGGACGAAATCAGTATTGATGACTACGGTAGAGGTAATAGAGAAAGAAAGACCACCACATATGATGACAATTTGACTGAAGAACAATGGTTGCGTAAGATTGACGGTGTTATCGATAGCGATGGAGAAGGTGGAGGTGTAGGTGTCATTGACTATATTGATCTTGACGATAAACCATCAAACAAAAAGCGTGGAAGAGGTAGACCAAAGTCCAAACCTGTTATTGAAGATTACTACAGTGGTGATGAGTCGGACTCCGATAAGAGAGGATTCTTTGACTTGGACGAGCTGCCTGAACCTGCCAGAAAGAGAAATGCCTTTGGTATCCCAAGAAATTCTTCTGCTAGAGGTAGAGGAAGAGGAAGGGGAAGGGGAAGAGGAGGCAGGGGTCGTGGATCGTTGTTGTATAGGGCTGCGCCTGCCATCGATCCTCTCCAACCGGAAGAACGTCATAGACTCCAGAGCATCATGAATGCTATTGTTGACAGTATCATGGATTATAAAAATGAACATGGAAGAGTGTTATCGGAATTGTTCTTAATTAAACCATCCAAGAAGTTCTATCCAGATTACTACGTCTTAATCAAGCATCCAATTGCTCTTGATTCGGTCAAGAGACGTATCTTAAGTAAGAGCTACTCTCATTTAAGAGAAATCTTAGAAGACTTGCACTTGATGTTCACCAATGCTAAAATATATAACGAAGAAGGCTCGGTAGTGTACCAAGATGCTGCTGCCTTGGAGTCTTTAGCTCATCAAAGGTTTAGGGAATTGGCTAACTTTATCAGTGAAGATGAAAAATCAAAGATCCTTGACTTTAAGGACTTTGACGAGATATTTGAATTGAGACCTTCGGGCCATCAAGCTGTCCAAATGCACCAACCTGCTCACACGTTGGCTAATGATGTATTGGACATGCATGACCCAACTCTCCATGCTTTGCATGCTGATCCCTTGGATGCTCACTTTGTCCCTGACCCGGATATGGATGATCATGGTGTCAACGCTCTTCTCGACTCAGCTCTTGATGGTGCTTTGAATGGCCTTGATGACGATAGTCCTTTTGTAGCCATGTACAATGGCTCGGAAGACGACAACTTGGAGTTGTAAAGATTGTATTAATAGAAGTATCATATTATGATATGACATGTATAAGACATTGTATTAATAAAGTATAAACTAGCTTTCTAAGTAGGGAGGTAATTCCTCGTCGATATGCGAATTGTTAACAATGTTATTAAGCACTTCATTGAACAAATCAATAAATTGAAAAAGACCTCCCTCACTAAAGTGGATCGATCCTTTGTAATGCTCATTGCTAGGAAACCCGTCACTAGCGATTGGTGGTGATTTTGTACTAAAAAATAGAAATTCCCAGTAGTTTGCTCCAAACCATGGTGCCTTCACTTCATGCGAAAATTGAAGGGCTGGAGCCAACAGAAGATCTACCAGAAACGTTGCTATGTCTCCCTGTGTACTGGTAATAAAAACAAGTCTCTTGGTGGTCAAATACAAGTAACCATCATTAGCTTTTACTTTTACATGTGGCCCATTGATCTGAAGTTTCTGTCTTGGTGATGGTGATACATACTTAATCACCTCTAAGCCATCTATATTGACCTCGAATGGTGTTTCTGATGTCCCGAGAAGTTGTTGGTAGTTCCTTTTAAGTATAACATTATTAATTGACATGTTTAAAATAATTAATATTCGGTCAGGTGACAACCTTATTTATAATTCAAAAAATAATGACTCCTAGGCGGTTCGAACGCCTGCATCTTTACGATAGTAGAACTTGAGTCTACCGCCTTAACCACTCGGCCAAAGAGCCAATTATACATTTTTTGTTGTATAAAATCGTCCTTCCTAGTGAGACTCCCCCTAAGACTCTCACAAAAGGAGGTATCGGCTGCAACCTCCTTTGTCCTACAAGGGTATCCTTGACGATTCCTCAAATGTGTTAATTTGAGGCCGCATTGGAAAATGTGTTAATCCCCAGATGCAGGCGCATATAGACTATATAAAGACCTAGGTTATCTAGCTAGAAGAACTAGAAGTTCTTACCTATCGAATCCCCTAGATAATCAGACCTTAGATATCAAATACATAAGGACTAGGAGATTGGTCCATATCTGCTGTAAAGAGCTACACCTCAATTGATACTGCTATCAATTGACCCTACTGGATTATATCCCAGACCTCTCCGGAACCCAGCCTATTCTCGCTAAGTCAGCAGAATCGGCCATTATATACAACATTTTTGTATGACTGGGTTAGACAACTTATTTAGTTGCCTCATCAGGTAGTCTCAAACACGTGCGGGTCTCACGTGTCTGAGAGGGTCGTTGTGATATGAGCATCAACTCATAGAATATTATAATTAAGTATTACTTGGCTTAGGAAGGACACAAACAAACCTAAAGCTGTTTAGGTTATCATTCTGTTAGATCTAAAAAATATGGTTATTTTATTTTCTCATTATTTCGTTGACCTTCGGTCGACACTTTCGGTAGATTCATTGACTCTGACTCTGAACTGACACAATACCAATAGTACTTATATAAGTTCAGATCTGCCGCGTTAGTTAATCTTTAAGTTTTTATATACAAATTCCAATATACCTTACGTTATAAGACCTTCCGCTAATAGATCTTCACCCAGGACAACTAGGAGAAGCTACTACTACCCATACCAGGATTAACTACATCTAACACATTCCGTATAAGAGTTACTAAGTATATTGTTCCTGAGTATATCCTCTTCATAGGAAATTCTCTCTATTTACTTATATATCAATATACCGAGGCACCGGCCTCCGTTCACTAGTAGGTCTTATCCCGTGGTTATATCTCAATACGATTGATTATTACCCTTGTCTGTGTTCTACCGTACCTCATTGAGCCAACAATACATATAAAAAATATATTAAGCCTTTATGGCCAAGTTGGTAAGGCACCTCACTAGTAATGAGGAGATCGTCAGTTCGACTCTGGCTGAAGGCATTTTTTATTATATTTTTTTTGCAAACACTCGCATCTCATTTAAGAGAAGAAAATTATACTGCAGGTATAAAGCATGGTAGCATCTAGATCTATCAACCCTAGGCTTTTAGGGTTCTTAAATAATGAACTAAAGATGGCATATGGGGCACGTTCATTGAAAAATATAGAAGCATGTCAAAACGTTTTAGATAAACTTAATCTTCGTTCTAAGTACCCAGATTCATCCAAACTAGACATCGTAGATGTGTTTTCAGGATATGGGATCTTATCAACTATGATAAACTATGATTTGAAACCAAGGAACCACATAATTATTGAGAGTACAAAGAATAGCATCAAGCTGTGGCGAGAGAGAATAGAGCATCTTCAACAAACTGGGAATACTGAGAACTTCAGATTGTATGAACAGGATGGGTACAAATGGGAAACATACGACAATTTGATACAACGGGATCAAATAATCACGCCCAGGGTGCAGTCAATGGATAAAATACACGACGAGTTGTTGATAATAGGAAACTTGACTGCCTCAGCATTGGGCGAGCCGGTTTTTGCACAGTGGTTAATGTGCTGCATCCACAAAAACTGGCTACAACGGTATGGACGGGTCAGAATGGTGTGCTTTGTACCACAAGAGACAGCGATGAAGTTCATGTCGGGTGAAGGGTTCAGAAGAAGGAACAAGTCTGCAGTCAAGAGAGATATATACACTGACTCCAAGTTAGTTGCGGTATCACTCCCTTCCGATAAAGAGCTACCAGACGGAAATTTGTATGATCCTAGAGTGATCTATAGAGACCAACCAATTGGTCTTCAAAGTAACGATACTTCTCCTCCAGGAGGAATGGCAATTATAGAGATAGAGCCATACCTGGAAAGTGGTGACAACTATGACGTTTATGACTTCATTTTAAGATCCATGTTCTTCAGTTCAACTAGATCGTTAGCTGAGAATCTTTCTAATTTGAGTGCAGGTGCCCCAGAGTACTTTGGAGAGACTTTGCCCGAGGAGATCTTGAAAAAAGGTTCCAAGGACGTTTCTGTGAACGAATGGAAACAGATTGTTGAAGCTTATGAAAAGTGGCCATTTAAGCCTGACTATGCTGAGACGTTGGACATTGTTTATGAAGAATAGATAGATTGTATTTGTTATACTATCTGTATATATGAACTTTCATTTAGAGCGATATATAATCATCTGTATATAAACCATCATCTGTATATCATCTCATCTATACCATTACACATTTCTAAATTTTGTATCCAATTAATATTCTAATATTCTAATCCTGATTACTCTGTAACATCAATTCCATTCTTTTTATCTTGTAAACATTTAATTCTTTGTTTGTAATACTACCATTAATATCCCAAACCTTTATTACTATAAACATCATACATTAGGCAAGTTACCAAGCAATTGAACCAACTTTTCACTATCAAAAACAACGTCATTACCAAAGTAAGAAGCATTGGGTAAAGCATTCATAAGAGTAACGATGGTGGGACCCACAATTCCGTTTTCTTGAACTTCATCAACCTGAGAAAATAAATTAGAGACGTTGGAATTATTGGCAACAGGCTGAGAAGGAGCAGCGGCGGCAGCCTTTTTTCTTTTCTTAGATTTAGGCTCCTCTGATTCATCATCTGATTCGTGGAACTCCTCTTCGTTGAGCTCAAACTTCTTGATGATGTTGACGCCACTAATACGGTATCTATCGGTGAACAACTCGATTGGATCTTGGTCTGGAAACAACTGGAAAAATCTAGTTATAGAAGTCTGAGCAGCATCGAGAGACAAATAGTTGAGGGCATAGTTGATATAAGTCTTCATAAACTTCTTCAAGTACAGATTTAACTTTGTGATTTGCCTTTGTTTGACTTGTTTGACATGAGCTGGGATGTTATCTGAGTCAATCAGCAAAAACACATTCAAGGCGTTGATTTCCTTGGTGAATGCAGTATCTGATGACTGTAGCAATTTTCTAATCTCATCGACATCATGATTGACAATCAAATAATTCAAGTAAACCAAAACAAACTCACCATTGAGGGTGAAGGATTTGAGGGCCAACTCGAAAACCTTGGATGCAATCTTCTTATTATCGGAGTAGAATTCCAAGTAAGCGTTCTCGGTGTAGAACTCAAAGCCCATCTTGGGAAAGTTCTTACGCAACTTGAAGACATTTCTGGCTTCTGTAATGCCCATTTGTCTTCTCGTCGAGACAAGCAATTTAATGTAGACGGTGGTTATAACGTTTATCTGGTTTTGTTCCAATTTGGACAACTGGGTGAGTCTGGTCTGCTCCTCAGCCGTTAAGAATTTATTGTCTTCTGTGATGCGGGCATTGACAGCGTCGATTTGATCGGAAACATGCTTGAAATCCTTATACAAGTACTTAGTTAACGACTCAAACACTCCCTTGCACTTGTCGTAACTGTTGTCATTTTCATACAACTCACTCAACTTGAACGCCAACAACAAACTCTTGGGGTTCAACACAATACCCTTTTGCAAAATGTCTATGGACACATTGGAGTCTTTCAAGTAATCACTATACTTGAACCACAACTCGGACACAAACGGCAAGGACAACGTGGCCTGCCTATAGCAGTAAGCGATTCTGGTTTCAAACTCCTCTGGAGTCAACTCCAAGGTGTTTTTTCTTTCGAACTCAATCCACAGAACCCACAACTTCACCTGTCTCTTGGTGGCCTCGTCGTCGTACGGGTGGATTTCTCTTTTGATTCTTTTCTGCGTCAAGTTGTTCCACTCAGTGTGCCATGATCTCGCACGCATGTACTCAGCAGACTTTTCGGAGGTGAACTTGTTTGCCGTTACAGGATTTACTTTATTTTCCCATTGGATATATTCTTGCCATGACTTTTCGATATCGTAAGTAGGTATAATTAAGAACTTTTTATAAACTTTCCGAATCAAGTCTGCCTGCTGTTGCTGTTCCCAGCCTGGATTGGGTGTCCAAGATTTTAAAAAGTCGATGTAGTCATTCCATAAGGGTCCACTGGCAACATCGATTCCGACGTCCTGGATGGCAAATTCAAATGCTTGGATGATAAAACCTCGGGCCTTCTCGCCCCCGGTGATCACGTCATTGATTCTCCGCACATGCGAGATATACAAACGGTACAACTCGATGTTGCTTGAGTTCTTCAAACTCGTTTCGAAATGTTTGGCAAGTGTTTTGGATTCTCCACGGTTCATTTCATAACTGATGTAGTTGTGCCATTGGTTTCCCTAATCTGTTAGTACGTTCTTTGATGTTTTTATGGTACTTACGTCAAACCCAAAGATTTCAAAGTACTTTTCAAACACACTCCGAACTTGTTCTTCTTTGTCTTTGATTAATACTTGTTTGATGAGTTTGGTCCATTTGATATAGTCTAATGGGTTTTCTTCTAGTTCATCTTCGAGTTGTCCGATGATATCGAGTGCCAACCGTTTCTTCTTTTCTGGAATGAACATGCTCATGTTGATTTTTTATTTGAAATGAGCATTCAGGCACAATTCACACGAACGCTCACAACGAGCGAAGTGAGTTGTGAGTTGTGAGTTGTGAGGTTTGATTAATGACTGATTGCCATTTATTAATTATGGATATATGATTTAATTTATTGTGTTCTTAATTATGAATAAATTTATAGAGTTCTTAAGAATAACTTTATAGAGTTCTTATGAATAAATTTATAGAGTTCTTATGAATAAATTTATAGAGTTCTTATGAATAAATTTATCTCTTACAAGTTCACTCTCAAATTATTTAAATTGGTAGAGTAATAATTCAAATAAAGAACAACTCTCTTTACAATTCACAATCACGTTGCAGTTGGCAATGATTTCATTTGCTAAATTCTTCATGCTTAATACTATAGGAATATGTAGGAATAAATTCAAATTGTTAATGATAACTATTCACAACTAATGAGCAGTAACACACGTCTCACTTATTTTCCGTATTGAATGGACATTCATTAAGCACTATAAGTTTATCACAATGCTAAATAAGTCACATTACTACATATATGCTCTAAACATAGATCTACATATAAACTTAAACTATCTAAACTTAAATAACATAAACATAAAATAAATAAAAAACAGGAACAACCACGTTCTTCATATCGTTGCTCTTTGTTCTTCTCATTCTCAACAAAAAATGTACACTCTCCACGTCTGGGGTCACAACCATCAAATATCAATTATCTCCCCCGAATGCCTCGCATCAGCTTGGTTACTTTCCAATTCAAACCTACAATACGAAATAGTAACATCATCAAACACAAACCTCTCAGATATTCATAAACTTCCAATCCTCATTAAAGATGATGAAAAATACCAAGGCTTTCTGAACATCTCAAGACACATCCAAGGACCACAGCCCGACCTAAGGCAGGAACTCTTGAATGAAAGCTTACTCAACCAAATCAAATACATCGATCTCATCCACGAATACAACTTGTACATAAATACCAACAACTATGAGAAATACACTCGGAAGCTCTTCAAGGACTACTTTCCGTTCCCGATGATGTACAACCAGCCGTTGAAGTTCTACAACAGTGCACTCGCGCAGGCTCAAACGGTGGGATTGGGGTCCAACGCCACAGGATTTTTCTTTGGCCGGAGCGATGAAGTGGAAGAAGAGGTCAAGCCGCTCACCAAGCTCCACGAGTCGCAGCTCGCTGCACAATCCAAGGAAAAAGCCGTCAAAAAGGAGCTGCGGAACAGCTCCAAGTGCCTCCTGTTGTTGGACGAGTACTTGAGTGTCTTGTTGGAGAACCAGATCGAAGGTTCCTCCTCCACTGTGTTATTGCATGCCTACCTATACTGCCTTACCTACGAAGAATTACCGGACCAGTTTATCAAGAGATATTTGGATTTGAAATTCACGTTGCTGTTGCCTGAATATACGACTGATGGATTTAGAGACCCGCATCCTAATGAGATCCCCAGCTTCTTCAATGAAATCGCTTACCAATGGAATAATTTACCCGGATCTTATATCACTATTTAGGTGAAATTTTTCAGAGAAAAAAATTATGGCAACTTCAGCATAGTTTCATGTATACTTGTCTATGTATATAATGATGGAATTTTTTTGTCATAGAAGAATATGTTTATGCTTTTCGAGTATCTACTGTTTGGAGATGGACGGTAGGGTTTATTACTTGATAAGGAAACAGATATGATGTAGAGTAGAATAAATACTGTGAAAACTGATGAATGGTGAAATGTGATGTATCTAAATATTCCAGACATGATAATCTCTAGACATTGATAATATGTAGAGATTGATAATATCTAGACATGGATAATATGTAGACATTGATAATATGTAGACATTGATAATATCTAGTCATTGATAATATCTAGTCATTGATAATATCTAGTCATTGATAATATCTAGTCTAATATCTAGTCATTGATAATATCTAGTCATAGCATAATATCTAATACATTCACAACATCTAATACATTCACAACATCCGTTCCTAAGTATCCGCTGAATCGTTAAACAAATCTTACGTAAAGTCGGAGATGTATCACTAACGTTTCTAATAATTACTGCTAACGGTCTCATATTGATAAACTATTCTGATTTGGTACTCGCCACTCGTATGCTCACTCACAATCTCACTGACTTGGCTCGGTTTGTTTGTGAGTGTACAACTCATCATTTTCAACCAAAAAAACATCGAAAATGAAGATCACAACCTTAATTTCATTAATCAGTATAGTATCAAGTACTACGACTACAATTCACGTAGAAAAACGATACCGAGAAAAGATTGTAGCTCCAGACTACCAATTACAACTTGATGAAAAGGCCGGGATCAAACCAACCAGTAGCGAACCGCAGAAATGGATCCGGACAGTGACAATTGATGGAGAGGAAAGGAATGAGATCGTGACGCCAACAGTCATTGCCGGAGTGACGTTTGGAGCCAAGCCTCCCAGAACCACGAACGGGTTGGAGCCATGGATTTCGTTGAATAAAGACGGGTCTCCCAAAACAATCAAGCCGCAGTTGAAGAATGGATTGACCAAGAACGGGCTGCCTACGTACGGAACTTGGTTTGCAACGGCCACAACCGTGCGCTACAGTAAGGAGGAGTTGAAGGCGCATAACATGGCGGATGATGAGGTGTTTGAGGAGGTGCAGCACATCGACGAGGACCCGGCAGAACACGCATTGAACCCGTTGATGAGATGCACGCCAGACGAGTACTCCAAAAAGGGCATGGGTAAGGACATATCCACCGAGCCCTTCTGCTTCCCCTATGACAACCAGGTGTTGAAGGCCGACAACACCTACTTTGTCACCTGGTACTCCAACTTCTTCTCGGAGGAGGTGAAAAACGTCGAGGTGCACTTATCATACGTCAAGGAGAGTGCCAGACAAAAGGGACTTAAGAGAAGCTCCGGCATGGAGAGTGCTGAGCAAAAGGGACTTAAGAGAAGCTCCGGCATGGAGAATGCTGAGCAAAACGGAAAGAAGAGAAGCTCTGTGATGGAAAAAGGCGGAACTTTACAAGACTCCTT
Organism: Kodamaea fungicola; assembly: GCA_030560575.1. NCBI lineage: Eukaryota > Fungi > Ascomycota > Pichiomycetes > Serinales > Debaryomycetaceae > Kodamaea > Kodamaea fungicola. Next base: position 423,465 of record JAKTTX010000007.1, on the reverse strand, counting down.
CTACCAAAGTGAGTGGTTACCTCGTACCAAGGGCTGGTTTCCTCTTACCGTTCAAAAGGAATGGTTTGAAGAAAGCGACTTCTACAGAAAGGTGCTTATTTCCATCCAGCCTGACAACGTCGAAGAAGCCGACTTTGACCACTTGAAGAACTCTGTTGTGATTGAAATCTCCCGAGGTGCCAAGGTCAGTAAGGAGTACATGGAAGACTTGAAGAAGATGGAGTCCAAGTATGGCGACGACTTTGAAGTTGTCGAGGGTCCAGACTATGAAAAATACTACATCATCATGGGGATGCCCACCGTGGTTGCAATTTTTGCGTTAGGTATGTATTTATTTGTTGCCATCAACAAGAAAAACACCGATTTGAGTCATTTGAAGAAGAAAACGTATGCTGGATCCAAGACCACCAAGAAGATGCTAAGTTTTGGAAAGTCCAAGACTTCATTACCTCAATTTAATGGCGAGGTCAAAAATGATTAATAGGAGGATGGTACTAATTTTGGGAAGCACAAGACCTCGGTACTTTAAAGTTTGAATGATTAGTAAGACCGCCATGTTAAGTTGGACTGTCCCTACTTTATTGGGGTGGCTAAAATTATTGATTCCGCTTGAATGATCTACAGTGCACTACGAACCAAGTAGTGGACGATTTTATAGAGATTTTTAAATAACCATAAACTCGCACACTTAACCACCCCATTCCTTACAAATAAAACAATTAGATGAACGGAATTACTAATCCCGTATCAGAGACAATAATTCATAACTATACAAGTACTTTTTTTAAACATATATGGACTATTGTTTTTCTGTTGTGTTTTTTTTGGCAACAAATGAACAACGCTGCTCAAGGATGGGTGTTGACGGGAGTCACATCGGGTGTTTGCATAGTAGGCTGTTTCATAATCTACGCAGATGATTTGTATTACTTGATTGTTCCTAAATTCATCACCAAAAGATACCCATTCCAGATCAAAGAGAACTATACGTTCATGACAGGGTCGTTAGCGTTTCTGTCTGGATGTTTGCTTTATACCACGTTTTGTCGGTTGGTTCCCGAGGCGGCCAATGGGTTACACAAGGTGTTTGAGGACGTGCGGTGGGCCAACGGGTGGATGGTTGGGTCGTACGTGGTGGGCATCTTGGTGTGCATTGCATTCAATCAACTTCTCCATATGGTCACCAGTGATTCGGTGGTGCATTGTAGTCACGGAGATCACGAAGAGGAGAGTTTGCACAGTCTACACGATGACCACGAGCATACCCACGCGCACGAGGATTTGGGCAAATCAGGCGAATCGACGCCCCTTCTCAAAACTAAGAAATCGTTCATCAACTACATTGTACCGGATGAAGAGGACCAAAACATGGGCAAGTGTATGGGCTACACCTCCGCGGAGGTGTGCGCACATATAAACCACAACCATGACTTGCATTTTTGTGAGATTCCCTCCATTCCGGATACAGAGCTTTCCAGGGTCTTGTCGCACACGCACATCGAACACCTGGAATTACTGTTGGAGGAGGAAGAGCACCATCATCATGTGCCTTCTCCGGTATCCAGGCTCTTGCTGATTGGAATCCAAACCACTTTGGCCATCACATTACACAAGTTCCCAGAGGGGTTTATTATGTTTGTCACGTCGCAATCCAATCCGAAGCTTGGCTTTGAGATATTTATTAGCTTTATGTTTCATAACCTTACTGAAGGGTTTGCAATGTGTTTGCCATTGTATTATTCTTTTGCAAGTGGCGGGAATGTGGCTACTGCCAAGCTTAAAGCTGTGAGCATCAGTTCTGTTCTTGGGGGGTTGTCTCAGCCGTTGGGCGCTCTTGCAGGCACTATATTTCTTCATTTTGGAGGTTCTGATAACTTGGACGCTGGTACGTTTGAGTTGATGAACTCGGTCATGGTTTCGATCACTGCTGGGTTTATCACTGTGATTGGGTTTTCCATGTATGGATCCGCGGTATCTTTTGGGGGGAGTCAGAATTATGTTATGGTTTGGGCGGTTGTGGGGGTTGTTTGGATGAGTTTTACTGGGATGTTATAGCGCAGCGAATGCATGGGAGGTGGCTGTGGAACTGGGCACTCTTTCGATCGTTTTCTACAAATGGCACTGAAGATCTCATTACCTACCACTACTTGACTCGTCGTTTTATTATGCTCATTGATTTGAAATTAAACTACACTCGTGTCATTATGCTCGTTGATTTGAAATTAAACAAATAAGACAAGACTCATACTATATGCCATATGAAATACAATATATCATTCAATTTTTAATTCGTAAAGAAACTCTTTAAGGTGCGAAATCAAGTATTCCTAATTAGTACTAGCTCTGACAGAGAAACGAATTCACCTTGTTTGTCAATAAAACACTCCCCTTCTACGTGTATATTCCATCCCAGTAATTTCCATCCCACTTTGTCATTCTTTTTTCCACCGCACGACCAGCATTTTTCCATCCCTTTAACGTCGAAGACCCCACAATAACATTGATTTCTACCAAAATACTACACGCCAATGACCGAAATACAGGTTCCTATAGAAAGGATCAACAACAGTACTCATGGAAGCAATTTCAGCAGAGCAAATAACGAAGCTAAAAAGAAAACAGTGGACATTCCAGAACCACTCTTACCAAATGGAGAGAAGCCCAACTTTGGCCAGAAGGACAAGAAGGCGCCCAAGGAAAAGGCTAAGAAAAAGAAGAACAAGCCCAGTGTCCCAAGCTTGCCCAACGGCGACAAGCCCAACTTTGGAGGAGACAAGCCAGAAAAGCAGGCCATCGTTGCGGACAAAAAGTGGAAAAAGACCAAGGGAGCGGAGGAAACGTATGCTGGCTCGTCGTTTTATTCATCTCCTGCTGCGTTGAACTTACCCAAGCCATCCTTCAAGTCGCCCAAGGCCGCTCACGTCGACGACCCCGTCACGTCTCCGACAAACACCCCGCATCACACCCCTCTTGCCATCAACGCCGCCCTCTCGTACCACCCGCCTCCTCAGTACCCTGTCACTATGTATCCCCCGGCGCCAAACGGCTATGTTGCATCCCAGCATATCCAGCAACCCGGCTTTGCCTACAACTACTCTCCCCAGGGCTACATTCAGTACCAACACTTCCAACAACACGCTCCTCACCCCCATGCTCCTCATCCCCATGCTCCTCATCCCCATGCTCCTCACCTTGCTCCTCCTCCTCACCTTCAGTATCATCAACAATTGCCGCTTCCTCCTTTTCACCCCAACCACCAACACCCTACTTCTGCGGTTGGTCCACATCCTAAGAACAAAGAACAAAAGATTACTTTTAACGATTTGTTAGGATCCGCCAAGTGATGCTTGTGATTGTTGGATTTATGCTGAATAGGGAGGTTATTTTGATACCGGATGAATTAGGAATTGGATCTTATCTGATTTGAGATATTAGATATTAAGAGATTATGGAATTATTATGGAGTGTTGATGAGTGTTGATATCTATTCATGACTCAGATATTCATGAGTGTTCATATCTTTTCACGAGTGTTCATATCTATTCATGACTCAGATCTATTCATGAGTATTCATATCTTTTCACGAGTGTTCATATCTATTCATGACTCAGATCTATTCATGAGTGTTCATATCTTTTCACGAGTGTTCATATCTATTCATGACTCAGATCTATTCATATCTATTCATATTCATATGGAATCTTCAAACCCCATCATCAAACCCCATAAACAAACCCCAATATCAAACACTATCACCAATCATCCTTCCATCTATTTTTACGTTTATGTCAGTGGTATCGGTACCTGGTATCTACCTTTGATATATGCATCATGCATATATATCGTGTTCAACGATATCTTCATGAATCTTATATACGAACATTGTATTATTAATGTATACTATTGGCTTGACATGAAATTACTTGTAGAAATTTCAGGATGATGGGGTGAAAACCATGCGTCACCCTTAAAACACGCTTTTGTGGCACTTTTCAAAACCAACAAGCCCATCGTTTAAGTGCCTGAGCTCCTGATATCAAAGTCACTTTCCCACTGTACGGGTAGGACTGCACAAAGAATGAACCCCTACCCCCTTCTCCCAAGAAAAAAATAGACAGAAAAAAACTAAACACATAAAAGATTGTGCAAATAACGTAATTTCATTATGATGAATAACAAGGAACTCCGTATTATAGCACTTCTTGTGTTGGACACAGTATTCTTCCTTTTGGAAGCCATCGTCGGCTATGCAGTGCACTCGTTGGCGCTTATTGCTGATTCGTTCCACATGCTTAATGATATTATCTCATTGATTGTGGCATTGTGGGCTGTCCGAGTTAAGGACAACAAACCTGCTGATGGTAAGTACACGTATGGGTGGCAAAGGGCAGAGATCTTGGGAGCACTTATTAACGCGGTGTTTTTGCTTGCCCTTTGCTTTACGATTATCATCGAGGCTATCCAAAGATTCTTTGAAACTCCTGACATCAGCAACCCAAAGTTGATCTTGGTGGTTGGTGTTGCTGGGTTGATCAGTAACGGTGTGGGTTTGGTGTTGTTCCACGAACACGGCCACTCGCACGGTGGTGGTTCGGGCCACTCCCATTCGCATGGTTCGGAGGAACACTCCCATGCTCACTCGCACGCGGATGAGGAAGCGTCCATCGGCTCGAACTCGGAGGTGGCAGACTTCTTGCCCAACAACGTGGTGAACCTGTACGACGAAAACAGCCCATTGCTTTCCAGCAAGGAGGCCACCAAGAAGAAATCCATGAACATGGAAGGTGTGTGGTTGCACGTGATGGGTGACGCTTTGGGAAATATTGGTGTGATCATCACCGCTTTGTTCATCTGGAAGACAGACTATTCTTGGAGGTTCTTGGCCGACCCGGTCACCTCGTTGGTTATCACCTTGATCATCTTTTCTTCCGCTTTGCCTTTGTGTAGAAGATCCTCCAAAATCTTGTTGCAGGCATCTCCCTCAGAGGTGGACACCGACAGGGTTATCTCCGACATTGTTGCTTTGAACTTGGTGAAAAACGTCCATGATTTCCATGTGTGGAACTTGAATGAAGACATTTTGATTGCGCTGTTACATTTGGAAATCAATGAATCCTCCTCCGGCAACTCCGGTCCCATCGACAAGAGTTTATTTGTCACTGTTGTTAGCCAAGTCCGCGAGGTTTTACATAAGTTTGGCATCCATTCGGCCACCATTCAACCGGAATTTCTGAGTGGTTCCAAGTCGCCTGTTAATACGTATGGTCCTTCTAGTAAGGACAATTGTTCTGTTGATGAATTGGCTAATTGTGATAGTCAATGTAATTGATGATTCCAGTGATTATTCCTGATGATTGATTGATTAATTGATCCCATTCATTGTTGTTACTATTCCTGATGATGATAATTGATTGATCCTGTTAATTGTTATCCTGATGATGATAATGATTGATTAATTGATCCCATTCATTGTTACTATTCCTGAAGATGATAATTGATAGATCCCGTTAATTGTTATCCTGATGATGATAATTGATTGATCCCGTTAATTGTTATCCTGATGTTGATAAGTGATTGATCCCGTTAATTGTTATCCTGATGTTGATAATTGATTGATCCCGTTAATTCTTATCACTATTCCTAATGATGAAAATATGGATCATTTATCATTACTCAAATGATCCCAACATTTTTATTATTACTTGATACCAAGTTCCCTCTGTATCTAAACACAAACGAAAACTCTAATCTTCCCTTGAAAATGAAAAAGTGTACAGATTTTGTTTATATTTTTATGTTGGCTACATTAATATCATATCTTATATATTAGCACCCCTAATCTATTGTCTACTTGAGTGTTGGTATCACCAGTATACACACGTGTTTAAACAATAGTACATTCTTCATCATTATGAGTGATTGTAGTTCTCTGCATAACAGCAACTGATTCGAATCTTCTAGATCTCGTTGCTTCTTTTCTTTTAAGCGCCTTCATTCTTTCTTGTGCAGATGCTTGTTTATCTTCCAACGATTTGTTTGAAGCTGCTGTGGATGGTATCTGGAACATTGATCTTTTTGACATAAATCCTGAAATTGCATTTTTGTATGTACTCAGCTGGGCTGAGATCTCTGATTTAGGTAAGCTATTGATTGTACTTTTAGAAGCTCTTCTTAAGATGGATAATCTTGGTTCTTTTGATTTCGGTTCTTCTTTATTATCCATATTATCTTCAGTATTCTCTTCTTTCTTATCATCCTTCTTTTCTTCTCTCTTTTTAAACATTGATCTTAATGAAAACTTGGTGGACGAATCATCCAGACATTCAACCTCTTCAACATCATCCAAGGAAAAATCTTTAAAACTGTTTATAGGTGATATCCTACTCTTAAACAAATCCAGATTAATATGCAGCTCAACTTCAGACTCATCTCCAGGAAACAATGATAGTTTAGAGGATTTGAGCGAGAGGTGTTCCACAGTCGAATCATCATATCTTTTTCTCATGAATAGCCGTGGAGGTGATTCTGACTCTTTTGCATAGCTGACGGCAGCAGACGCAGCGGCTGTTCCATTTGCAATTGCAGCAGCTGTTGCACTGGCAATTGCAGCTGTTGCACCTTCGCTAAGCACAATCTTGGGTGACGAGGGGGTGTTTAATTGAGGCACATTCAGATTCTCAATTAGACAATTAAACAACGTTGAGATAAAGTTATTAAAAATAAATTGTTGGTCGAATGATACAGAAATATTCAACTCTTTGATCATAAATTCATTGATGCTTGTGAGAAACCCTTGGCCGAAGACATTGTAATTGAGCGCATCCAAGTGATACACCTTGCTATAAACCTTGGCTGTGTGGATCAAAAGATCTATTGGCATTTCATTCTGATTATGCGTCAATGAATAAATAATAAACGTTATCAATTTTAACATGTTGGTTATGTTGTAATTCAGTTCCGTATCCTCTAAATCCAGATCCGTAATAGGACCCTGTCTAAACTCCAACGCCAAGATGGTTCTCGCCAATTTGCGCTTGAATTTAATTAAATTAATCATGTTATAATTCATATGAACCAACTCCAACCCTGTATTATTTCTCAAGACATAATCAAAGTTTGTAGACGATTCCTCGATCGAGATAATATCCAAGGTACCCCAGTACTTCTTAATACATAATATCTGTGTTTTATTATAACTCGTCATCATCGTTTTTTTCTTATCTCGAAGGAAAGATCTACTATATATACTCTTTGTTTTACCTCCAAAAGCCTTGAATCCACTTTGTGCTTCGCTTGTGTTATTTTAGTGATTTTAAGAGGTGATTTCTGCATTACTTCTTTTTTTTTCTTTTTTGTTATCAGCAACCAATGTTTTAAATTACTTACAACTGATGATTTCCGGTAAAATTAGTCTGAATACGTTCACACCTTGTTAATTTTCCTTTATTCCCTCTTTTTGTGATTAAGCCCATCTCTGATCCTCCTTTTTTTTGATTTCCTGTAAGCTAGCTGACGCAGTCTGTTGCAGTTTACACAATCAAAGGCTGCAAATTTTTCAAATATAAACGAATCCTTTTTGCCTATAATAGTCTTAAAGTCATCAGCATCGTCTCAGCTGTCAATACCAGACACATACAATTAGGCCCCCTGCGCTCGTCTGCCCTAATAATTATGTCTATGAATACGCCGCTATTGTTTCTTCAGCACAATGCACATTATCGGCTTCACGTGGTTCGTCTTTGTGGCATATATAATCCCCCATCCACTGAAACTACCCCTGGTCAACGTTTGAACCGGCATTTGCATATTTTCCGACTTGGTTGTATCATCAGAATTTGGGTTTGCAAACTTGAAACATCTCGAACTCTATCCCTATCCCAAATGACTCTATAATACAATCATTAATATACAATGCAGGTCTTCACCACAAATAAATCACCCAAAATAAAAATCACTATTTTCCTATTTAGACATCTATAGTTAATACTACTCGGCTACTTCAAGTAGGGGTGGGACCTTCCTACATGCTTAATTATGCGTTATTATTACGCCTCAATAGTTGAATATTTTCAATTTTAAGATATATTTTCTTATTTTTGGCTGCAATTTGCATGATAAAGCTTATCTATTGGCTTATCCCCAAGGTAGAGAGGTATTTTCTAACACGATGGTTATTGGATAATGGTTATCGATTGCTATTACAAATTCCATACCCAGTGAGTACTCTGTTCTTTCTATCTCAAGGTTGGTATGTAAATCTGCATTAGTAAGAGAAGATTTATTTTTTAATATGCACTAGGTGATGATGACCTTTGATAGAATGTTTAAATCCTAGAATAGTACATAATAGCCATGTCAAAACATCACTATTTCCATATCGTACATAGACGTACAATCTTATTATTCTCTTATTAAGCTTTGTATGATCTCTTTGTATACTTGTCCATTGATTTCTTAATTTATACAAGAATGTTATCTGAACATTCCCGACGAAATATCTCGCGCTCTTATCTTAAATCATGTTCTCCACAGTGAACGCCTTTTTCATTAGACACTATAATTCAACAATATCCCTTTAATAGCACAAAATCTAACTATACAACTATCAAAATCATTCCATATTCTCTGTATTTATGCAATCAAACACTCTGTTTTAATTTTATTCGGCTTCTCAACTGTAAATGAAACCTAATAAAATTAAAAGATAAAGATTTTCAAACACAAATTGCCTAAGAGCTGAACTACAAGTATTACCTAAAATGTATATTAACACAGATGGTCAAGTAATGGGAAACTTTGTAGAATTCCAGTTTTTTTAAAAAAACTCGATGTCAAGGCCGCTTTGTGGCCTCCAACAATCTAGCTGAAATACTTCTAAATAACCAAAACAAACCATCAATCCTTTTCAATCGTTATCCGTACTTCCACTTTCTCAAAGAATCTCCATTACAAAACAAAAAGGACAAAAAAAATTATTAAAAACCACCGGGGTATAGATCTATAGTACATGTCATCATCATAAAAAAGCCGGAAACCACAGAATAAATAAGTAAGAAACCGAAAATGGAAGGGGAAATACGCATTGAAAAAATTTAAGCTCTTGAAAAGAACTTGAAAGGAGTTTCACGAACTTTGTTCATTCTCTTTTGCTTGTAGCCTCTGTTGTATGTACCATAAGTGACAACCAGTTGGTTGCTGTGTGTCATGAATGAAAATCCGGACATGCTAGTTTCTTCACTGCGAATGGATTGGTTGTCAAATTGTTGATATGCAGACTTACTTCTAGCATGAGACATTCTCAGGTCACCACCAAAGGAAATGGTCGATTGGGCATCAAAGTTTCTGGAGTAGAGCGATGGAGTGTACTTGGAGGCGTCATTGCTAGAACCACCAAACATCAGAGAAAGACGTCTTCTGAATGAAGATCTTTCTCTGGCATCAGTCTTGGCTCTCAACGCAGCATTCGCATCATTCGAAGATAACACTGTAGAACTTCTTGGAATTGTGTTAACCTTTGTGTCTTTCTTAGTCATGTATTGGGAGTGGTCCAACTTTTGACTGTGGTCAAACGAGTTAATCATATCAAAACAGTCGTCATCGTCCGAAAGCATTCTTGGGGTAGAAGAACCAGACATTGGAGTAGCGTATCCAGAAGCAATTGGAGATGATGGCGCACTAACAGTAGCACGGGCACCTGCAGCTGCAGGCATCGTTGGCTTAACAAAGACATTCTCTGGAACATTGAAGCCAATTGTTTGCATTTCTTTCTTCAAAACAAATGATGATCTCATGAATCCAAGCGAAGCACGAGGTGCAGATCCATCTCTGGTAGTCAAGAGGGATGTTGTAGAAGATGAAGCACCATGTGTATACATTTTGAAGGCAGCATTAGAAGGAATGGGTGAAGGTGTTCTGCTCTCCATTTGAGCCTTAGCCAGAGGAGTAACAGAGCTAACTTCACTAGCACTAGATGGGTACCTGATTTGTTGGTGTAATTTGTTCTTTCCTTGCATCTTGAAACTGTCCAAAGTAGGAGAAACATTGTCAGTGGCAGAACTGATAGACGATCTGTGGTCACTGTTGTTCAAAGACAAGCTAGAGTTGCTTGAAGATGTTTCATCGCTTCTGCTGCTGTTGCCCTCATCGTCACCGTAGTGAGAAGAAGCATTGTCACTTTCGTATTTACTCAGAGCATCACTCAAGTCAGCAACTTCCGCAGATTCAACAATAGGCGCCAACCCACGGATACCGAAACTAGAGTAGTCGAAAGTTTGTCTTGGAACAGCTGGAAGAGACTTTTCCTTTGGAACAACTTCCTCTTCCAAATCGGATGAAAACACCAGAGAGCTGATTGATTCATTTCTCTTGTGAGATCTCTTCTTACGAGGGTCAAACTTGGAAACAATGGCTTCAATCTTAGTCTCTTCATCTTCATCGTTATCCGAATCAGCAATCATCGTCAGCTTCTTCAATTGCATTCTTTGCAACAATGAGCTTGGACGTGGCTGAGCTGGAACTGAAGTAGAAGCAGAAACAACCTCCTCTTCCTCTTCATCTTCTTCAAGATCACCAGTAATGGTCTTGACATCAGCATCTGCGTTGAAATCAATAGTCTGTCTTCTCAAAGGAGACTTCATTGGGATTTCAAGATCGTCATTAATAGACAGCGCATATGAGCTGATTGGAGAACGGCCATTTCTTTTGTTCTTTCTTGGGTCAAATGGTGTAGCTGGTGGAGTACCATACATGTTCACTGGGTTACCAGAAAGAATAGACAGCAAACTAGCCGAAATGTTGGAAGATGAAGAAACCGAGCTAGATCTAACAAACGAGTTGTTCTTTGGGATAACAACACTGATAGGTTCTGTGGTTGGAGCGTTTTGGTTGTCATTTCTTCTAAAACCCTTGTACTTTTCGTTAGACAGCAAAGAGAATTGGATTGCCTCAGGAGAAACATTGTCCTTAGCTGGAGCGGCAGCTTCAACAAATGGAGAAACAGTCTCGATAAATGGAGAAGCAGCTTCCACCTTAATTGGAGCTTCTGGAGCAAGGATTTCAGTCTTTGCAGGAGAAGAAGCAACACTAGTGGCTGCACTAACAACTGGTTCTGGGGTGAACTCTCCGTCATCTTCGTATTCAGAAGTAACTTCTTCGTCGGTTTGTGGAGTAACAAGTTGAGGTTCGGACAATGTTTGGAGGTTCAATGGCTTGATGTCGCTTGTGACAGATTCAACGTCTTCAACTTCGGGGTTGGAGAGTTCAAGGTGCTCTAAGATGGTGTTTGCAATCTTGACATAAACTTTAACCCAAACAGCTTGCAAGTTGGAGGAGAAAACCAATTGCTTCTGGGCAAAGGTTTGCTTAAAAGTGGTCAAGAGAACAGAACCCATTGGCTCCAAGTATTGGATGGCAACTTTGATGAATTCCGGGTGCTCATCCATGAACCCAGCCATAAACTCATCAACCAATTCAGAGTTTTCTGAGTTATTGACGACAAAGTTTAATAAGTCGGTCATGATAAGCTTGTGCTCACCCACTTGGTCATCGTTGTAAAATTCATTATGTAAATGAGCATGAGTTTGGAGCAAGTTGTTGTAGAGACGATCAACAAAGATTGCCCTGTTGGTAACTTGCCAGGAAGACTTCAAGTCAAGAGTCTCCGAGCTTGATAACATGGTCATTTTTTGGATGAGAAAAGTTTTTTGGGAATGGGCTCGTCTACTTATATATATTTGTGTGTTCGCTATTTTAGGAAACTATAGTTATTACCATTTAAAGTAAATCTGTCTCAATTTACACCCACTTTGAATTTTTATTTGCAATCATCAATTAAGAAGCCTAATTAGGTAATTTCAGCAACACTTCCCAATTAGGAAGTTTTTGATGTTTCTTCAAAGAGATAAAATCTATCACCATTTCGGGACTCAAAAGGTCGATATAATAGGGCTGCATCACCACAATAGAGAAGTTCTCATTCTTCAGGCACAAGTCTGACAATTCAACGATACGTTTTTTTGTTGGGGTAAAGGTGTTCTATGTATTCCCAGTTCAGTAAGATCCCTGAGTTGTGTTTCCGTTTCAAGTATCCTAAAATATTACCCACTTGCAGTAATACTCCTGAATTAGCAGTCACTGACAGGGGTTGGGTCGACTTGACAGCTTCGGGATATCTGCATCGAAAAGTTTTCTCTTCGGTAGCTACAGTCACAAGAACATTTTCATGACGCAATACAAACAATAGCTCCGCATTCTGGAGTTTTCCCGTTTACTCACTATCCGATCTTACATAAGGGGGTCCGGTAAACACTGTGTTCGATCATTGCTATGTGTTGAATCTTTCTGTATACAGGATCAATATTCTGCGGGGAGCTATCTCAATAGCAACGTTGGGTTGTTATCTCAATCAAGCCCTTTTATATTGAGTGGTTTAAATACTAGGATGTATTTCTTTCATAGTTATTTAATCAATGGTCTATCTATTCTTCAATTCGGATCATATTTCAAATCAATACCCATTCTTGTTCCGATCAGTAATAATAATAGTATTTTCCCCTAGCTAGTACTGCATAGGATGGGCTCCTTTCAACCTTTTAACATCTCGCTAAATATCGTCATCGTAAGTTTTGTGGCATGTTTTCTTTGTGAAAGTGTATTGTTTCTGCACATAATATGGAGGATTATATGGAAAGAAAAACGTTAAAGATTCGGATTTTAGGATTGACGGTTTTAGAGTTGTACAAGAATTTATTCTAAGATAGCAAATTGTAATACGATTTTTAAGATTTAGTAAATTTTTTTAAAAACGTATAAAACGTATGATTATCGTACATATTCGCACTTTATTATAAAACACATCTACATAATTAACTTTTAACATTCATTAGTACCAGCATGAATCATTCACAGTGGCATAACTCATTACTTTTCATTCATCAACTTCATTCTCTTATTTTCACTTTGAGGAGAAACTGATCTGGAAATGTCCGACAGTTTAACAGGTAGTTCCTCTTCTTCACCACCAATCCAAGATTCGGCTCTGGAAAGCTGGTCATTAAACACAGTGGTTAACTTTGTAATCATATCCAACGATTCTTTTGCAAACACAAAAATCTTGTCGTTAGCTTGTTGTTGGGCACCACAAGAACTATGTTGGATAGTGCTTGGAAGCTTTAGTATGATGCCTCTAATCGTGGTTTTAAGATCATTCTCATCTGGTTCGTTGTTTGAAGATAGAGAGCTCGGCTTGAAGTTTGAGATTAAATGGATGATCTTTCTCACAGTGGTTACGATTTCTGTGGTTTCTTCAGTATCGTTCTGGGACAACTTCTTTTCACGTTCCTCTTTTATAGCCTTCTCTCGCTCAGAAACCTTATTTTGCAAGCTATTGACTTTGTTATTGATGTGGTCGTTGGCAAGACGCAAGATGTGCAAGCAAAACTGCAATCTTTTGGTAGTTTCGGCCCTGTCATCCAGGTCTGAGAAACGGCGTTTCTTGGCGGGTTTCTCTTCTGCAGCAGCGGCAGCCTCTTGTTTCTGTTGCTGCCTTCTCTGATGCCTGCTATTTAAATTCACCTCAATCTTGTTAACAACAGGAATAGCAGCCTTTTCCACGATTTCGGCTGCGTAGTTGAACGCTCCATAATTTCTCTTGGATGATTCATAGTACTTGACTGCATTGGTAACTATAGGGTGTCTACTGACTTGATTCACACGGTGAACCAAAGGATGCTGTTGCTCTGTGATTTCTGGCGACAACACGGGAAACTGGATGGGAGAATTATCCAGACTAGTTGAGTCCTTTGGCAGCGGACTATTCGATGTCTGTGTAAGCAGTGTAAGAGCTTCGGCTGCCAGAACCAAATCTTCGTCTCCGGAATTAGACACTGCAGTCATACTACTGCAAACACTCACTGAAGAACCTCCTGTTAACTTGGAATCCTTATTATATACTGGATTCTCTTTGGTCATTTGTTTAATTTTTTTCTATTTTTTTCTCTTTCAAATATGTGAATTACAAGATAGATAAAATACGGAGTCCGGTAGAGGCTTTCTCTGAGAATATCTTCTAATAGTGGTAATTAAAATTGGAATTATCGTTAGGGCTTTTTACCGCCCCCTCCTTCTCCTTCAATTTTCTTTTAAGCATCACATTCATTTTTGTTATCTTTTGCATGTGATTTTGTGCGAAATATGCGGAAACGCTAGGAAGGTATGGAAAGTTTAAAGGTGCGAAATGGGTGATTGTCAGTTTAAAGGGGTGATTGTCAGTTTAGAGGTGAGAAACAGGTGACTGTTAAAGGAGCGAAACAGGTGACTGTTAAAGGAGCGAAACAGGTGACTGTTAAAGATGCGAAACAGGTGACTGTTAAAGGTGCGAAGCAGGTGACTGTTAAAAGTGCGAAGCAGGTGACTGTTAAAGGTGCGAAGCAGGTGACTGTTAAAGGTGCGAAACGTTAAAGATGCGAAACAGATTGTCCAGAAGGTTGAGATACCGGATGACCACGAAAAAAACTCCGCACTTTGTTGAGAGTGTAAGATCGTTCTCCGCAATGCCTTAAACGGGGTGTTTTTGGTGATGGGTTTTCCCCTCAGTGAGGTTGTTTTTGCAGCCTAAATTTTCATTATTTTATATACACTAATTAGATTTAACATAATCAGTAGCCAAAGCCTTGACACGACTAGCCATTTGTTCGTCACCCTTCTCCTCTTCGAAAGCAAGCCATTTACTAAAGAAAAACTTTGCTTGTTTTCTTGACAACTTCTTTGTAATCACCCGTTCAAACAAGGACTCCACTGTGTTCTTGACACCAGCCTTGATTTCTTGATCGATGTAAACATTCCACAAGTCGATTCTCTTGGGAGCGTCGGCAATCAAGCCTTCGAAAAGAGATCTACCTTGCTCGGAGTCACCCTTTGAGAATTCCAATTGTGCAAACTTGCGCACAACTTCGATGTGGTCTCTCTTGGCTAAAACTTGCAAAGCCTTTGCCAATAATTCATGACTTTCTTGCGAGCGTTTCTGATCCAAGAGGTAGTTACCATAGGACACCCACACGTTCACACTCTTGGAGAACTTCTTGATCATGGATTGGTACAAGTCGTCGGCAGCTTCAAACTTCTCGGACATTTGGTAGATACCAACCAACTTCTGATGCATAATTAAAGAGTCCATGAATTGACAAGATCTTGTGAACACTTCGTCTAAGGATTCGTCACTGCCAAACGTGTTTTCCAAGTTGAGCATGGCAATCCAAATGTTCATCTTCTCTTGTTCTTCTCTGTAGTTGATGGTCTTCAAGGCACGTTCCCCGATTTCACGGGCCTTTTCAACTTCACTCAACTGGAGTTGGAAAGACATGTAGTTCATCCACAATATGGAAGAGTTCGGGTTACCAACAAGTAGACGCTCAAAGTCACTAACACTCTCTGGTGCTCGGTTGTTGATATCGCCAGTCCTGTCTTCGATCTTCTTCTTCATCTTCTTTTTCTTCTTGGTAAAGTCTTCGTCTTCGGAGGAAGATTCTTCTCCAACCTGATCCAAAATCGAGGCAGTCCAGTCGAAACCGTTGGTAGATAGCGAGAATTGAGACTTTTTAGGAGCTTCGTCGTCACTTTCGTCGGCACTTTCGTCGTCACTTTCACTGTCCTCCTTCATCTCAATGTCTTCATCATCTTCTTCTTCTTCTCCGGTTTCGCCGGCAAAGTAACTGGCCTTCATACCCAAGGACATCTTTCTGGTTTCAGTATCAACCTTCAACACTATCACCTTGACCCGGTCACCTTCACTGAATAGAGCAGAAACACTACTGACTTGGTTGTCGGCAATTTCAGAGTGGTGGCACAACCCACTGAGGTTGGTAGTACCGTCCAACTTGACAAACACACCAAAGTCTTGCACGTTCTTGATGGAACCTTCAAAGATATCCCCAACAGTTAATTCCTCGAAAGTCTTCAAAGCGGTAAAGTCTCCGTTCACCTCGGATTCCTTCAAGGTCATCAACACACGGTGTGGCTGGTCGCACTCGATGATCTTACCATAAACAGATTGATGCAATTTGAATTGTTTCTTCCAGTCGGCAACTGGAGAGTCAAACAAGTCGGCGGCTCTAACCAAAGCATACACACTGCGGCCCAAGGCTACATGGATACCGATGTTGGAGATTTTCTTGACAAAACCGTGAACATTGTCACCTCTCTTCAAGTCGTCAATGCTCACAATGGTCCTTTGTTTGGCGGATTGAGTCCGCAACGACACTGCAACACGTCCAGTCTCCTGCTCAATGTCTACAATAGTAGCACAGGCAACATCAAACAGCTTGAAGCTATCTTGCAAGGTCTTGGTGTAGTCTTCCAATGCATCAGTGATGTAGGCAGCACCAACAACACCTTCGCCCAACTCAACAAGAACCAAGTTGTCCTTGATGGTGAACACCTTGGCTGGGTATGAGTTTCCAATCTTCAATTGGCTGGCTGATGTCACGGCCGCACCGTTGATCTGCAAGGAAATGGTGTTACTTTGACGGTCGACTCCCTTAACAGTGGCCCTGATGGCGCTACCCTTAGGGTATCTGGTGAACAACCCCTCGGGAATACCATCGGTAGATAATTCGTTGAATGCAATTTTACCCTTGACGGATGGAGACAACAGGGTCCACAAGAATCCCTTAGACACATTTCTAACATACGATGAGATCTCGTCGCCCTCTTCAACGCTATCAATGTCGAAGTTCTTGACGTCGCCAATGCTCAACTCAACAGCACTGGTGGCACCGAGCTTTGCATGTGTGGAGAATTCCAAGGTCTTGGTGTCTCTGAACCCAATCACATTGACTTCAATAGTAGTACCGGTCTGGTACTTCTTGGTGTACTGAGATGGGTCAACCCAACCAACCAAGTTGTCTGCAAGACTGACCTCTAAGTGCCCATCAGTCGAAACAATGACACCCTTGGTGTGGCTACCAAGTGAGTAGTCGCTAAAGTTCTTCTTCTCAGCGTCAACAGGATTAACAATCTCCAAGTCAGCCGAGCTGGAACTCTCCAATGCCAACAAAAATCTACGGTTCTCGTCATCTGTTCTAACAACCTTACAGAGAACTGTTTGATCCTTGTGGAACTTCTTGTGCAATTCTTCACCCAAGGCTCCGGCATACTTTGGCAACACCAACCCAGTCAAACGTGCACCGAATGACACAAAGAGACCCATGTTGGTGATCGAACGAATGAACCCTCCAACAACACTGTCCAACTGCAATTGTGAGTAATCGTTTGGCAAGATTCCGGCCTTGGCAGCATCCAAAAGAGACTTCTTGGCTGTGACCACAATAGTCTTGTTTTTGGTATCTCTTTCCAAAACCAAAACTTCAATCACATCACCAGCTTGGATCTTTTTGTACCTTATTCTAGATTGTTCAAACGTCCCGTCAGTCAAATGTGCGTCACGTAACACCCCACGTAAACGTGATCCAGACAACTCGACGTTTACAACATTGTTTGTCTTTTCCGAAACAGTAGCATTCACAATGGTCTTACCTTCGACAATCTCCTCAAGGGCACTGAGCTGTGATTCGCTGAATTCAGACATCTTACCGGTAACAATAATACGCTTCTCAGCCTTCTTGACTTCGAGAATACGCACGTTGATGGTTTGTCCAAGCTTCAAAACGTCGGATGCCTTGGAGACAAACGACTCGGTGATTTCAGAAACTGGCATGAATGCTTTCACGTTGCCAAAGAACGACACTAAGACACCATTCTTGACAAACATTTCAACA
Source organism: Kodamaea fungicola (assembly GCA_030560575.1). Taxonomy (NCBI): domain Eukaryota; kingdom Fungi; phylum Ascomycota; class Pichiomycetes; order Serinales; family Debaryomycetaceae; genus Kodamaea; species Kodamaea fungicola. Next base: position 405,694 of record JAKTTX010000007.1, on the reverse strand, counting down.
GTGGCCTTGGTCTTGAGACCAACACTGGCACTGTCAAAGCTGTCCAAGACCTCGTCCATCGAGAGAAGAGACTTCTTCAAGGTCATCTGCAATCTCTTGCCGGTCTTGAACAACACTCTAGCCTTAACCTTGGAACCAACCTTGTACTTTCTTTCAGGATTCGATAACTTGATATCAGAAATGTGCAACTCTGGAACAAAGGCATCAAAACCTTCAAACACCTTAAGCATGATACCTCCGCTCTCAACAAACTTCACCACTTGACAGCCTTCGATAATAGACCCAACTGGCACCTCTTCCGCGTTCAAGTATTGTGCCTCCAAGTCCTTTGGTTGAACAGTCAAGGTGTATAAGGTGTCGATGTTGTTGAAACCTGTAACTCTGGCCTTGTGAACAGAACCAATTTCGTAGTGCTCTTCCAAAGTGTAGTGTGTGTTAATCTTAGACTTGTGCAATTGACCATAGGTTTTGTCGCCCAACTTAAAGTACATGTTATGCTTGTCTAATCCCACCACCTTGGCTTCTTCAATAATGTGTCCCGAAGTGAACTTTTGTTCCTCTGGAGCTTGCAAGTTCATAATATGTGGTAATCTAGAAAGGACAAACTGTTTCGAGCCATCTTTCAATAAAATACCAATGACTCTAGCTTGTATAGTAGAACTGACCTTAAATGTATCAGGCTTTTGGGTGAGACCCAAGTGAGGCAAACTAATACTACCGTCAGCAAGACCAAACACCCTGGTGCTGATACCACCTTCAGTGACACCAGAAACAATGGCATCCACAATCATACCTGGCTTAATGGCATCGATCGACGAGATAGTGCTGACATCGGACTTCTTGGTATTCAAGCCATCGTGGATTGGCTTAAGAGTGATGGTTCGGTCGTTCTTGCCGGTAATGCTAGCAAGCAAAACCATGCCTGGCTTCAATTTACCTTGGATCTTCTTATTAGGGATGAAGCCTGGAAGCTTAGCTCCAGTGTTTAAAATTACACCATTATCTTCTACCGATTTGACCGAACATTGCAAGATGTTACCAACAAGGTAGTCTTCATCCTCCAAGCCAGCATTCACTTCTTCTGGTTCAATGGTTAAAGAAAGTCTCTTGTTTTCGTTTTCAACAATCTTACATCTTAAGAATTGTCCAATCTTGAATAGGTCCTTCAACTTTGGCAACTCTGGTCTCTTTATAGCAGTCTTGGTGACACCTTCCATAGAATCTTCGTCATCCTCAGAATCGGATTCGTCTGACGATGCCTCGGCCTCTTCGATTTGTTGAGTCACTTCTTCACTCACACTGGTGATGGGCACAACACCGAAAATTTGGTTTCCAATAGATATCACCATGTCCAACTCAGTGATATTGGTGATTTGACCAAACACTTGCGTACCTGGAACCATTTTCTTGAAGATGTAGGAGCTCACAACAACTTCTTCCTCTTCTTCTTTAGATGATTTCTTATCTTCTTTACGTCTTTTATTAGAACGTTCCTTGGCCGGTTTGGTTCTTTTGGCAGTAGCTGCTTCGAACAAAACATCACTCGTGGCTTCATTCGAAATTTCCTTCACCTCTAAGGCGGTTAAGGCGGTTCCGCCACCTCTGGGGAAGGAGACTTCACTGCTCTTGATGCTCATGATGATGAAAAATAAAAATTGAATTGCAAAAAAAACTTGAGATGAGATGTGGTCACGTGTGCATCGCAGATTACGATTTGATTATTTTCTATTCATAATAATCTTGTCCATGTTTATTCAAGTTGATTTTTATTGTTTCTATTCAAGTTCCCATTATATTCACATTTTAATCCGTTCAAATTCCCATTCTGTTCAAATTCCCATTCTCTTCCTATCATGTTTTCATCCTATGTTCCTCTATTTCCATCATGTCTTCATTATATACTCCTATTGTTCTATTTCTATCATGTTTTCACTCTATTACTATCGTTCTACTCATTAACTTAAATACCTACTCAAATACCTAGCTCGAATTCTGCGATCAAATGTAAGCCCATCTCGTTTCCAAGAATCAAGAAGATGGTCGGCTTGAGATTTTCCAAAACGACGTAATAACTTGGAGTAAAATAACCCACACGCATTACATAATGTACGAGAGCCACTAGGTCCTTTTCTCCATTCTGGAGTTTTTGTCAGCTCACACTGTTGGCAGCACTTACTCGGTTTGAGGCTGAGTGATTTGTTGAGAGTCCCCACCTTAACTACATGGATCTGATCAATTGCCGAAGATTCATTCACTTTCAAGCTGATTCTATCCTGAGTTGGGGGGTAATGTGGAATGGTGGTACGATCTTTTATGAGCATTTCCTTAATTCTTCCAATCAAGCTCTCTAATTTCATAATCCTCTCATTGATTGAGTCGCTGGAAGTGGCAATCAACTCCTCAATGGAGCAATTGTTGTTCATACACTGTAACACACCTTCCATAAACATTCTTTCTTCAGCAGGCACTCCAATTCCTTTGGTCAATTCATCAAACGATGGAATCTTGGACATTTTCTAATATTTCATTTGCAGCCATTTACGTTTTTTTGCATAAATCCCCGTTTTTGTTAGGGACTAGAGGTTACCAATACCTTATGTCAGCTTCCCTCGGTGACGATAGGAGGCTGCGGCCAAGATAAGAGTCTTATATTGAACAGCATAGGGCTGAGTACTCGGCTAATTGACCCGATACTAAGAAAAGGAAATGTTAAATCCCAATCAAGACATAAGCTTGCCAAATTGAGACTGGCCAATGAGCAATCGAGTTATGAAAGGCTGTTAACAGCCATCTTGAAACTAAAGGCTTTTGGACTAAATTATTGCATCCAAATGTAATTGCAAGTTACCGGATAAGAGATAAGGTTTGGAGTATGAAATCATAGTTGATATAGAATGGTATAGATTAAGGGAAAAACTCCTACTAGTTGCCTTACTAATACATGACGTGTTCCACACCTAAAAACCCACTTACACTAAAACAATCAAGGCTATACAACGCTTAACAGTTTTTGAGTGGTTGTGATTTCTTAATAAGGATTCTTAATGTAAGTGATTTTGACTAGGAAATTATACACACTTTATTTGCAGTCCATTCATCTCTTTTTCTTCTTTGGTACAACCTTCCTCGAAGAACCAGGCCGTTGTTGTACAACAATAGTCCCATCAATTACATCTTGCAGCTCATTTTTAAACTTTTCCTGAGAATCTAAGAAAAACATAAGATCATTCACTTGTTCAGATAAACCCTCATTTTGTTGCTTCAATTCTTCAAGTTCCTTTACAAGCTTTTCATTTGATTCTGTTAAATAATCCACCTTTTTGGAAAGAGCGTCGTTAAGCAAGTCTGCACTTGCAAGATCCTTAGAGATTGTAGACAATTTCAGATCTTTGCTGGTTAATTTATCCTTTAAAGAAGGAATAGTCACCTCAGTGTATGTGGTTAATTCAGCCACCTTTTGCTGCAACTCGTGAATCTCTTTAATGGTAGAAAGAGAAGTAGCGGTTGAAGTACTTGGTCTTCTCTGTTCTTTCAAAAGCATCTCATAGTACTCTCTTTGACTGGCAAGCTGATTAATCAATAAAAGAGAATATTCGAATTCCACCTCCTCCACCTTGTCAGAGCTTTCCGACTTTTGCTTCTGAGAAAGCTCAACTAGTTTCCCGTCAGCCTCATTGGTGACCAACCTGTGGACGTAATTATCACCAGCGTAGTCCCAGACCCGCGTTGATGAGATTTCCATTGCAAAACAGTGGCCTGAGTTGACAAAGTGCTTCAAAGAATGCTGCTGGGGCCCGTACCTGGAACATCCGATGTTTCCACACACTAGGCACACCCAGAGATCCTCAGTTTCGGAACATTCATGGCAGTGGTCGGGGTGGGCGTTAGTGCTAGACGCAGCAACCGGCTCTGCGATGAGCGAAAGCGCAGTGGAGGGCCGCCGCACCTTGACTGTGCCGGAAACCTGCTTATTTGAGTATCTACACACCGGGCACGAGTCGTCGCTCCACTTGGATAGGCATTGGCAGTGGAATGTGTGTTGGCACGGAATGGTCAACAACCCGGTGATTTCAGAGTCCATGCGCTCCAAACACACAGGACAACTGGGCAACTCCACCATACGGCTTGGAAGCCTGGGGTTGGTGAACGGGTCATTCATCAAAAACGGAAGCAACGGAGTAGTATCCTGATCTTGGAAGTAGTCCATCTTAACCGACTTGACATACACTACATGGCACGTTTCCGGCTCCATCGAGTTGAACAGCTTGCCGTCGAACTGGAACTTAAATTCCGCTGTTCGCACCATGTCGCGGAACTTCAAGAGAACCAAGAATCGGTTGGCCTTTTCGCTCTTCAAGATCCGTATGTGTGAAATATCTCTAATGAACGCCTCTCCAATGAACCCAAGCAAATCGGTAGCGGTGAAATATGTAGGCACGGCCAATATCGAAAGAATTGTTTCGTCACAGCTGGCACTCTCATGTCCCGACTCGTCGTCAAACTCTCGATACAATCGTATCACCCCATCGCCTAGGGCCTGTGCCTTCAACGGCTCAATCTGCGATATGTTCATTTTCTTCTTCTTTTTGATTTTCGGGTCAATCGATGTGACTTCTATCCCTGAGTATCGGTAATCGTTTGAGTCTTGTGAGATACTTATGTGGTAAGAGTCTGTTCCGATCATTAATATCTTTCGATACTTTTAGTGGCGATTTTTTGTGCAGGTTGATCTAAAGATGGGGTGACATAATGATGGGTATATTGAGTGGGAATGTAGACAGTAGTAAGTAAACTGAGTTAGTATTTACAAGTAGAGATGAACAGTAATAATAAATAGTGGGAAATTGTAATAGGTAATAGAGTATTAACCTAAGGTATCTAGATATACAGACGCTCTCCAACAGCTCAAACAAGATACTCATCTAAATCAAAACCAACAAGTGAATCTATTGTCTCACCATTTCCCCGTATAGTGTCCTTTTGTTCATCACTCAATAAAGGAGAAGCTTCTGGATGAGGAATCCACACAACATGGCCACCCGACGCAACACCCGAACGAACTCCAGGATAACCATCCTCAAAGATTAGACACTCCTCGATTTTGATCTCGACCAAGTTGTTTGCTCTGCGTTCGGTATTGATGCTCTCCAAACACACATACCAGATATCGGGGTTGGGTTTCCCTCTACCTGCAGGGATTCTGGGGTCATCGCCGGTGATGACATGGTTACCAAAGACACTAAAGTCCACGTTGGCGGTCTTTTCCAAGTAGTTTTGCTTGGAGGATGATGTTCCAAGAGCCACTGGGATCCTCCTGTCTTTCAACAGTTGCAAAAGATCGTTTGCTCCGGGAAGCCATTTCGTCAAGTGCCATTTGGAGGCCTGAGCAGCACGAGTCTTGGTAGCAAAAGACTCTTCTGAGTCGTCAATATCGTACGAGCGCATAATAAACCTCTGTGCCTCGGGACCAGGAAGGCCTTGGACCTTCATTTTAACATCCCAAGTGAACGGACCCTTGCCGTACAGCTCCAACACATCTTTGGTGGCTAGGGTGTAGAGGTCCTCTGTGTTGAGGAGGGTACCATCCATGTCTAGCTGTTAGTTGGAGTAGGGGTGTGTGCATACATACCAAACAAGCAAGCTTTAAATGTCATTGAGTAAATTTTGATTATTTTGGTTATAGTAACTATCTTACATATCTTACATAACTTTGTGTTCTATCTTATTCATCTTACATATCTTATATAACTTTATGTTGTATTTTATTCACTTTATATTCTTACTCTTCTTATATCTACACTTTTCTAATTCTTACATATCACAATGGAGCATTCTTAAACAAATATGAAATACTCTCACCATTATGCAATCTTCTAACAGCTTCAGCCAAAACAGCAGAAACATCAATAGTATCCAACTTTGGACACAATTTCAACTTTTCTTCAAATGGAACAGTATTAGTACAAACGACTCTAGTCAACTTGGAGTTGTTGATGTTATCAATGGCATTACCAGAAAGAATGCCATGGGTGACAATCGCAATGACTTCCTTGGCACCGTTATCAAGTAAAACCTCAGCAGCCTTGGCCAAAGTACCACAAGTATCAGCCATATCATCAACTATAACACAGATTTTATCCAGAACATCACCAACAAGAACCATTCTGGAAACTTCGTTGGCACGGGCACGCTCTTTGTGGATCAAAGCAAAGTTTAAATCCAATCTGTCAGCCAAACCAGCAGCTCTCTTTGCACCACCAGCGTCTGGGGAAATGATGATTGCATCTTTATAGTTGGTGGTTTCCTTGATGTACCTAACCACACTTGGTTCAGCATACAAGTTGTCCACAGGCACGTCAAAGAAACCCTGTATTTGGGAAGCGTGGAGGTCCATGGTGATTACATGGTCGCATCCAGCAGTCGTCAACAGGTCGGCCATTAACTTGGCTGTGATTGGAGCTCTCAGTTTATCTTTTCTATCCTGTCTTGCGTACGGGAAGTTTGGTAATATGACGGTGATTCTACGAGCACTTGCTGTTTTGCAAGCGTTAATCATGATCAATAACTCAATCACACGGTCGTTGACAACTCCTGAGCCAATTTGACAGATGATAAAGATATCTTCATCTCTAACGGATTCCCCGATGGAGAACTGCACTTCTCCGGTGGAGTCTCTTTTGAGTTCACATGGAGTGAGCTTGAGGCCTAACCGGCGGGCAACGAGTTCGGCAAGCAGTCTGTGAACGTCACTGGCTAATAATTTGATTGAGTTGGTAGACATGATTTTTTTTTTCGATGAGCTGAGTATATGAGTGGGGCCATTCACGAGCGAAGCGAGCTGAATAATTCGAATGTAGAGACTTACAACCATTGGGTTTAGGTAGCTGGCTATGCATTATGGAATAACCATATACTTTTATACATTACTAGCGATACGATATGAGATACGATAAATGATAGGTTGAACTATAATGATACTTGGTAATACACTAATATGCTTAGCAATACACTAATATGCAGCTATACACTAACATGCATAAAGATACACTATACATAAAGAGGCGCTACTAAGCGATGCACTACTGGGCATAATCAAACGGATACTTGTAATAATTGGATAAAAAACTAAGCCATAACGTAGATCTTTAACTCTATTCAATACTGACGGTAAAGATTCTGTAATCTTTAAAGAAGAGTTATTCGGGTCATTCTTGTGAGATAGTATTAAATCTTTGGCTATCGATGTGCGTAGCGAGATAGATGGTTTTTCTGTAACCAGAGTATTGGTTATTGGATAATCATATCTCACTCAATTGGATGTTTATAATTGATAGTATTTGATTACTGAATGATCATTCATCCGCTTGGTAATTTTATCTCGCTTCGCTTGATGCTCACATCACTTTTATCTCGCTTTGCTCGATATTTAAATCTTTTATCTCGCTTCGCTCGATGTTTACTCAAAACAAATCATCTATATCGTCCTCATCCTCCTCATCTTCATCATGCTGCTCATCCTCATCATGATGCTCATTCTCACCATGATTCTCAACAGGCTCCTCTCTAACCACACCAACATTCTTCTGATTTTGTTCCTTATAATACTTCTGCAAATCACGCTTCTTCAGCTCCAAAGAACTACTCAAAGACTGGTAAATACTCTCAAACTTCTTTCTCAACATATTACTACTTGCATTCTGCAAGTTGTTCTTATGATGCTTAACAACATTCTCCAATTCTGCGATTTCCTCTTCAAGAAGTCTGACATGCTGTTTACCATCCTTCGAATAATCATCTGAGTGATCATCCAGACCATCGTCGTCGTCGTCATCATCGTCGTCGTCATCGTCATCCCCTCCGTCGATTTCAGACCCACTTTCCATGATTTTGTTCAACTCGGCCTCCAAGTTCTCATCATCCTCCTCGTCGTCATGGTCGTCGTCGCCGTCCTCCTCCTCCTCGTTCACCATGTTCAAGTCCACCTGCGGGTTTGGCGTGTGCGCCACCTCCTTATAGAAGGGCGTCTGCACCACCGCCGGACCGTCGGGGTACTGCTGCTGCGACTTCTTCAAGTCAATCAACTCAAAGTGCGTTTCCTCCGCCTCGTCATCGTGCTTGATCAACTCGTCCACCAACGCATCCACATCGTCCATAATCCGGTGGTCCACCTTTCTGGGCCGGAACCTACGATGGATCCCCTTGAACGGATTCGTGAGCCCGTCCCGTAGCACATGTCTCTTCGCAACCAACTCGTTGTTCACAGTGAAATCATACAACGGATGCTTGTACAACTTGTCCATCTCCACCTCGAAATCCCGCTCCTGGTCGATGGGTCCCCGCACAGGGTTCAATATAAGAAGCATCTGCGAGATGTCCACCGTCTTGAAAATGTTCTTCTTGTCGATTGTCTTGAAGATTTCCGTGATTGTGGGTAAGTCCATGAGCCGTGCTGTGTACTTGGTATCCCCGATCGCCACAAGTGCCTTTTCCCGCGTGATCCACTTGATGTTGATGCCTGAAAAGTCTCCGGACTCCACTGCATTATGAACGTACTCCAAGTTGGTATCGTTAAGAAACCGCATCACGATTCCCGATTCTATGAGTGGATCGTCCTCCACTTCGGGTGCTTCCGAATCGTACCCATCTCCGGGCACTCGCGTAGGTTTAATTCTAAATCTGGGTGTTTTGACTGGGGCGGGTGCTTCTTCTCCTTCGGTCTTTGGTTTTAGACTAATCTTGAGCTTTTTCTTTTTGGGGGACCCTGGCGAGCTTGGTGACTTGCTTGGGGGTTTGATTTTGAGTTTAGGGAGTGGTGCTGCCGTTGCATTTGGGGTTGGTTGGCCTCCTACTTTGAGTTTTAGTTTTAGGGCCATTGTTTTTTTTGTACTGAACGAGTGACTTACGAACGAAGTGAGTTATGAGAATTATTATGTGCTATTAAATAACGAACGAGTGAGTTATCAGAATCATTATGTGCTATCAAATAACGAACAAGTGAATTATCAGAATCATTATGTACTATTATATAACGAACGAGTGAGTTATTAGATACATTATGTACTATTATATAACTCACTTCGTTCGTTATCAGAATCATTCTGTACTATTATATAACAAACGAGTGAGTTATCAGAATCATTACTATAAAACTCACCCAGCGCATAAATACATGATACACTTTAAAACTCACTCGTTATATTAATGCAATGTAATATATCAAATCAATTGATGGTATATCCAAAGTTACAATAACATAAACAAAACTACGACACATTACAAATAATAATTTGGTAACACACAGAACAGAGCTATCTATTAAACAGGTATGCTTTTGATAATCTGTACAAAAGATATAAACTAAAACCGTAAAGACTGTAAATAGAAACGAGTAGATAAGAATAACTTTCAAAAGAATGCCAAAACGAATTGATAAACTTATAAGTTACGATACTTTGGAAATAATATTACACTCTCATCACTCAACACTTAAACAGACAATCCATCATATCTCCAAACATAACTATTCAGGATAATTATATATAAACTTAAACTATTTACAAGTCAACCTCACGCTCACTTCGTATTCGCAAAGTCAATAATTTTCCGCAATCATGAGACTGAGAAGCAGAAGATCATCTATAGACCGTCGAACGCTCTCACGGCGAAACTCCTTAGCATCAGTAGACTCCCAGAGTAGTACGTACGTCCAAAGCACTACGGAAATGTTCTCGGGAGCAACTTCGGAAGTGATTCCTAGTTCTATCACGTCTCTTCACTATCCACATCATTTCAGTTACCGGTCGTCATGGAGAAGCTCCACGGAAAACTCGCCACTCTTGACGGCATCCAACCCGCCATACGAAGACTTGGACTTGCATTCGGTGCGGTCAAACGCATCGAACGCATCACATGATGCACACTTCAAGTTCTTCTCAGCCGACGAGATAGAGGCGGCGGTTGGGGGGTCGACGTTGGAGAACCCCACCGACCCGGTGGATTATAACACCAACTGGGACTACTCGGTGGACAAGTACGACGGGGCGTCAAGATACGGGGAGGAGGAGGACGAACGGGTAGACGAGGAGCGGAGGTACGAGGAAAGGCAGGAGGAACGGTACGAGGAGGAGCAGTTGCGGCGTAACCGCAGCAACTCAATGCACTCGGAGACGTCGTCAATGGTTTCAGAGGAGGAGAAACTGCCTGCGCTTCTCACACAGCAGCGGTACTATCTCGCGGAGGAGGACTTGGTGATTGGGATTGCTGGGTATAAGAATAGTTTGTGGAAGCGGTTGAGTTACTACGCACTTTGTATTTGCACCCTTGGATTGGGGTACTTGGTGTTGCGGTGGTACCCCAAGTACCGGGTGAATCTCATGGGGAACGTGTCGCCGTTGGGGGTGGCGGACTGGTGTGTGATTGAAAACGAGTTTGGGGAGTTGGTCATTGTGGATGTACACAGGCACCGGTGGAATGAGCGGCTATCTGCGTTCTTGCCTGTGGCTGCGCCCACGGACTCGGCATCTTTCGATAGCAGCAGTGATCCCGTGGTGTCTCACCTCAGCAGCTTTACGTATAGATACATCAAGTTCTTTTACAGCCCGCTCGAGGACATTTTCAAAACCAACTCGACGTGGTTTGACGGCGCATGGCTTAACGTGAATAACGCCAAGGACGGGATTTCGTACCGGCTCCATGACCAGCGGACGCAGGTGTTTGAGAAAAACTCGATTGAAATCGAGGAGAAGACAGTGGCTCAGTTGCTTGTGGATGAGGTGCTTCATCCGTTTTACGTCTTTCAGGTGTTTTCCATTTTTCTCTGGTTGGCTGATGACTATTATTACTACGCCAGTTGTATCTTTCTCATTTCGTTGGTTTCCATCGTCAACTCCCTCATTGAAACCAAGTCCACCATTCGCCGGCTCCAGCTGATCTCCCGGTTCACATGCGAGGTGCGTGTGTGGCGGCAGGGCTACTGGAAACAGGTGGACTCGGAGGACTTGGTCCCTGGCGACGTCTTTGAAATCGACCCGTCCTTGGCCACAATCCCGTGCGATGCGTTGCTCGTCAACGGTGAATGTGTCATCAACGAATCCATGCTTACTGGTGAAAGTGTGCCTGTAACCAAGTCCGAGGCCTCCCAAGAAACTGTCGAAGCCATTCCTGAAAACTTTGTTTCGCCGCTTTTGTCCAAGTCCTACTTGTATAACGGCACCAAACTACTCAAGTTGAAGTCGTCCAATGACCAGCCTGTGCTCGCCATGGCGCTAAAGACTGGTTTTAACACGACAAAGGGGTCCTTGGTCAGATCAATGCTTTTCCCCAAGCCTACCGATTTCAAGTTCTACGAGGACTCCTTCAAGTACATCGGGTTTATGACGTTGATTGCGTTTGTCGGTTTCACGTACTCCACTTACAACTTCCTCAAATTGGGTCTTCCTGTGAGACTCATCATTTTAAGAGCCTTGGATATCATCACTATCGTTGTTCCTCCAGCCTTGCCTGCAACATTAACTATCGGCTCCACTTTTGCCATCTCCAGATTGAAGAAACTCCAAATCTTCTGTATTGCCCCAACCAAGGTGAATGTGGGCGGCAAGCTCGACGTGATGTGTTTTGACAAAACAGGCACCTTGACCGAAGAAGGATTGGATGTCTTGGGTGTCCACATCACAAGCAGTGCCAGTGGAAGACGTGAGTTTGTGTTTTCCAACCTCGAGGAATCCGTCAACGACTCCAAACAACTCTCGGACAGGGATATCAACAACTCCAATTTCTTCTTGGGGTGCATGGCCTGCTGCCACTCGTTGCGTCTTATAGACGGGGACCTCTTGGGGGACCCCTTGGACGTCAAGCTGTTTGGCTTCACAGATTGGTCCTTCAAGGAGGACCCTGTATCCGGAAAGTCCCTTGTCTACAAAGATGAGTCTGGCTATTCCATCGACAGGGAATACGAGTTTGTCTCCAACTTGCGTAGAATGAGTGCCTTGGCTTCGGCCAGTGACGGCGAAAGATACATCTTCACAAAGGGTGCTCCCGAAGTCATGATGGAAATCTGCCAGCCTCACACATTACCTCTGAACTTTGAGGACTTGTTATATCACTACACCCACCGTGGTTTCAGAGTCATTGCCTGTGCCTACAAAGAATTGGACCACCGTTCTAAACTAGACAGAGACCTGGTGGAATCGGACTTGATCTTCACTGGCTTCATCATCTTTGAAAACAAGTTGAAGGACTCAACCACACAGACCTTGCGCACTCTCAACGAAGCTGAAATTAGAACTATCATGTGTACCGGTGATAACATCTTGACTGCTATCAGTGTTGCCAAGGAGTGTGAGTTGGTCAGCCCCGAGGTGCGCAGCATCTACATCCCCAAGTTTGTGCATGAAGACAACGAAAGACTTACTCTTGAATGGGAAGACATGGACAATCCCCACAACAAACTCGACTCCTCCACACTAAACCCCATCGGCTTTGGCGACGCCAGCTATAGATTAGCTATCACCGGCGACGTCTTCAGATACTTGTTGACCGAACTCAAGGATGCCTCCATCACCCAAGCCGTCTTGATGAAGTGTGACATCTTTGCCCGTATGTCTCCGGATGAGAAGCACGAGTTGGTCGAGCAGTTGCAAGCCATCGACTACACCGTGGGCTTCTGTGGCGATGGAGCCAACGACTGTGGTGCCTTAAAGGCTGCGGACGTCGGCATCTCCTTGAGTGAGGCCGAAGCCTCCGTCGCTGCCCCTTTCACCTCTCGTGTCTTTGAAATCTCCTGTGTTTTGGACGTCATCCGCGAAGGAAGATCCAGCTTGGTCACTAGTTTTTCCTGCTTCAAGTACATGTCTCTCTACTCCGCTATCCAGTTTGTCACCGTTACCATTCTTTACAAACGTGGTACAAACTTGGGCGACTTCCAGTTCTTGTACATCGACTTGTTTTTGATTTTACCCTTGGCCATCTTCATGTCTTGGTCCAAACCGTACCACAAGTTGTTTGTCAAACGCCCCACGGCTAACTTGGTGAGTCCCAAAATCTTGATTCCTTTGATTTGCCATATCTCTACCTTGATGTTTTTCCAGATTGTTGTTTGGCTCCTCGTTCAAAAGGAATCCTGGTATATCAAACCAACTCCTGGTGGTGATGACGAGGTCCAGTCTTCAGACAATACTGTTCTCTTCTTGTTCTCCAACTTGCAGTATATCCTCATTGCTGTAGTTTTGAGTGCCGGGCCTCCTTATAGAGAACCAATGACAAAGAATTATCCTTTCATGATTAATTTGGCTGTTTCGTTACTTTTGTCAGTGATTTTATTCCTGGTCCATGCTGACTCGTGGTGGGGCAACTTGATGCAGTTGACTAATTTGAGCACAGCTTTTTACTTTATGCTTGTGTTTTTTGGTATTTTGAATTTGGTGGTGATGGTGTTTGGTGAGGAGAGGTTGTTTGGAAGTATTGCTAAGGCTTATAAGAGGGTATTTCAGAGGCTGAAAATGGGTCGTAGTAAGAAGCTTTTTAAGAATTTGAAGAGGGAGTTCAATAGAGTTGAGGTTGTTTGATGGCGAACTAACAAAGTGTGTGAGTGTGTGAGTTGGTTAGTGGGTAAGCTAGTTAGTGAGCCATGTCATTAAGCAGGTCATTTAGTGACTGAGTCATTGAATGGATATTGATCAAAGCATTTAACGAAGCATGACTTGACTGAATAAATCACTATTGACATACGCATTCTACAGGTTGTATTAACTTGATATATTAAAAAAAAATAGACCTAATGAATGTTTACTTTGTATCCAGTTAAGTCAAAGAATAAATAACTAAACATGTTAGATGTACAATTATTGTTATACTTATGTCTCATTATTTCGTCGAACTACTCTCGACATTTTTGGTAGCTTCATTGTTTCTGACTCTGAACAGATACAATACCAATAGTATCTATATAATTTCAGATCTGCCACGTTAGTTAATTTTTAAAGTATTTATATACAACTTCCAATACACCTTACGTTACAAGACCTTCTGCTAATAGATCTTCACCTAGGAGAACTAGAGAAGCTACTCCTACCCATACCTGGATTAACTATATCTAACAAAACAATATAATATTGTTAGATCTATTCTGTCTGATATTCCAGAAGATTGTTGCCTTCAGAAATTGCCTGGTTAGCTCAATCGGTAGAGCATTTGACTCTTAATCAGGATATCAAAAGGTTACGGGTTCGAGCCCCGTATCGGGCTTTTTTAAGGTTGCCAAAATGTTTTTATTTTTAGTTTTCTGTTATCTTTTACCTATCAAGTTGCTTTTGTTTATAGCGTATTCATTCGTTTCTCATGATTGATCACTAACCTTTCAATTTTACAAAATTTTACCAAATTTTAAAATTCTTTACATAAATCTAAAATGAATATAATATACCAACTTGAGAACTAAAATTTAATGTTTTAAATATGAATAACTAATTAACAAGTGATATATAATTCTATACCATTGAAAAAGTCATAGAAATGACGAGACCATGATATTTAGATGAAGATCACAAATGACGAGATCATGATTTAAAATTAGATGAAGATCACAAATAAGATCACAAATAATGAGTTCATGATTTAAAATTAGATGAAGATCACATCACAAGTAGATTTTATGACTCACCGCTTGTTGTTCCTTGTAAGTTAAATAGCATCATTTCCATACTTCTTCGCATACAACCCCAAAGCTTTAATAGTAAATAAAAACTTATAATTAGGATACTCAATAGCACAAGAATGATTAAAAACACCCTCAATACCACCATATACCCATTCACCAGATAACTTTTGCTTTTGCATAATCAACTTAATACCACGAGTGATAGGATCTTTCTTTGGATAGTCAGCCAATAAAAGACCAATGACAGCCCAAGCAGTTTGAACCACTTGGGATTCAGGATAATCGACATAAGTGTGGGTTTCGCAGGATTTGATATCTTCAGACCAACCACCGTCCAGCAATTGTTTTGAAAGAAGAAAATCACAGCCTCTGGTGACAGTGGTGGAGTTCAAGTATGTGAGGCCCACGGTGTTGAAAGCTTCAAGGGCAAACATCAGGGCATATGTATAACAAACACCCCAGCAACCGTACCAGGAACCATCGTCGTCTTGAGCACGAATAATAAAATTGATGGCATCATCAATGGCCAGTTTGACTTTTTCGGGTTTATACTCAGGGTAGTAGTGGTGGAAGTAGGTGAGACCCAAGACAGAAGAGTCCGAGCATTCGACATACGGGTATTCGACCATGATGTTGTTGAAGACCTCAGCCGGGTTGAGAAGCTCCAACAACGGAGTGGATCTGATAGGTTCATACGTAGAGAAGGAACCATATTCCACGGAACCCAAATTCTGCAAAGTGAACAAAACCTCGATTGCGTCGTACAATCTGTGGTCGGGGATGGCATCATGGACATCCTTGAAGGCGGGGTTGTTCTTCACCATGAGAATAGCCTTGATGGCTTCTGAAGTGCAGTCACACACCGGATAGCCCTGTTCTTTAGTGCTGAACCCCCAGCCACCGTTTCTGAGGTCTCTGTAACTGTTGGGAACAGGGTCAGTGTCGAACTGGGAACGTACAAGAAAGAGATAACTCTTAACAATCATATCATGATACTTGGGGATTTCAGCCAAACCCGCCATGATAAAGTACTGGATCATGAAAGCCGCGTCCCACGTCTGCGAGCCGTTTGTACCCATTAGAGTCATTCCCGAGGGCCCATGGAATACCACGTCTGCGGAACGGCGCATGGTATCCTGGAAGAGTTTAGACTGGGCACCCTCCTCGGCATACGTCACTATACTTGCCATGGAGTGGCTGATAGGAGCAATGGTCAAGTTTTCGGTATTGGCCAAATCCTTTTTAACCAAGTCATAGACTGTTTTATTAGCGTACTTGAGAATCCACTTGGGTCTTACTCTCTCATAAACGCTCATGACGGAGTTGATTCCATCAAGAAGCTTTGAGTGGGGGTAGTAGAGATCCACCCCACAAACCTTGTTTCTACACTCCGTAAAGTTCACCTTTTCGTAGGGCTCTTCAGGCAAGTAGATTTCCAGTCTGATGTCGCGTAAAAGACCATCAAGTTCACATTGTAAACGGTTGGACATAATATAGCCCGCAGGTAAGTAGATGGCTCTTGTGTGGACCCACCATCTGCCTGGATGGATTGGAAGAGCGTACGGAATACACCAGAGCTCGGGAGGAATCGAATTCACCCCCTCCCATTTATACAAGTTGAGAACAGCCAACCAAATTTTTCCCCAGTGAGGAACCATCTTGGCCCCGCCGAGCCGGTATATTCTTTCGCGCGCACGTACACACACCTCGTGCGACGCTTCCATTCCCAAGATACGCAAACAAATGTAGTTGATGACGGTACCAAAGCACGTTGACTTATCTTCAGTGTGCAAGCCCCATCCACCATCCACCGGGTGCGCATTGTTCACTATAAACCGAATCATTTCTGTTTTATACGCTGGATCAATTTCGGTCTTGGTGTAATAGTGCGCAGCAACATACCCAATAATCAAGAAGGTAGGTCCCTTATACTGGACTGGGAATATACCCGATTCATCCTGTAAGAGCTTAAAAAAGTCTGCACCTTTAACTGCACTATCGAAAGGCTTGTTGATTGGTTGTTCACTTGGAGGAGGACCTTTGAAATCTCCAGTTTCCAATAAATACTTTACAAATGGAGTCTGGATATCCTTAGCGGCTTCTTCTTCAGAGAGATATTCCCATTTGGTTACTCCCAATTCATTACATCTAAGTCTCCAACGAAGAGGATCAGTTCTTGGTATTCCCAATTCTTCTGAGTATAACATTTTTTAGTGTGAGATTTTGGTAGGACTAGACATTTATATATGGGGGTACGAAGGACAGGAAGAGTACGAAGGATACGAAGAGCACGAGGATACGAAGAGTACGAAGGATACGAAGAGTACGAAGGATACGAAGAGCACGAGGGTACGAAGAGCACGAGGATACGAAGAGCGCGAGGATACGTTCTTCTTCATTTTAGACAGTTGATACAAATAATCGAGATTGGGCTGAAATCGTGAAAATGGCTATACGATACACCCCAGCCGATGCTTAGCTAAGCCGCGTGTATGCACACCCATCTCGCTGAGATAATTGGGGGGTCGTGCAAACAACCAATTCGATGATGAGTACGATAGAAAAAAAAATAAGCCTGAAAAAGTGCAAGCCTCAAGAGGAGGGTTAATAATGGGCAAGAGAAAGATAGATACCGAAGAGATTCCCGAACAGCCAGAAGTTTCTGACGTTCAACTGGAACAAGAGCTTGAAGGAGAAGAAGAGGAAGAAGAGGAAGAGGAAGAAGAGGAAGAGGAAGAGAAACAAAACAAGCACAACAAAAGGCAAAAGTTATCTGCACAAGATGTTCAAGTGGCTAGAGAAACAGCCGAACTCTTTAAATCCAACATCTTTAAACTTCAGATCGACGAATTGTTGAACGAAACCAAAATTAAAGAATCTCACATTGGCAAAATAGAAAAGGTATTACATAGACTCCATGAGTTGATTAACATGGTTCCAGCCACTTCGGAAGGCTTGAGTTTGGACGAGGCACAACAGATTGTAAACCCCAAGAGAGTGACCATTCCATTTGCAGACCCCAAGCCAACCAAAATTAACTATAGCTTGTCTTACAAGCCACCTGTAAATATATCTATTGTGGGATCATTTGGATTAAAGAGCGGGATAGCCGAGAACAATAACCTGATTGACGTGGCGTTGACGATGCCGCCCGAGTTGATCCACCCGAAAGACTACCTCAACTACAGAGCGTTGCACAAGCGAGCCTTCTACGTGGCGTACTTGGCAGACCAGTTGATGCCGTTATCCAAAAAGCACAAATTGCCGATTAAAATCGTCTTCCACTACTTGAACAACGACGTGTTGTGTCCAGTGTTGAAGATCTCGTCCATCAATACCAATGACCCGGAAGACTTGGTGTTCCATAAAACCAAGTTCTCAATCAACTTGCTCGTTGCATTTCCCCATGGTTCGTTTGAGTCTAAAAAGCTACTTCCAGACAAAAACTGTATTAGAATAGAGACTCCAGAGGGCTCTGACTTGCCTCCTACTCCATTGTACAACGCCAGCATCTTATCCATGACTCTGTACGATTACTACTTGAAGTATTTGTACACCACCAAGAAGCAGACACAGCTGTTCAAAGACGCATGTATTCTTTCGCGTCTTTGGCTCCACAATAACGGCTTGGGGTCCCTGATCCATGACGGCGGGTTTGGAAACTTCGAAATGGCCATCTTGATGAGTGCATTGTTACAAGGCGGCGGAACGCTGCAAAACAAAATCTTGCTTCACGGCTTCTCGCTGTACCAATTGTTTAAGGGTACCATTAAGTACTTGGCAACCATGGACTTATCATCTGGCTACATTCTGTTTTCGTCTTTGATCGGCGAAAACATCCTGGCAAAGTACACCGATGAAGGGTTTGGCGTTCCAACCATCTTTGATAAGAACATCAGGTTGAATGTGTTGTGGAAGATGACAAAGTCTTCGTACAACAGATTGCGATTCTTGGCCAAACAAACATTGGAACTCTTGAATGATGTTGTTAAGGACAGGTTCGACCCGATTTTGCTACAATCAGCCAACGTGACTACCTTGCAGTACGACATGGTGTTCTCAATCGATGTCCCAAGCCAATTGGAGTTGTCCTTTGGACCCTTGGAAAAAATCACCTTTTTAACCTTTGAGAACTTTATCAAAAACCGCTTGTTCTTAATTCTATCCACGGCTTTGGGTAACAGAGTCAACCAAATCCAGGTCGAGCCCTCCAGAGGCAGCATTGTTTTCCCTTTGACCAAGAGAAAACCTTCCAACTCCAAGAACTCATACACAATTGCTCTTTCGTTGAATGACGAAAGTGAAAAGTTGGTCACCAAGGGCCCAGACAACGACAACGAAACAGAGGAGATCAACAAGTTCCGCAAGTTCTGGGGTAAGAGGGCCTCCTTGAGAAGATTTAAGGACGGCAACATCCAACACAGTGTTGTTTGGACCATGACCCCCGGCGAGCCTTTGGTTGTCACCATTTTGAAGTACGCCTTGGATGCACACTTCTACCCCGACTCGTCCTCGCACTTGGTGTACCTGAACATGTTGGACCGGTTGCCTGCTCCAATGGCCAACGCAAACACCGGCGTGACACTGTTGGTCAACTTCACCAACGTCAAGTCCTCTTTCGACGCTTTATACAAGGTGTTGACCAAGTTGGAATTACCATTATCCATCAGATCCATCAGCATCGGCCAAGCCTCTTCGCTCAAGCTGACCTCCATCTTACAGCCTATTCCCTATGCCGTTTCCCAGCCGAACTTTTGGAACGACTTGGTGATACAATTTGAAACCTCTGTTAGATGGCCCGACGAAATCAGTAGTTTGGAAAATGCTAAAACTGCCTTCCTCTTGAAAATCCACAAGTTATTCCAAGATGAAGAGCCAAACTATACTACTTTTGTATCAAAGGACGCAGACAGAATTCCTTACAACACAGACATATGCAATTTGAACGTCTTAACCCCAGAAGGGTTTGGCTTCAAATTGCGTATTCTCACTGAAAAGGATGAGTTCTTGTACTTGGGTGCAGTCAGCAAGGCGGACGGCAAACAAAAGTCGCTTGTGCAGGAGGTATACTTGAAGTTCAACCAAAGCTATCTCGGATCGGTGAAGCACCTGAGAACAATCTCTCAATTATCCACGGTTTTCCCTTACTACTCGGGAACCGTCAGACTCTTCAAACAATGGTTGGATAGCCATTTGTTACTCAACCACTTCACCGAGGAGTTGGTGGAGTTGCTTGCTATCAAACCATTCGTGGACCCCGCTCCATACGCCATTCCCAACTCCATCGAGAATGGCTTCCTCCAGATCTTGAACTTCTTGAGTAACTGGAACTGGAAGGACGATGCATTAATCCTTGACTTGGTCAAGCCAAACGCCTCTCTGGACGAAAAGTTGAGTGACAGACTCTCCATCGCCAACCACAGACTTATCGAACAGAACTTTGAGAAAATCAGAAAGGTCGACCCTCTGGGCATAAAAACTCAGCTCTTTGTGGGTTCCAAGGACGATCCTAGTGGGATCTTGTGGTCCAACAACTTATCCTTACCTATAGCCACCAGATTGACTGCTTTGTCCCGTATAGCTGTTTCCTTGATCAAGGAAACTGGCTTGACCGAGGAAACTTTGGATACCTTATTCACTCCCGTCACAAAGGATTATGACTTTATCTTGCATGTCAAGTCGCCAAAGCTGTTGGTGGATACCATGGGTATTGTTCCTCCAAACAAATTTAAGAATTTGGTCAATGTTCTTTCTAGTTTTGGTGACTTGCCTTCAAAGCAAGATTTAATACAGGTTTTTTGCCGTGATTTGAATAAGAAGTTTGGTAACGTTATTATATTTCTGACCAAGACAGTCAATGTTTCGGAAGATGCCAAGAACATCATTACTGGCTTGTTCATTCCTACTGCTTTGTTGAAGAAGAAGTTCCGTGCTAATTTGAATATTAACGTGATGCCTGTTGATGACGAGGTTGTTGTGAATAAGGATGCTATATTTGATCAGATTAGGTTATTGGGTGGTGATTTAATTAGTAGTATTGAAAAGTAATAGACAAGTACGAGTGGAGTGGAGTGTAGTTTTGCGAGTGGAAGAATGAATAGATTGCATGGATTTATACTTTCTATTTTCTTGTTATTAGTACATATTTTTCACTATTTACTTTTTTTCTGACTATTACTACACATTTTTCTCACTGTTTATTTTTTTCACTATTACTACACATTTTTCTCACTATTTACTCTATTTCTCACTACACTTATTCTTCTTCTCACTATTTCTCACTATTTCTCACTATGTCCACTATTTTTCACTCCTACTCTTTTCTCACTATTTCTCACTGTTTTTACAAATCTCCTCAATCCACAATTTATTATGCCCCGTCACAACATCAACCTAGAACAACAACTCCGGGAGTTTGAAACTCAAAAATACCCTACCGACGCTCAAACAGTAACCAACAATTCACAAATACTATACAAAAGAAAGAAAAACTTTCTAGAACAACTCAGACAATCACTGTATTATGTTGCCCTCGTTTTGATGGCACTCAACTACTTTAAAGATACATCGGTGATTCTCTTTATCATGCGGGTATCTGTGCAGTTTCTCTTATACAGCATCACTCAAATCGGGGCATCCACAAGCGACATGCGCAATCTGCTGCTTTACGTTTCATTGGTGATGATCTGTGCAAGTACGTTCGTCAGCTCATTGTACCACCTCGTTTTTGGAGCAGATAGCCGGGTGCGTTCGGACGGGCTAGTCCACGGGTCGTTCATCATGGACTTTATCGGCGAAAGAAAAGCTTACACTCGCTTTGAGTTGTTATTGTACGATGTCTTGGTATTTGGGTTCCAATTGATCTACCACTGCTTACTATTTGGGGGATCTGAAGAGCTCTTTTCAACCAAAATCGCACAAACGTCAGAGAACGACTACGGGTTCGAACGCAAGTCTGGTGCTTTTGGCGATGGATATACTGGTGATGTTTATTTGGCCAACATTAATATAGTCAAGACCTTTGATATTTTGGCCTTGCATAGTACTGTTCTTGATTATAATGCAATGCAACTGATGTATCTGCAGCAACAGCAGCCGGAGGTGACTCCTGCAACTCAGGGTCCTACGGTTGGAGCATATGTATGAATATATATGGATTTATGATAGCTAAATCGATAATAAATTGTCTGATGCACAAATGCTCTTGAAATCAAATTATGATTGTGGTTGTATCAGTAGAGATAGATGAATAAGAGATCGTAGATGGATGTATGCGTTTTCGGTTAAATATGAGGGAGGAGAGATTAATGGAAGATATGAGAAGAATAGAGGAATAAGAATAAGAATAAGAATAAGAATAAGAATCAGAATCAGAATAAAAAATCAGAATAAGAATAAAAATCAGAAAAAGAATAAAAATCAGAATAAGAATAAAAATCAAGAAACTATAGCAGACAAAACGGCTAAACTCTAGAACCAGTCTCAGAGAATCCAAACTCTAATAATACCAGATATCACACTATAAAACATCCAGTTCAACTCAAACAAAAATATACAGGAGAAATTCAAATTCATGCGCACACAATTTTTCATCTCATCTCAAAAATAAGTAATCATGACGGCAGATAGTAAAATTGTTGGAATCGAATACAACAGAGTTACCAACACATCGTCTACAGACTTTCCAGGTCACACGACTGGGGGGGATTATGCATGGGATATTGAAAAATTCAAGGAAGAGTTTGAATTAAACATCGAATATCTTACTGAACGTTCAGCCAACTTTGATTTAATTCATGTGGACACTGCTATTGCTAATGCGTTCAGACGGATAATGATTGCCGAGGTTCCAGGCGTGGCTGCAGACATGGTGTATATGTTTATGAACACCAGTGTCATACAAGATGAAGTGTTGGCACACCGTATTGGTCTTATTCCAATCAAGATCGACCCCGATACCTTGGGATGGGTAGACCGCGAAGTTCCTGAAGCAGAGAGACACACAGAAGACAACACCATTGTGTTGTCGTTAGACGTTGCATGCACGCGGAACCCCAACGCACCTAAGGGCCTGACCAACCCCAAGGAACTCTACCGCAACGCATATGTATATGCCCGTGACCTCAAGTTCGAGCCGCAGGGCCAGCAGTTAGAAAAGTACAAGAGCAACCCAATCGTTCCTTGCGACCCAGATATCTTATTGGCTAAGTTGAGACCGGGCCAAGAGATCTCCTTGAAGGCTCACTGTGTGTTGGGGTTGGGTTCGGATCATGCCAAGTTCTCGCCTGTGGCCACTGCGCTGTACAGATTGTTACCAGTGATCGACATTTTGCAGCCTATCCGTGGTGCTGATGCTGTTAAGTTTCAAAAGTGCTTCCCAACTGGCGTGATTGAGATTGTGAATGACGAGGCCAAGGTTAAGGATGCTAGAAAGGACACTGTTTCGAGAGAAGTGTTGAGACATAAGGAGTTTGAAGGTAGGGTTAAGTTGGGTAGAAGGAGAGATCATTTCATTTTCAATGTGGAATCTGTTGGAGCCATGGGTCCGGAGGAGATTTTCTTCAAGTCTGTGCGTGTGATGAAGAATAAGATTGAGTATTTGAGAAATTGTCCTATTTCTCAATAAGACTGAAGACTGCGAACTCTGCGACGAAGTGAGCAGTTGATTGTTTTATACAAGCTGAGTATTTTATGTATCTGGAAGCGAACTTTGCGAACGAAGTGAGCAGTTGATTGTTTTTTGATTGTTTTTTGCAAGCTGAGTATTTTATGATCTGGAAGCTGAATGTGGGAGCATTTATGTGGAAAGCATTTATGTGGGAAGCATTTTATGTACTAGAAAGCATTTAATGGAATTTAGAACTGGTAAGCCTTAGCAAGATAATGTTAATAGTAAGGTAAATTCATACACAAATGTAGCATAAAGAGAATTATAGGGATAGAATGATGAGAATAGGATGATGAGAATAGAATGATAAGAATAGAATGAAGAGAAGATAGTGTACTATTAACCAGATAGACTAATATGTGTAATGAGCTCCAAAAAATCTCTTCTGGTCATTGGAATCAGGATAATAGACTATAAATATGTGAGATCATATGAAAAGTGTACTCGATAATAGGTATTCTTTATAAGAACATCTCGCAACGCTCGGTAAGAACATCTCGCAACGCTCGGTAAGAACATCTCGCAACGCTCGGTAAGAACATCTCGCAACGCTCGGTAAGAACATCTCGCAACGCTCGGTAAGAACATCTCGCAACGCTCGGTAAGAACATCTCGCAACGCTCGGTAAGAACATCTCGCAACGCTCGGTAAGAACATCTCGCAACGCTCGATGTCGCTAATTCAGACCCTGCGACCCTACATCAAATGTCATCGCGAAAAAGGGATTTTCCTCAACAATGTCAGGGTACCTTACCGACGATTTGGGAACGGACCAGTCGTCCGGGGTACTGAGCCCGATCCATGTGATGCGACCTGTCTTCAGCGCGTTGCACACCGGTCATAAACAGAGGTCGCTACTGGTGTCCACAACAACAAGCGCTGCAGGCATACATTCAACGCCGATCCCGCCGCATATACTGAGTGCAGTGCAGACACCCAACAACGCACGAAGCATGTCGATAGTGAGCATGAGCATGGAACTGCCACTGAACCTGCTTGTGTCCAACGATGAGAATTTTATCCGGCCAACACGAAACAACAGCAGTACAAGCCTTGCATCTCTAAGCAATGGTATGACCACCATGATGATTCCTGGTGCTGACTCGAGTGGGTCTACCGTTGCCACAACGCCAGGCATCATTCCTGACTATCTTAGCAATAAACTCAAAGGCATGCCGAATGCGATTCTCTCAGACGATGACTCCGAGCTTGAGTCGTCCACTCCCACGAGATCCATCATCAAGCCCGTTTACAGACTAAAAAAGCGTTCCAAGGACCTCAAGCCCGAATTCAAGATCCGGTATCGTGACCCGTTGGGCTTTGAGCATGATGGACCTTCGTCGCCGAAGGCCATCGACAAGGTGGATGACAAGAAGATCAAAAAGAAGCAGCTGACTGGCGTGGGTCTGCTGAAGACGTATCTCAAGAAAATATATCTGAAGGAGCTCCAGTTCGAGCTTATGCATAGTAATACGTCTCCGGTGCTAGGTCCCACCGCCATAGAAAACACAAAGTTCATCATACCTGCGTGGCCCGCCGTTCTGTTGTCTTTGTCTCCATCTCCGCCTCCAAAGAAGCATGACCTTATAGAGCAGAATAAGCTTATTACGAAGCTTAATCAGAAGTGGAATAAACTGATGTTGAAGGAGAAGAAGAAGGCGGCGTCACAGGTGTCGCGTAAGAGACTGAGGGGGAGTTCTTTTGATGAGGTTTCTGATTTGGAGTATGAGGATAGTTATGATGATTATGACGGAAATTATGAACCAAACTACGAAGCAACAAACTACGAATGAAGTGATTAGTTTAGTGATTAGTTGGTGATTAGTTTGGTGATTAGTTTGGTTAGCCGTATACTGAGCCATCTACTGATCCATCTACTGATCCATCTACTGACTAGTCTACTGAGCAGTCTACTGAGTCTTTGTTTTTTTAATATCGACTTAAAACTACTTACCTCAAGCTACCCGTTGTTAATGAGTATTAAACCAAATTTCAGTGAACTTGACCGTTAACACATTTCAATCTCATTATTTCCAACTCCATCAGAGATATCTCCCCGAAAACATTAAATAGCATCGCATCGTGCAAACTATTATAGATTAGATAGTACAAAAACATTCATTGATAGCGCTTGTAGCACTTAGCTATGTTTATTATATGCTTAATTAGATGATATGCGGTGGTCTAACGACCGGTTGGTGTGTGGGTATGGACTTTGTTACGGTTTGTGAGGGGGTGGTGGTGAATGGGTGGTGAATGGTGAATGAATGGTGAATGAAAGGTGAATGAAAGGTGAATGAATGGTGAATGGTGAATGGGTGTGTTGGGACGGGTGGTAATGGCAGAAGATAATGCGTAATGACGATTGATCATTACCAATATATCTGACAAATTTCAGATTTATCTTTGGATGCAAAAAATTGTTAGCAATATGTGTCAGCTTCTTCGAAAGGTGCAACAACCAACCTGGATGCTCGAAGACTGAATGCACAAAGAAATTTCAAATAACCTTTCGTTATAAGAAAGTTTCAAAAGTTCGGACTAGAGATTCAGATCTAGAATTAGAGAAGTTATCGCCTTTTCTTCAAAATTTGAACTACCCATTGGGGTGTCAATCTCGGGCCTGTAAAAGTTGAGCGCAATGATTATGCCACAGGACATATCGATTACCAGGAACTAAAGCGAACTGAATTTTGGAATTTAAACGGCCTGAGGGCTTCAGCCTCAGGGGTTGCACTTCACTGGGGGGGAGAACTGAACATTAGAATTTTCAACCGCTCTGCTCAGCCTTCTGCAATTCATTGGGAAATAGTAACTTTGGAATTTTCATCCGGTCTACTTCGGTGTTCAGCCTCGAGCTTTGAAACTAAACCTTCAGCCTCAGAATTTAAGTCACTGCGAATGATAACTGGTTAATTAACATTTCAATCGGTCTACTTCGGCGTTCAACCTCAGGCTTCGAAACTAAACCTTCAGCCTCGGGCTTTGAAATTCGACCTTCAACCTCAGGCTTTGAAACTAAACCTTCAGCCTCAGGCTTTAAGTGACTGCGAAATGATAACAGGACAATAAATATCTCAATCGGTCTACTTCGGCTTTCAGCCTCAGGCTTTGAAATTCGACTCAGGCTTTGAAATTCAACCTTCAGCCTCAGAGTAGCACATCCTCATCCCCATGCAGATTCAACTCATGAAAAAAAGGCAACTTCAAAATATCCCCCGCACTCAACCTCTTATACGGATCCATCACAAAACACCCATTCAACAACTCAAACAAATTCTTATGATCCTTATAATTCAGCAACTCCATCTTATAAGAATCGTAATCCGTATCACTCTTCTCCGCCGGCTTCACTAACTTCCCCCCATCAAACAAACCAAGAGTGTCTCCAACCACCGAATCAGGCGGAAAACAACCATTCTCTACCTCATACATTAGAAAATCATAAACCATCTTATGCAAATTCCCATTATAAGTATTTGTAGGCTTGGTCAAACTAATCTCAAGTCCACAGCCATGCAATTCAGCACCCTTACGAAGACGTTCCACCCCAAACAAACAAGAAATCTCAATAAGTGCATCGGTATCATCAGGTGAATTGAACAAAGGAAACTTTCTCAAAAGAAGCGAAAGCCCAATGATTCCCGCTGACCAGATGTCAATTTTAGTCGTTTGATTCGTGCACTTGAACAACACCTCAGGTGCACGGAACCCCCTGGTACCCGCTCTGTTTGCTCTACGTGGGGGCCGCTGGTCCTGTTTTGGATAAGCCTTAATCTGAAGACGCTTGAGTTTGGTCGACCCAACAGGTTGTGTACAAGGACATGTCTTGCTACTGGTAGAAACTGCATACTTTTCCGCCAAACCAAAGTCCACCAAAACCCCCTTGCCCTTGAATGGATCATACAAAAAGTTCGTTGGCTTTAAATCCCTGTGCATGACGTCTTTTGTGTGTATAAAGTTAAGTGCCTGGAACATTTCCCACAAGTACTTTTTAATCCCAAGAATAGGCAAGTCTCTGTAGAAGTCCCGAAAATCCGCGTGCTGGTAGAACGGCATGATTGCAAGCACCTGGTCCTGGTGGCGCAAAACATCGAGAAGTGGCGCCACATACGAACTGCCCGAAAGCATATACAACAAGTTCAACTCGTTGAAGATTCTGTTTGGGGACGAAGTCACATAGATTTGCTTGAGCGCTACAATGGGGTTTTTGCGCGCGACCGTGGCGCGCTTCTGTTTTTTCAACGGCGGTGATTTCCAGATGTCTGCCCCTAGCTTCACCACGCCATTTAGCGCTTCGGCCTTGTACACTGTGGAAAAAGTGCCCTCGCCGATTTTATCAACCATGCGATAGTCTGACGCAAGAATAGGAAAACACTTTTCTAACTTGTGCATATCCTCAAGCACCTCCAAGGGAACCTCATCGTCCTCCTCTTCCTCTTTTGTAGCCTCATTATGCACCTTCTCTTCCTGGTACAGCTTCGAAAGGTTATGCGTCCGAATAAAGCTATCCTGAACAACCTCATGCGAATCGTTAAATGGATCGTCCACCGCAACCTTCTGTGAAGACCCCATGAAAGATGCACGGCCCGAACTCCCGGGCGTAATCTTCTCCTTTAGCATCCGTATGAGTTCAGCTCGATCTGACATATTGTTGTTTTGAATCCAAGGACTGCATTTTACCCTGTGCATCCAAAATCCGGGTAACTCCAAAATCCCCTGCTTTTCAAAATTTTTTTCCGTATACTGAAAATTTTTAAAACATGTTGAAGTTTAGTCGTGGGATGCGTACTTTGGCGTATCCAAGGTACACTCCCCAGCACTCTCCCAGAGCCTCGGGTAAGAAGGACCACTCGTCGTACTTTAACCGTGCCATGAGAGGCTTCTTAGGCCCCAAGAATGCTCGTGGAGAGTACTACAGAAACGTCTACTACTACCCAAACCAAGACCATTCTCCAAACTACTTGGTGCCCAATGGTCAGTCTGTGCTTGACCTGTCCTACAGGGAGGGCTCCAGAACTAACGCCAACACAGAGGTCAGACCCAGAGACGCCAACTTGAATCCGTTCCCGTTGAATCCTGCATGCCAGACCGCATTCATCATTCCAACTGACATGAAGGAGCAGATCTGGAGCGACGTCCAAAACGGCGCCTCCTCTCAACAGGTGGCCCAGAAATATGGGATCCGGATGGAACGGGTCGACGCCGTGTTGAAGTTGACCGAAATTGAAAAATCGTGGAACAGCTCTGTAAGTATACGTGATGAGATAAAAAAAATCGATTAGTCTTGAAGACATCATAATGGTTAGAAACTTTTTATGTTCTGATTATACTAACATCTTTAGGATAAGGACTTGGACAAGTTTGCCAATGTCATGTACAAGATGTTCCCTGTGTTCCTGCGTAGTACCCAGGACAACTTGACTGAAATCAAAACCCCACACAAAATTCTCCTGCAGAGATTCGCCACGATTGCCGAGTCCGAACCTTTTGGCCCGGTCGATGCTGCCCGTGTCTTGGACTTGCCTCCTGCTGCAGATGTTTTGGAGCTGTTGAAGCAAGAAACTGACAAGAAGGAGACAAAATTGAGAACTGTGGTTGTTGCTCTGGTTAAGCAGGGTGACAGATCTCAGTTTAAGTTCACTCAAAGACTGGTTGGCGATGTTGGGTTTAGATATGGTGCTTCCAGAAGAGATACCAAGAAGGATAGAGCCATTGGTTTTGATGCTGAAGGTAGAATGGTTTATATCTGAGTTGGTAGAGGGTTTATTTTGTGGAATATTTAGAATTGGATCTAGAATCTGATTATCTGGGATATTAGAATATCTAGAATCTGATTATCTAAAATATCAATCAGTTCTGATTGACATGGCATGGCATGTATATAGTGAATACTAATGTAATTATATTATAATAGAAGAAGTGAATAATGTATTTATATATCAGAGAAGAAGTGAATACTGTATTATATTATCATAGAAGAAGTGAATACTGTATTTAAATTATCATAGACAAAGTGAATAATGTATTTTTATTATCAACAAAAGTGAAGCTATTAATTATGTATATCGTTACAAGAAATTTTGTTTTGTGGTTCAGTATTCCAAACACTAGTACGCGTTAGGGACAAGAGGTACTAATACCTTATGTCAGCTTCCCTCGGTTACAACAGGAGGCTGTGGGTAAGATAAGAGCCTTATCTCGCACAGCCATCGAGAAATTAACGGCCCGAACTAAATATTTGCATCCAAGTGGAGTTGCAAATGTTTCACTCAGGATTGAGGCGTTGGAACTGGAAAGTATATAAAGAGTTGAAATAGAATAGTAAAGAACAAGGGAAAAAGTTACTACTAACCGTTTAACTAATACACAACGTGTTCCACACATTAAAACCCACTCACACTAAAACAATCTAAGCAAAGTAAAGCCTAACAGTACGGGTAATACTCAACAGTACTGTGATACAGCAGTGACATACTGGTGAAAGGAGACGCTGCCTCGGTGTATAACTGGGGAATATCTTGTAACAAGGATATACTCTTGTAACCCGGTATTAGTAATCTTATAGGGAATAGAACCTAACGAATGCAGCTTCTAATTCTCTCAAGTGCAAACTATCCTACGCTACGCCGTAGCACCCACCTTCGCACGTGCCTGAGATCACCTGTTAGACATTGCATTTACGGCTATTGCAGGCATACATAGAAATTCCGAATAGTCCGTGATAGTTTAGTGGCTAGAATCTCCGCTTGTCGCGCGGAGGACCGGGGTTCAATTCCCCGTCGCGGAGCTTTCTTTTTTGGAATTTTTACCATCACAAACAGTTGTATGGTTGTTTTATGCTATCTATCTGTACTCTTATCAACTTTCATTTCATTATATTATGATAATCCGAATTGCTGCAATTTCATTGAGCGCTTCGCACTCAATGTTCATTGTTCGCATCGAAACATTTTTCAAAACGACACGTCTCAGATCAAAACAAAATCATCCACTATGCAATTCAGTGTCTTATTCGCCTTCATTGCGTTGATTGCACCATTCTGTAATGGTTCTGCATTCACCTTCAACTTAGAAGCACACGAAAGAACATGCTACTATATCTTCACACAGAAGCCTAACGTAGCTTTGTCATACTACTTTGCTGTCCAAAGTGGTGGATCATTCGATGTTGATTACACCATCACTAACACTCGTGGTCAAGTGATTGTCTCTGAAGACAAGGTTAGACAAGCTGAGTTTACCTTTAACGCAGACAATGTTGGTGAATACGAGTTCTGTTTCTCCAACTCTATGTCCACGTATGCTGATAAAGTGATTGATTTCGAAATCAAGTTTGAAAACGATGAAGACGAACACAACCACAACTTCAAGGCTAACATGCCTGCTCAGCCAAACACGAAGCCTTTGTCCCACGTCGAAAACATGCAATCCACCGTCGACAAAATTGACCAACAATTGGATGGCTTGTTGAGAACTTTACAATACTACAAGACTAGAAACAACAGAAACCAAGACACCGTCAAGTCTACCGAACTGAGAATTTACACTTTCTCCATCATCGAGGTTCTTTTGATGGTTGCAATGGCTTTCTTGCAAATCACCGTAGTTCAATTTTTCTTCAAGGGTTCCAGAAAGCAATTGGTGTAGGAGTGTGAAGATAAAACTGTAAGTAGAGAATATACGAGTGACTGATGTGAGTTATACAAACAAACGACCGATTGAGTTTGTAAGTTGTAGTTGTAAGTTGTAGTTGTAAGTTGTAGTTGTAAGTTGTAGTTGTAAGTTGTAGTTGTAAGTTGAGTTGGTAAGTTTAGGGTTGCTTTTAATCATAAAATAATATAGCAATAAAAGGTGTAAGTTATAAGTTGTAAGTTGTAAGTTGTAAGTTTGTGCGTTTGCTTTAATCATAAAATAATAGGTTAGCCATATTATCCTAAAAAATGCTAACTAGATATTTATCTTAATAATCTCTGTACATGAATCTCTTGTTTCTCTTGAGAATACTCTTTATAATAATAAGCTTTCGAAAAATTGTTACAGAATCACTTAAAATTATAGGGTCTGAGAAATAAGTCCTTTCGTTTAATTCATAAGAGATTTACTCATAAAATCACAATGCAACACTTTGTCAATGAAGAAGCGGCTTCCAGTAAGGAGGATATAAAAAATAATTGAAGCTGTCGATGACTTCCCAATTATTGTGATCACATTGAAGAACTATGGTCTCTCATGTTTCTGGTTCTTCATATTTCTTAGCTAGTCGAATTTTTATTGATTCTATACTATTCTCTTATAATTTGATTTAATTAGTACTATTCATGATTTATCTGTGAATTGTCTTAAATTCAATCATGCAGTGTAAAAAACACTGTCTTTAATGTGGTAAATAGCTGTTAATAGGTTAGTAGGGAAGTTATACGAATCGCGTATCTAGTTAGAGCTTTTCAAGATGATTTATTGTAGATATTTAGTTGGTGTTTATTGTAGATATTTAGTTGGTATTTATTGTCCCACGAAAAAGACTGATCTAGATAACCAGTGTAGAAATGGCCGGATATCCGATCCTTCAAACAAAGCAAATCACTTTGAATACAAGACATCAAACATAATAGGTTCACTATGTTTGTGGATCAATATTAGCTGACATAAGGTATTAATAACCTAGATTCCCTAACCAACACAGAAATACTACTGTTTTGGATTGGCTGCAAATTTCGTGAAATCAAAACGATCATCTCACCACCAGAAGTTACGCTAAACGAACCAGAGAGATAAAGAAATCAAAACATTCATACCACCAGAATCACCATAACAAATGGAAATCCTAAACGGACCAGGGAGATAAAGAAATCAAAACATTCATACCACCAGAATCACCATAACAAATGGAAATAGTTAACCTAAACGGACCAGAAAATTTCGTTTCTAGTACCTGAGGCCACATTTCCCAATGCACTTCTTAGCTTAAAACCTTTTAATGGAAAATCTTGACTCATACGCGCTTGTCCCACTCAAACACCTTTGTTTGGGCTCCCCGGATGGCCCTTTAACGCATTATTCTAGGTTAGGTTAAAAATGTAATGAGAAAACTCTTAAACTAGACCGCTTCGTCAGAAAACAATCTATTAATATTCCTTAACTATACACCATAATTTCTTCTCAATAATTCCTTAGAATCAGCATCAACCACCAGAATAAGAGAATCCCATCCATCCGCCAACATTTGCTTATAACTAGCAAGTAGCTCTTGAAATAAAGCATACAATCTCTCCAGAGGCTTTTGATAATTACCAATACAGGTGATAAACATCAGCAAGTTCTTTCTACCTTGTTGAGTTTCAAGACCACCAAAACCCTTATCAGGATTGGAGGTAATAATATTTACAATACCCTGGTAACTTGTGTCTTTTTCATCATTATCCACCAAGTAGAGCATGATTTGACAGTACTGAACAATGTATTCGGGCAAACGGGCGGACAAAGAGGAGAGGCCCTGAGAGTCACAGACACCCATTCTACCCAAGCAGATGGCGGCGTTGTCCAAGACGGCAGGCTGCATGTCTCTGTCGTTGATGACAGGAATAATCAAGCTGGCCAAATTGTCGAGGTATTGGTTCATGTCTGCGTAGTTCAGGCGGAGGAAGATTTCGCCCAAGGCCCAGATGGCGTTGTTGTAGACAGGGTACGAGTAGAAGGTACGGTTGTTGATTTCGTTGCCGATGGTGACAAAGATCAGGTTGAGGTATGGGGAGACCAACGGGAGACAGTATATGGCGAGGTCTCCAAGCAAGGCGAACGCGGACTGGCGCACGTCCTCGGTGATGTCCTCGAAACACACCATGACGAGCGGAATCAAGTCTGTGTTGCCGATCAACTCGTGTGCGTTGTCGCGCAAGCCCTGGATCAATCCGTCCACCAAGTCCAACGAGGTGATGATGAAGTCCTTGGAGGGAGGGTCGATGGAGGGGTCGACACTAGCCTGCTGGTCCATCTCAATGCAGTTACGCAATATCTTCATGGCTCTTTCGAAAACAGGAACTGCGTAAGGAATAAAGACATCGCCCATGGTGGCTGCAATCGTGGCCACACACTCAAGAAGCGGCCAGAGAGCCTCATCGTCGTCACTCAAGCCTTGCCAGCGGTTCATGATGGGGGGTAACAAGATGGTATTAAACTGGTTGGGGTACTGGAGTGCGAGGATGTCATAGCCCAACTTGTCAGTGAAGGTTTGGATGCAGTCGTACAAGATGATCATGTTCTTCTTTTGGTAGATGTTGAAGCATTGTGCGAAAAGGTTGAGGACAGGCTCGACATAAGGCTCGAGAAGACTTTGGTCTGCTTCTTCAATGAACGATGAAAGTGCCAGACAGGCAGCTTCTTGGACGGCCTTTTTGTTATCCAATGCACACTGCACAACTCTTTCGAATACGGGCGCAAAGTATCCTTGTTGTTGGCAGATCCATGACGAGTACCGGGACAACGTCCAACAGTCGATTTGCCTAACACGGATCTCCTGATCGCCCAAACGGTCAACAAGGAATGGAATCAAAGTTGGCAACTTGTCGCTAGCCAACTCAATACAGCTTTTGGATATCGCACCAAACGCAAGAATCGACGCTTCACGCACCAGCCACTCCTGCACTACAATCTTCTCCTGGAGAATCGGAAGAGCCACCTGAAGGACGTCTCCTGGCAAATTCAACAGAAGAATGTCCAAAGTAGCAGCACTGCACTTTCTGAGCGACCACTGGTCGAGTTCCGAATCAGAGTCAAACTCATCGTAGTCCTCCTCATCCTCCTCGTCGATGATCCGGGTTCTCTTGCTCGTTCCATGCAGCTCCTTGGGCTTGGCGTTTTGCGGCTTGATGTCTTCGTCACGGTCCGCCACATGGGACTCGTCCTGCTCGTCTTGCATTTCCATCAAGAATATCTCTTCCTCAGAATAAACCATTCGTGCCAACAAAATAGGCAAGATATCCGGCAACTTTGGGACAAACAAATGCTTATTCTCCTCTCCAATGTTTGAGCTTAAAAGAGCAAGCAAAAACTCGCACGCTTCCAACGCAACCTCGTCGTCTGCGTCCGCGTGCATCAAGTGCAAACAGTAGTTCACCACTCCATCTAAATGTGGCAATAACTTGTCTGGTCTGGCCTCCAACAAGTATGCAAAACTCGAACAGATCACCTTGCGCACCTCATCGCTGCTGTCTTGCGCCAATGAGAAGATCGAGCTCAAAAACTCATCCAAGTGCACCAAGAAACTTTGCGTGCCAATCGGAATGAATTGGCACATGCAGTGGATCGCTTTCGCACGGATCTTGGCACTTTCGGGACGCAACATCAACCGCAACAACTGTGGGATCAAAAAGTTAAGTGGTCTCTCGCCGTTGTGCTCTTTGTCCAAATCATAGTACGAGTCCTCACAGATCTTAGCTAACGCAGAAATCGCTGCTTCGGCCGCAGCTATGTTCTCGGTCGAGGATGATAACTCAACCAAGTGAGTCAACAGCTGTGGCCAACCTTGTAATCCGAACTTGGAAAATAGCGACGTGATGACATTACCTGTGATATTACGTACCAACCCATCATTCACCAAAAGCCCTTGGAGAACTGTCTCCGTGAGATACGCGTGGTTCTTGGCTCCTCCTCTTATAATGATGTTCTTCAAGTTGACACCTGCAGCCGCTCTGACATCTGATTTGGCACTTTGATCAAGAACAAGAAGGTACATTAAATAGTTATCAAACTCGGGCTGGAGCTTGGCCTGCGAAAGTGCCTCATTCGCCTGCTTTCTTTCGCTGTTGTTGCTCAGAAGCGTTCCTCTGAAGATGTGCTTGAGTTGTTCAAGCCCATTGGCATCGGCTGTCCACATGGCGATAAAATTTTGAAAATTTCGTGTGAGATGATTTTCTGTGAGATTTTACTGCGATTGATTGATGACTGGGGTGGTGGGGTGGATGTCTCTGTTACACGACTCCAGAGATTGTACATTCTACTAGATATTACATATTGAGCGAAGCGAAATATCTATTGACTATTGTACATTCTACTAGATATTGAACTGACTTGATATTGACGAAATTAGATATTGACCTGATTTGATATTGAACTGACTTGATATTGAACTGACTTGATATTGAGAGAACTCATTAGGTATCGGGCGAAGCGAAAAATCTAATTGCCTGACTTGATATCTTACCTGACTTGATATCTTACCTGACTTGATATCTCTTCGCTCGATGTAATTGATATCTCTTCGCTCGATGTAATTGATATCTCTTCGCTCGATGTACTTGATATCTCTTCGCTCGATGTACTTGATATCTCGCTTCGCTCGATGTACTTGATATCTCGCTTCGCTCGATGTACTTGATATCTCGCTTCGCTCGATGTACTTGATATCTCGCTTCGCTCGATGTACTTGATATCTCGCTTCGCTCGATGTACTTGATATCTCGCTTCGCTCGATGTACTTGATATCTCGCTTCGCTCGATGTACTTGATATCTCTAACACCTCTCAAAAACCTTATACAACCCAGGCAAATCAGCAATCTGAACAATATCCCCAGAAATCTTCCGAGTTGCAAAAAACCTCTCACGCATAGCAGGAAACAACGTATTCCGTAACAAATCATCCAACAGATCCGAAATTACAGGTGCAGGCACATAAAGTAGCGCAATTTCTGACAAAATACCATCCAAACACAGCTGCTCGTCTTCAAAATCAATCTTTCCCAAACGATACAAAAAATAAGGTAGTTTGGTTGGTTCCGGATCAACATCCTTCACAAGTAATGGAAGTGAGGATAAAACTAATTCATCCTCTCTACTAAACCGAATTTGGAAATATTCCTCAAACATCTCCAGCATTTCTTCTAGGTTATTCATAACATCCTCCATCGGAATCAAATTTTCATTTTCCTCATACAACGACGAGAGTATCTCTGCAACACTCTGCAGCGAAAACGTGAGTGTTCCATAATTGCAAAAGTCCCCAAGAGCCACTTGATAGTAGAATTCCGTTAAAAGAGTTGAGTAATCACAAAGATAGAGTTTCACGTCGTATTGGAAACAACATAAACGTCGTTCATAGTCCACCACCCCGATATACACAGCATTGTTGAACACCCGTGCCAACGGTTTATGCACTGACTCGGCCGACAACTGACGTAGATTCTGAATACTGGAAAGATTCACTTTAGCACGGTTTCTCGGGGAGTCCGCCGCGGGCTCCGCGGGCTCCGCGGACTCCTCAACAATGGATTCATCATCAGCTGTAGCATCGTCATTCAGCGGCTTCCGCTTTAGAAACTCATGGATCTTTTGTTGCTGGGAATCAACACGCACCATGAGTTTATCTGTACGATACCTCTTTTGTTCCGGAGTGTCTTTATACTGGACCATCTGCTGGGTATTAAAAACACGAGAGGTGTCGACGGCAGATAACGTGGCATGAACCACAGAACTAACCTTTTCGACGATTTCATCTTCAAAGAGAAAGTTGACTTCGCGTTTCGTTGGATGCACATTAACATCTAAATTGCGTGGTTCGATCTGCAATGCAAGATACTGAAACCCAGACGTTTTCTTGGGAAGGAAGAACAGGTACACTGCGTTGACTGCCCGGCGAACAGCATCATTGGTAACCAACCGCAGATTGATAAAGAGCACCTGGGGTATCTTCTTTTTATTATCGTAGTTGGGCGATGTGATTGCACCTGAGAAACTCACAACACCAAACTCGGGGAACGCCTGTGGCTCGATGAAGATAAGCTCGTTGGCAATGGAAGAGCCGAAAATCACACGAATCCGCTCCTTTAACGGATGCGATGCCCGCGTAGAGAGCACCTGAAACGACTCCCCGTGTTTTTTGCAGCTAATCCCCACCCCCTCGCTATGCACTGCATATCGGCCCACCACATCCAAGATCCGCGCAAACTCATCGCTCTTGGACTTTAGCGACCGGAGTCTAGATGGAATGTTGTAAAAGAGGTCTTCTACTATGATTTGCGTACCGTCGCGTCCCGCCACCGGCTTGGGATCACCTTCATCCCTGTAGTTGGCCGCTGTTAGCTTTCCATTAGCATAATGCGCTTTATATGCCAACGTGGATTCCCGCGTCTTTGTGACCACTGCCAAACGCAGAATGTGACTGATACTGGCGAGTGCCTCACCCCGGAACCCGTACGTGGAAATCGAGTCCAAGTCCTCGAAACGCGCCAATTTAGACGTCGCAAACCGCTCGCAAAGCAACCCAAGATCACCCTCGTTAATCCCACACCCGTTATCTGTAACCTGTAATAGCTTCAACCCTCCGTCCTTCACCACTATTTCAATCGACGTGGCCCCAGCGTCAATCAGATTCTCCAACATCTCCTTAAGTGCATTTGCTGGCTGGATGATGATTTCCCCAGCTGCGATCTTATTCACCGTGGCGGCGTCGAGCTTGTGGATGGCGGATGGTGTTGGTTCAGACCGTTTCATTGTGGTGAAAAAAACATGTCCGAAAGGAAAAGAACAAGGGAGGAACTCATCCTGTCCTACGAGCAGTTGCGGAAAAAGACCAAGGATGTGACTGCCGCATACCGAGGCCAGGCGTTGGACGATGGTTTGGATCACATCACAGACATCCACAACTTACATGCTCTAGTGCAAAAAGAGCGCAACAACGATACAAAGGTCCATTTGAAGGATTCCGAGGTGCTTCATGACGTCAGTAATTTTGTTGCCATCAATGCACGGAACCTCAAGTTGGAGGATGGCGGCGTCTTGCTTGATAAGGGTGTTGCCATGGATCGCTTCAAGAAATGGGTGACTGTTGATGCGTACGAAGATGGCGCGACGTTTGACTGGGCGCGCCTCGGCGTGCTCTATGATCGCTGGAGCGACAAGGCCGTGTGCGTGGACTCGTTGAACGGCCCCATCGTCACCGAGCGCGTGCTCCGTACCGCCAGAACCCGCACCATAGACGACACCGGCGGCCAGCAGACCACCACCGCGCTCCAGATGAAGGCTAGCGATATATCCGCCGATGAACTGAACACTGCTACAATGGTCCGTAATGTTTATGATACTGCAATGAACAAGCATATCCCGGACGGGGGCATGAACTTTCTTCGCTTTTTTATCAATCCATGGTCCTTTTCCCAGCTGGTGGAGAACTTGTTTTACGCTAGTTTTCTTATTAGGGACTCGAGAATGAAGTTGCATATGGTGGATGGTGAGCCGGTAATTAGTTTGGCTGCACAGAAGGAGTACAAAAGTGCAAGAGAGTCTGTTGATGATACAAAGCATCATATTGCAACCTTTGATATGACCACTTGGAGGGCTTGTATTGAGAGATATGATATTAGGGATCTGTTTTTGGGTAATAGGGATGAGCTTGAAGATACGATCCCTCCGGAGGATTTGTAGTACAAACCTTTGATATGACCACTTGGAGGGCTTGTATTGAGAGGTATCATATTAGGGATCTGTTTTTGGGTAACCGGGATGAGCTTGAAGATACGATCCTTCCGGAGGATTTGTAGTTAGCTGGTCTACTACGAACAACGAAAGAAGCGAGTTGTGAGATCTGGCTTATTCTCAGTTCTTGTTTAAAGGATATTCGTGACTTCATTCTTCATGAGAGATCTGGTTTATTCTCAGTTCTTGTTTGAAGGATATTCGTGACTTCATTCTTCATGGGAGATCTTATGTATTCTTCTTTTTAGAATACTTCTTTTACAAGAAATTCGAATCTATTCAAAACCCTTAGTCTTTGAACTTCTAACTTGTCAATCTTTTGACGTTGATCTTTTGCAGACAAATGGATATGGTTCATTAAAGATCCTCTGACAACTCATTGTAACTTCTTAGTATCGTACAGATAAGAAATCCACTGTCACCAATACCATATAATAATCTATTCATACCACCCCAGATTACATTTCAAAATTAATTACTCATGAGGGTGTACTGCTGGGTCAACTGATTCTGGATTGCGATCCCTTTTACGAGATGTTCACGTGCTACTTAACCGTTCTATACACCCCAAATAATAAACAAAATGTTCTCTTCAGATGAACAATCTGAAGGAATTCCTTGTGTGTTTTTGAATCATTTTTAACCAAATGATCGGGACTATGAGCTTTTTGCCCGCTAAGAAGTTGATGTTTGGTGGTAGGATTGTTCAAGATAAGCTTCATGAAACACATATTCTGTTTTCAAAACATTTATTTGATTTTCAGGATTCGTTGGTTATTAAAAGAACTGGGGCCTTGTCAGGGTAATATCGAAACATTTGTTTACAAGGAGTTTGCTTATATGGTCGAAACATTAGATCGATTTACTTTAATACGCAGCTGCCAAATGGAAATATCGATCTGTAATACGCAGCTATGGAAATGCCGATTTTCACCTTAATACGCTACTAAATGGAAATGCCGATATGAATTTGATTTCTTTTGAATGTTTGGGTGCTAGTCATGCTGTCAATTTGTTATCTGGCCCACCAACTTTAGATGACTTTATAGGTCCTGAAGCTTCGTCCGCCGTTGTGTGGGCTGTTGAGGCTGCAGATAAGGTGATCAAGGTTATACTATAGAGACGTATTTTATTCTATAGACGCACAGGAAACTGGCATTCTCTTCGACGAAATTATAAAGAAGTTTACAAATCATACGAAATTATTTTGTATATGTGAATTTGCCAAACTTCTGCTGAGATACTCTCAGGATTTAAAGGCTACCTAAACTGACTCTCAAAAGTGAGATTCTACAATACTCTGGTTTTTCAGAAGCGATAGTCGGTTTCAAAACCATCAGATTTTAAAGGCTATACAGTGTGTTTCTTTTGCCATTTAACGGATGAATATCACAGATTAATAGCAAACGAATCAGAAGCGAGTTCTACACTGGTCAGAACATCATCGACATTTGAAAATATTAGCAGAAACGTCTGAATTCATAGAGAATACTCAGTTTCAATTAGAAGTAACCTGGAGGAATCAAGTAACGAGTAATTCGTATCTGATTGAATAAAATGGTTAAAGTATTTTGTTTCACTTCTTTATTCTATGTACTATTGTGTAGTAAAACTATTACTTGAATTCAAACTGCTTGTGTATCAAAGGAAATTTGGTATAAGGTACTGGATTTTGTACTTTGGTTGATTGTACTTTTTATAATCTTATCCTTATTTCGTACTTGAGATTGTTTCATTGTTTTCTTCTGTTATTTTTCAATCGTCATCTCTTTGCCCTTTGTGCTTGAGATTGTATGGTTCTTTTGAATTGTTTTTCAATTATTTAGTCACTTTGCCGTTCGTGCTTGAGATTGTTTAGTTCGTGTGAATTGTTGTTCAATTATATTAGTCTTTTCTTCTTGCTTCAGATTGTTTAGTTCGTGTGAATGTTTTCAATTATTTAGTCACATTACCGTTCGTGCTTGAGATTGTTTAGTTCGTTTGAATTGTTTTTCAATTATTTTAGTCTTTTAACCTTCATGCTATTAGTTCTCTTGAATTCAATTATTTTAGTCTTTTAACCTTCATGCTATTAGTTCTCTTGAATTGTTTTCAATTATTTTAGTCTTTTAACCTTTTTACTTCAGATTGTTCTCCTGAATTGTGAATATTTTACTCTTTTACCCTTCGTGCTGATTGTTTCGTTCTCCTTTATTGTTAATTATGTTAGTCGCTTGTCCTGACTCTCCACACTTGTCATACATTCTTCTTCCACCCCCCAACAGACAACAACTCCCCCATCGGCCACCTCGGAATAGCACTAATCCCCATATCAGATACCAACCCCAACTTCTCATACATCTCTATCCCAGCAACCCCAATCATAACCGCATTATCAGTACACAAATCTGGCTCCGGAAAATGTAAATTGACATCAGCCCTCATCTCACTCATCAACTTCTCACGTAATCTTTTATTTGCAGCCACTCCACCCGAAACCACAAAATCCTTCACACCAGCAAACTTTCCATCATTCATCACCACGCCCTTGTGCCTGACCTCCTCGATACCATGCTTTTCAAAAGCAATGTTGATTCTATCAATCATATGGTCAAAAACAGTCTCCTGCAAGTAATGTGCCATCTGCATATGTTTCTGAGTATCACCCTCAAACACCAGTCTGTATCCAGTAAACCGACTTAAAAACAGCGCAAAAGCAAACTCGATCCTTTTAGGATACTTCAACGATTGGGGACCCTTGAAAGGAAGCTCGATTTTGAAAGGATGCGGGCTATTTTTGACATCTCGAGGTACATTCGCTACATACTGCTCCAACACAGCACCACGCATGTTCCCGTTTAGTCCCAATTCTCGCGCGCACTTGTCGATCGAGTCGCCCACCGCAATGTCTATTGTGTCTATGATAATTTCGTGCTCGCTGACTGAACGCAGCAATACTAACAAGGTGTGTCCGCCCGAACACAATAAACTGAGGAACGGATACTGAGGCACGCTACAGTTAGGGGATTTCGGGAGTTGTGCTATTAGCAAATGTCCCAACATGTGGTGAACACCCACCAACGGCCGTTCCCATGCAATGCTCAAGCCTTTGGCAACCTGGAGCGACGCCGTCAACGAGCCCGCCATGCCCGGGCCTCGTGTGCAGCAGATCAAATCCGGCGGCAACGCTGCAGACACCCCGTGCTTTTTGCAGAACAGCTGTATTAGCAGCGCCATGTGCAAATTGTGATGTTCGTAAGCTTTTGTGGGGATGATTCCACCAGTCTGCGATGAGTTGAGTGTTTTTTTGACATGATCGATGATTTGGGTGCTATTTCCATTTCGTTCAAGGAGCGCCACACATGCGTCGTCGCACGACGACTCGAGCGCTAGCACCTTATACGTTCTTTTCGAATGGTGGATTAGTTGTTTGAGCATTGGTTGTTTGATGTGCAGGTTTTTTTGGGATGTGAAGAGATTCCAGAAAGAATAATAGAAGAGAGACATATTAAGTGAGTACAGCTAGTGCGAACTAGAGCTACTAGGAGGTTTAGAGATTTAAAACGGATATCAGAGAAAGACCAATCTCAGGGAATAAAGTTGATAAAAAACAACGAGCAAGACGATACTGCACTACAAAACACACACGATAGACAGGTGCATTATCTAATGGTTGATCGTATCGATTCATTTTTAATGGTTCCATAAAATTTGTAGATGATTTAAAACGATTTTCATTTGATACTCGATAATTTTCAGTGAGAATTGAAGCTTACGCTTAGTGTTTGATATAGATTTAAAACGATTCAGGATTCAACTGATTGCACTGAAATCCGTCACAGCTCGCTACGCTCGATATATTTGTTCGATTCAAAAACATTGAAAAATTCTCATGACACAAGTCTTCACCGGCCTGATACCCATCCCGTTCGAAGCTCCGGAGGTTAATACCTCGGTTGTCGGTAAAGAGGACGAGCCACTGCCGCTTCTCCATTGTTTCATCGCAGGAGGACTCGGTGGTGCAGTGGGAGACACACTGATGCACTCGCTAGACACAGTCAAGACTCGACAGCAAGGGTTCTCAACAAATCCCAAGTACCGTAGCATGATTCCAGCATTCCGTACGATACTAAGAGAGGAGGGGTTCTTTAGAGGACTCTACGGGGGCTACACACCAGCCATCTTAGGATCTCTTCCCAGCACAGCAGCATTTTTCGGCACGTACGAGTATACCAAGCGAAAAATGATTGGCGAGTACCGCATTAACGAAACGCTTTCGTACTTTGTAGCGGGGATACTTGGCGACTTGGCACTGAGTGTGTTCTATGTGCCTCTGGAGGTTTTCAAGACCCGGCTCCAATTGCAAGGCCGTTACAACAACCCTCACACCGTCGGGTCTGGGTACAACTATAGCGGTCTTCGCAATGCAGTTCAGACGGTGTTGCGCACAGAGGGCCCTCGCACATTTGTGTTTGGATACAAGGAGACGCTCATCCGTGACTTGCCTTTCAGTGCGTTACAATTTGCATTCTATGAAAAGTTTCGCGCCTTATCCATCTCATACCATCTTTCGACAGATCTCCCTGTGCATCTTGAGTTGGCCACGGGCGCAGTTGCAGGAGGATTGGCTGGTACTCTCACCACTCCCATGGATGTGATTAAAACAAAAATCCAGACCAGTAATAATGCTAATGTCACTACCCTTTATGTAATACGGTCTATATATAAAAATGAAGGAGTGTTGGGTGCATTTGCAGGAGTTGGGCCAAGATGTATTTGGACTGCAGTACAAAGCCTGATTATGTTGTTATTGTATCAAACAACTTTAAAGGCTTTAAGCGGTTGGAGCCCTGATTCCACGTTTTAGATATCTTGTAATAAATGTATGCATATGATTGTATATTTAATAACTTAACGCTTAACTTAACGTTTATCTTAAATACGTTTATCTTAAATACGTTTAACTTCAATACGTTTAACTTCAATACGTTTATCTTAAATACGTTTATCTTAAATACGTTTATCTTAAATACGTTTATCTTAAATACGTTTATCTTAAATACGTTTATCTTAAATATGTTTATCTTAAATTCGTTCAACTCTAGTCATTCTATAACTCTATCTCATTATGCATTAACATTCTATCACTTAATCTTCTTTTCCAACACTTTTCTAACATCCCCAAATCTTCTTTCTTCACCTAAAATACAATATCACCCTCGCATGGTTCTTATGTTATTCTTTTACCATCATTTGCAACCGCCCCTCCTCCGTTCCACACTCAAAATTTCCCCATAAAAATCACAAAAAAAATCACACGCTTCCTCGGTGAAAATCTCCTCTCCACATATATAAATACTTGAATTGCTCAGCATTTTTCATCAACAATACAATGACTACTTTAGACCAATC
This sequence comes from Kodamaea fungicola, assembly GCA_030560575.1. NCBI lineage: Eukaryota > Fungi > Ascomycota > Pichiomycetes > Serinales > Debaryomycetaceae > Kodamaea > Kodamaea fungicola. The sequence goes on along the minus strand of JAKTTX010000007.1, from coordinate 361,513 downwards.
CTTCGTTACCAACTCCTCGTGGAAGCCAGACATCTTCAAGGGTAAGGTTGTTTTCGTTACCGGCGGTGCTGGTACTATTTGCCGTGTTCAAACCGAAGCTTTGGTTTTGCTCGGTGCCGATGCTGCTATTATCGGTAGAAACGAAGAAAAGACCGTCAAGGCTGCACAAGAAATTGCAGCTCTCAGAAAGGGAGCAAAGGTTATTGGTATCGGTAACATTGATGTGCGTGATGTCAACTCTCTTGTCACTGCTTCTGAAAGAACAGTCAAGGAATTGGGCCGCATTGATTTTGTTATTGCCGGTGCCGCTGGTAACTTTTTGTCCAACTTTGCCAACTTGTCATCTAACGCTTTCAAGTCTGTTGTGCTGATTGACTTGTTGGGTTCCTTCAACACCGTGAAGGCCACTTTTGAGCAGTTGAGAAAGAACAAGGGTGCTATCCTTTTTGTTTCCGCCACATTACACTACTACGGTGTTCCTTTCCAAACCCACGTTGGTGCTGCAAAGGCCGGTGTCGACGCCTTGTCCAACGCCTTGGCTGTGGAATTGGGTCCTTTGGGTATCAGATCCAACTGTATTGCCCCAGGTTACATTGAGGGTACCGAGGGTATGTCCAGATTGACTCCTCCAGGTCAAAGACCAATGCATGAAAAGGTTCCTTTGCAAAGACTTGGTTCTACTAGAGATATTGCTGAAGCCACAGTGTATTTGTTCTCTCCTGCTGCTAGTTATGTCACTGGTCACGTCACCGTTGTTGACGGTGGTGCTTGGCACATTGGTGGCTTGATGGGTGATTTGTACCCATCTATTATTGTTCAAACCAATGAGGGTGATGCTAAGTTGTAATTTTATAGTGAATGAATGGAGTGACCAAGTCACTACAAACGAAGAGAGTAGTGAATTATGAAGGATTGTGAATAATCAGTTACTTGATATTGTTTCTTGTGATTAATCAGTTACTTGATATTGTTTCTTGTGATTAATCAGTTACTTGATATTGTTTCTTGTGATTAATCAGTTACTTGATATTGTTTCTTGTGATTAATCAGTTACTTGATATTGTTTCTTGTGATTAATCAGTTACTTGATATTGTTTCTTGTGATTAATCAGTTACTTGATATTGTTTCTTGTGATTAATCAGTTACTTGATATTTGATTAATATTATACACTGCAAAGTTGTCTTGGTTCGGTTTGCCGTGTATATGCAGTACACTCCGACGTTGAGCCGACAACCGCAAATCAGTATCCAAGCAATAAAGAATGTAACAATTGAAATAAACTGACCATATTACAATGTTCTTATAAGAAGATGGTGTATTATGAACGTGGAAACAATAAGTGTTTAAACTATGAAAAACACCAAACCCTTAAATTAAAGATATCATCATAGTATGAAGGATAACGCTTAGATTAAAGATATCATCATGGTATGAAGGATATTGCTTAATGCTACACTGGGTTTTCCTCTATAGTTGTATGTCACATGTTAATCACAAAAACATTTTGGCATGCAGGAAACGCAGCCATCAGATCCCTCACGTGCACTGATGTATATCTACGACGTGATGGAAATAAAAATACGAACTAGATGGGTAAAGAGAAACTTGGAACGTTGCTGTGCATCTCGCTTATTGTCAACAAGATCATTGGAACCGGGATCTTTCTGAATCCGTCGCTGATCTTCCAGTACTGCAATGGGAACGTAGCGTTGTTTCTCTTTCTTTTCTTTCTTGGGGGAATCATCATCTTCTGTGGCCTTTTAATCTACTTGGAGTATGCCCTCAATCTTCCGTTCAAGAATGGGGGCGAGAAGAACTACTTGTTGCGGGTATTCACGAAGCCACGCGGGTTGGTGGGGTCCATGTATGCTTTCACCATTGTGATCTTGGGGTTCAGTTCCGGCAATTCATACGCATTTGGTAAGTACGTGTTATATGCTGTCACAGATCACCGTGATGGTGATGCTATCGATGACACCTGGGTCAAGGTTATAGGTGTGGCGTGCATCACGTTCTGCACACTTCTCCACATAAAGTTCCCGCTGCGCGGAACCCAGTTGTTCAGTTTCTTGGGTGTATTCAAGGTGTTGATTCTCGTGCTCATCATCGTGATCGGTGCATTGGTACTGGGTGGTGCCTTGGAAGTCCCGCCTGCAGACAACTTCTCCAACATCTGGACTTTCGAGGGTCTGCCCAGTCTGTACAACATAGCCGTGGGCTTACTCGAGGTGATCTACTCATTTAAAGGATGGGAAAACGTCAACTACGTCTTGAACGAAATCGAGGACCCGATCCACGTGCTTACCATCGCAGCGCCAGCAGCCGTGCTTGCAACAACCCTCCTCTATTTTTTGGTTCTCATTGCATACTTGGTGGTGATTCCAAAAGACGAAATTTTGAACAGTGGTGTGCTAGTTGCAGGTATCTTCTTCACCAAGATCTTTGGCGAGTCCATCACCCTGCGTCTCTTGCCGATCTTGATTTCCCTCTCGTGCCTTGGAAACGTTCTTGTTGTATCTTTTGCACATAGTATGGTTAACCAAGAACTTGCACTAAGCAACTACTTGCCGTTCTCTTCTGTCTTTTCGGATTTGAACTATTCGCTACTTCTCCATTGGTTTGTTACTACCGTCATCTTGATTGCTCCTCCGTCCTCCGAGATCTACGAGTTTATCGTCAACTTGTACATTTACCCAGGTACCTGGATTAACATTGCAATCACTGTGGGCTTGATATATCTTAAGCTCAACAAGCGTGCGGAAAAATGGGGTCCATTCAACGAGATTTCTAGATCCGACCCGGAAATCGAGTATACTGATGATTTATCCTCGGAATCTGACTTGCTTCTCAAGGCCCCGGCATCCAGTGATAAAATCATCTCGGCTCCGTTCGTGTGCGTCGTCATATTCTTATTTGCAAATATTTTCTTAGCATTGTTTCCATTCGTTCTGCCGCCGAATGCTGCGGAATTGGCTATACCTTATTGGTGTTTTCCTGTTATTGGGCTGCTGGCTTTTTTTATTGGAGGGGCTTTTTATTATTTGCGGCCATATGTTTCGGGGGAAGTTGAATATAAGGATGAATAAACTCACAAAAGAATTGAGTGTGTTTGTTTATGAAATAATTAACGGTTTGTAAATAAGGTTATGTGACATAGAACAGAGTGTGTTTGTGAATCGTTCATTTGTTTTTATTCAACAAAAAGCATATAATTAACTTTTAATGAATATAACTATTGATTAGTTATTCTTTCAATGGCTGTAAATATCTATATCTTGTAAACTTTTTTTGGTTTTAAAGTCTTACTGATTCTGCAACGTTACATTTCCGTATTTTCCAACAAATCTGATATACAGATAACTTCCATTTACGATGGTTGACAGCCAAAAAATGGAAACCACAAAACTACTACTTCATGTAATGAAAACAATTGCGTGAGCGATTTCAATAGCCCAACAGTAACTAAAAAACATCTATTGTTGATTCCCCGATTTTCAAAGCTTAATTGTATCCCAGCAATATCAGACGATCGATGGTTCCACAAACCTTGATGAATGAATCTTGTATACAGCACCAAGATACCCCTAAATGATGCGTATGTATTAGAAATGTGGAACTCATGACTTGCAGGGACAAATAAGGTATGTCCTATTGTTTCCGTAAATGTATCAGATGGTCAAATGTCACAAACAGATAACAATAAAGATGGCGCCTACTATTGATGTCAAGTGTGCTAATTTAGACTGTATTATTACAGATCATTTGTCGTAACTTAAATCAAAGAGCATGGAATACATCCCCACTTACTGAGATAAATGTAATGGACATCCATTTTTGATGTATTACGTAATACAATTATTTGCAGCCACCCATTTCGCAAACTGTAGTCAGAAGATATGAGAGTACCACCAGCATATGATAGTACCACCAACATATGATAGTACTACCAACATATGATAGAACCACCAGCATACGATGGCTTCCTAGAACACCAGGGTGATATTCCCCCACAATCTATTGTTGAGCTTATATTCTCTTAGGAAACTGTTATCATCATCTCCAAAGATGTACAAAATCATTGACAATGAAAACATCATGTCAGTTATTTTGCAACCTACAAGTTCACCACCAAAATTCAAGTATAAAAACCATGGATCCGCTTGATCACTGTAAACTACAGAATACACAATGAACACTTTCAACTCTATCGCTCTTGCTCTTCTTTCCACATCTTTGGTTACTGCTGGTTGGACCAACGGTGTTGCTACCTACTACAGTCCATCTGCTGGCTACGGTGCCTGTGGCTGGATGTCCCAAGACCTGGACTACGTGGTTGCTATTCCTCACCAAATCTACGACAACCGAAACGTTGACGGCAACCCAAACGACAATCCTCTTTGTGGTACTCAAATCCAAGTCCACCGTGGAAACAAGTGGGTTCAAGTCAATGTTGTTGACGAATGTCCGGGATGTGACTGGAACCATTTGGACTTGTCTCCTGCTGCTTTCCAACAACTTGGTTCTGAAGATGAAGGAGTCATCCCAATCACCTGGAAGTGGGTTTAGTATTAATGGTTTGATACCAGCTTTCTTGTCCCAAGAGGATTCTTTTCTTGCCCATTAGATTGAAGTCTATTGGGATTGCATTCTCTTGCTATGTCAATAAAAAATATTCACATTCAACTCCAGACTCGTTGACATTTCCGCAGAAATTAACAATACACATTGAAGATTTTTACTGAGTTATTGAAATATATGTGGTACACTTTTTGACGTGGTTTGACGTGGTTTGACGTTGGTTTCATGTTGTTAATGACAATACTTCAAATTCGTTCGTTTTGTTTTAAAATAAATATTTCGATATATTAATTAGCTAGTGTTCGTTCGTTTATTCATGCACTTCGTAGTGTGCTTTGAGTCTTATGCAGTGGATATGAAGAGGAAGGATGGTGAACAGTTTTAGATTCACTGTGAGAATGCTTGATATGAGGTATTTGAATACTTGATTTTTATATCTTGGTTGAATTTGAATGAATATCGATTGACTTTGGTTGAATGAATCTCGATTGACTTTCGTTGAATCTCCAGTCATCTTCATTCACTTTCGTTGAATCTCCAGTCATCTCCATTCACTTTCGTTAAATCTCCATTCATCTCCATTCACTTTCGTTAAATACTCTCTTTCAAATTGAAAACGTACAAGTTTAACTGATTGAGATTGGGCACATCTAAACTAATTCTCGCTTCGCTCGAAAACTTGTGATTTCACTTACTCACTCTCGATGAATTGAGATCACCATAACACCACCTTCTTCTTTTTCTTCTTCCCATCCTTCAACTCCAAAGCCCTCCTAATCACCTCCTCAGTATCCCAATCATCCTCCTCGTCAACCTTGGGAACCTTCGTCCCCCACACAGACGTCGTGTATTCGACCCCGGGAAGCTCGACCACAGGAGTGTAATCCCCCAAAGATAAGTCCGAAAACGAAGAAACAGGATACTCGGGCTCTTCCACACCCCCATTTTCACGCTCGTAAAAGTCCCTCGTGCGAGCCTCCTCCAAATCGATTGCCCGCTTCTTGTCCCGCTCCTCCTTCTTCATTTTCCTGTGCGACAGCTTGGTCCGTTTACCCAACTCCTCTTTGAATCGGATCCACGTCGCACCATCTATAAACTGGCTACCCAGCCAGTCGCACTCCAAAAAGCCCAACTGCGTTCCCGTCGGCAAATGCGCAAGATACTTGTATTTGGTAAGCGAATTCTCCCGAGTCAACTCCTCATATCGAATATTCTCAATCTTCGCAATGAGCGACGAGGGAAGATTGGCATACTCCGAGTAACAGCTCTTGAGCACTTTTGCATCCAACGGCGACAAGATGTACGTGGTTGGGGTATTAAACCCCGTCTGATAGTAATAAAAACATGTATCCGAAGAATCATCAAACTTTCTAAAAGGTTCGCGGGTCCCTCCCAACCGTTCCGTCCAATGTGCTATTTCCTCGTCAATATACTTCACAGCCATCTTAACAAACGTCTCAGGCTCATTATACAACACCTTTTCTTCCTCATGCAACTCTAAAATAGCCCTTTGCTCTTCCCTGTACAGATCAAGAACATACTCAAGATGTCCCCTGAATATTCGGGAAAATGGCGAGTAACCATCTATACTTGGAAACTCATGTGTTTCTGCAACCTCCATGGCTGCAGGAAATGAATTCACACTACTGGCGTGACGTTTCATCAACGTCAACACCGCATCCTCATCTATCTTGGGCGTTTCAAACCGATAATCAACGTTGTTCACCATCACAGGCTTAATCTCGTGGTGCCGAATAATCAGCAGGCACAACGGGCACTCCCTGTACTTTTCAACGATCACCTTACTCTCCTTCTTTTTTGCCGCAGGCACTTCGCTCTCCAATAACGAAAGCAAGCACTTTAAGCACACTATATGCCCACACAGTGTCACCATGCGGGGCGCAACAGGCTCATCGCTCAAACAAATAGGACATGCGTTCCCCTTTGGCACAATGATCCGCTCGATATCCTCAGTGGCAATCGTCATGTTGGGGTCCAACTGCTGCGCACGGTACTGCTTGTTGCCATCCACCACAAACTTGTAGTTCACGTTGATAAACGCCATTCCCTTGAGTTGCTCACGCGCGGGCCGACTTTTAACCTTACGTTTGACCTGCTGGCTGCGCTGCTCACTTCTATACTCCTCCAGATGCCGGTAATCTTGAAATGATAGCAAATCAATGGGTACCTTGGTTCTTTTCTCGTGTTTGGGGGCCTTGGCACGGCTCCCCCGTGCCCCAGCACCTCCCGTCTCTCCTCCCACGGCCTTGGTTGGTTCCTTGGGCCTATTCATCTTTCATAGTCAACGTGGTTGTTGCACTATTTTTTCTGGAAAAAGACAACATGTTAAAGAAGACCAACTTGAAGTAAGTTATCGTGTGATTCGCCTGCTGTACTAACCTTTAGCTCAATCCAGGAGTTGCGCCAGACTACAGAGGACAACCTTGCAGTGGCTTTCACCCAGCTTGGCTACGATGAGTCCTTTACCCTCATTGATCTTAAGTTGGCTTTGGGGTATCTGACTGTAGCAATAGCTGCGGGATTGTTCTACCTTGACAAGAAGTTTTCGTTTAAGGAGACTTACTCGATTGTTGTGGGAGCCGTGGTGTTGTATTTTGTTATTAGTGCTGTGTTGTTTTTGGTGAATCACTTGAATAAGAATGTCAAGTATGTAGGATACAAGGGGAACAAGAAGCTTGTTTTTGCTGGTTGGACCGACAAGTATGCTCCATATTACAATTACCTGGTTGAAGTTGACGGTGTGAAGCTGACTGGGAAGTTTGCTTTTGCGGAGTTTTATGATGGTTTGGGAGGGTATAATCTGGATGTTTTTGTTAGTTTGTTAGGTGGGGCATTGGAGAAGAAGACGTCGTAGCGACTTAATAAAATGATATTTAGGGATTCGAGAATTATCCAGCGATATTTGTAGTAACATATATGAACAAGTGAATGTTTCCCATCAGAAAAGCCACCCTGAAGACTTATGTCGAGTACTGTAGCTTGAAACCTCGGAGTCACAAATGCGTGTGCATCGAGCGCGATATAATGTAGGTACGTCCACCAAAGTGAACCACTGACGCAAATCACCTTCCATTTCTGTATGCTCACATGTACATTATCCCAAATGATTTGCATTTTCATTGGCATGCTCATTGCAACCACATTTGCAACTGTGTGAACATGTATTCCACCAAACGTTCCCAGAATTCGTCAAGATTTAGATTAATGTTGTGTGAGTTTTTAATGGAGACATACTAAGTTACTACAAGATTAGAATCGTTTTCATTTTAGAGAAATGACAACATCAAGTGATAGCTAGATGTTTGTTGAAGTTTGATGTATCGTACAATGATGAAAATATTGGGGAGATATTATTGAGAGGGTCCAAAAAGGTCACAAAGATCTTGGTTATTTAATAGATCTTTTGCAGAAATTGCCTTGATTATTTAATCTCGATGATTGTTTAATGTGGATTGCTATTCTTAATAAACGTATTGTTTAATAATGTATTGTTTAATAAAGGTTTTGATATTCTTATTAAAGGTTTTGATATTAATAAACGTCTCGATATTCTTAATAAACGTCTCATTATTACTTAATAAACGTCCCGATATTCTTAACAAACGTCTCACTATTACTTAATGTTAATAATGTATTGTTTAATAATCTCGCTATCGCTCGAAATTTGCATTAGATCACTCATTGATCAAATATCAGCTACCCTCGCTTATCTTTTCATCCATCCCCAGAAACCACCTTGCAACATCCTGCAACCAAACCGGCATCACCCTCACCACCAGCAAAAAATTGGCAAACGCAGGAACACACAATACTCCCCTCTCTCCACCATCAATCTTCTCAACTATCTTCCCAGCCAACACCTTATGATCTACAATAGGCGCTAAAAACTGGTTCGGCGTGTCGATTTCAGCAAACATGTCAGTATCCAATTGACCAGGGATCACCAACAACGGACGCACAGAATCCCTTGACCGCAATTCCTGCGTCATGGCTTCATGCATGGCCAAGGTGGCAGCCTTTGAAGCAGCATAAATAGACAAGTTCTTGGGCGCCAACAACCCAAGCACCAGCGATACTGTCACCAATGAAAGTTTCGTGTTTTGTTCAAGCACCAACTTGTTGAACCACACATGCGACATGATATTCACGTTCATGATCTGGTTAACCTCATCCATGCTCAACTCGGTAAGCGCTTTGCTATGGCGAATTCCCGCGTTATTCACCAAAATGTTTATTTGACCCTCTGTAAGGATCCCCAGAACTGTTTCCCCCACTCTCTTGTGGTCTCCAACATCGCACTCTTTGAACACGAATCGGTGATGCGAAAATTCACTCGCTCGCACATCTACATTGTATACCGTGCACCCTTTAGCAATGAGAAGCCTGGCAACTTCGAGCCCCAACCCTCTCGATGCTCCGGTCACTATCGCCCGTTCTCCTCTCTGTATCCCACCCCAATTCCCTCGCCTCATGTAACTGGTGTTAAGTCTTCGACAAACTTTGATTACAATCGCGCAAACTGCAAACATCCCAATCATCCAATGCGTCGTACATGTTCTGTGGTTAGTGACGTCGATGTCTTGATAACTACTTACAGTATGAGTGTAACCAACGTAATCCTGGAGTCAACAAAGTGGATTATAGAGTCTATTGAAATCATTTTTGTCGATGCGCATCGTCACCGTAAGTTTTTTACTGCTTTCTTATTTAACCATTATTATTTCGGGTGCTTTATCTTACCAGTTTTCATAGTTTTCTTATGTTTTTTAAGTACAATCATTTTTAAACAGATTTCTTGTATCTTTAATAATATTTTTAAATCTTTGTCTTTAATATTTTTAAATCTTTGTCTTTAATATTTTTAAATCTTTGTCTTTAATGTTTTTACATCTTTTGTCTTGAAAATTTTTAAACATTTGTTAGATATATTATTGATTAGGATGTATTAACGACATATAACTTTATATCTTGTCATACATTTGCAGAATTGTTAAGCATTTGCTGTGTAATTAGCTTTGATTGTTTTAGCGTATGTGAGTATATGAGAAACACGTTATTAGTACAGCAACTAGGAAGAGTTTTTTCCATTATTCTATACCATATTCTTTCAGCTCTTTATATAATTTCATACTCCAATACATTCCTTCTATTTGGGTAATTTCCACTTCCCTTTTGGATGCAATAATTTAGTCCAAACCTTGAATCTCAAGACGGCTGTCTCGAAAACAGCCTTCCACGGCTCGATTTCTCTGTAGCCAGTGTCAATTCGGCAGTTTCCTGTCTCGATTGAGATTTACCGTTTCATCTTCTTAGTGCCAGCGCCAATTAGCCAAGTGATTAGCCCAGGGCCGTTCAATCCGAGCCTCTTCTCTTGGCCGCTGCCTCCTATCGTAACCGAGGGAAGCTGACATAAGGTATTAGTAAACTCTAATCCCTACCAAGAATTCTGACCTCCTTGTAGGCAAATGAAATGTATGAATTTCGTTTGTGTCCCTACCACAGAGTATGAATAAGTAGCTATATCACTGAGTCACACACATCAATCTTAAACACTCTTACTCGAGATGATGTAAGGTATCACTACCCTCTTCATCATAACAAGTTTTCATTTATCTTTAAGATTTTTAAGTAGTTTTCATTTATCTTAAATATAATTTTTAAGCAGTTTTATTTTATCTTTAAATTTAAAACAGTTTCTTTCATCTCCGTGGTCATTTCCACGGCCTCATACTGCTAGTCTCTCTACTACAGCCACCCTGGTAATGAATTTTCATTTGCAATGATTCTCGTAGATCTAGATAACAATTCCCTCATCACAGTTTTTGATCTTATATAAATCACCATGTTCATATTCATGTCTTGTACTTCGTGTTAATATCATTTTTAATTATTATTTTCGCAAAGTAGCCGTGCCAGCAAGCTCCAAATATTCAAAAGTATATAAACGCGCAATTCTCTCTTAAACTTTATGTCGTCGGAAACAGATCATCTTATACGCGAAGCTTACGAAGAAGACTACGGGGCAGGTAAAGCTACAATACAAAAGGATAAATGGTGGAGTACCCCATCCTTCCCCATGATATGCATCTGCATCTTCTTCTACTCTTTTAGTACTGCTCTTGCCATATCACCACTTGCAGCCATCCAGACAAATATGTACTGTAATACAGTGTCCAATGACGGTCTTAGTTGCGATTTGACTGAGGCGCAGATCCTCTCGGTAAGCAACGACATGTGGATTAGATTTGTCAACAGCGTAGTTATCTTATCGAGTCTGGGAAGGATCGGCTCTTTGTCTGACAGATTTGGCCGGAAAAAATTATTGGTTGCAAATTTGTTGATTACCTTGCTTGGAGATCTGATCCGCTTCATTGTGTTTTCCACTTCCTCAAAGGTCATATTCTTTCCATTTTTGCTTGGTCAAGTGGCCTCCAATCTTTTCGGTGGGGGCCTTACGATGACTATTTTGGTGCGTTCCTATATCAGTGATATCTCCGATCCAGCCACAAGAATAAGCCGTTTCGGCATTTACAGCGCCATTTACATCACATGCCTTATGATAGCGACCCCTTTGAACAACGTTATTATCAACAGGCCATCTGCAGATAACAACGTGGTTCGTGAGCTTGACCGCTCGCTCTTTTACCCGCTAATTCTTTCTTTGTGCTTGCTTGGGGTTGGCTTCCTTTTCTCCGTTTTTGTACTTCCAGAGTCTAGATCAAAGGATGCCATCAAGCGTACTACACAAAACCACGAACAACAAGTTATCTTGAACGAAAGAGAATCAAGTTACTTTACTATTGCAAAGGTGCTATGGGTTACTCCAGAAACTTTAGCTAAGAGCCTTAACGTTAGTTATATTCCTACATATCGCACTATCGTCATTTCTTTAATTACCATTGAAGTCCTTTTCACTTCCACCTTAGAAAGCTTCGACAATTACTTGGTCAACTACGGTTTGTACAACTTCAACTGGAGCGAAAAGGAGTTTGGTACATGGCTCATGGTCAGAAGTACTTGCAAATCTTTAGTCTTGTGGATCTTATCCCCTTACCTCTCCGTTTATATTCTTCAAGGCTTCTTCGGTCTTCAGTCTAAACCTAATAAGTTTGACGCTATTAGTTCTATTACCTGCGCCATAGGTTTCTCGGGTGAAGCTATCTGTGCTGCCTTTGTCACTCTTGCAAAAAGGAACAGTCATATCATGATTGGTCTGGTCATTTCTAGTTTAAGTTGTTTAGTCTCCCCTGTCTTGGCTGCTTCCTTGTCTAAATACTTCTCCAACGATCATATCGGTGAGATTTTCGGTGCCTACGGATTGGTCAGAAGTGTTTACGACCTTGTATCTCCGTTTTTAATCACCCCATTCTACAACTTTACTTTGACTTTACATATGCCATACCTTATTTTTGCTATTAGTGGGTTAATCAATTTGTTTTTGTGTTTTTGTGTTTTTGTGCTTTTTAGGGTTGCTAATGTGCCGGACATTGTATTATAATTTGCAGCCAATTCTAATTAACTTAGTGTTTAAATGGACATGTTAGAATATATAAATATATCTGGGGAAAAGGGGCACGATTTATGTATTGAATTGTGAACTTGTTTGTACTTACCAGTCACTATATTTAACCTGCCATAATTAATAAATTTATATTGATTATATTTAACACTAGAGTTTATTTTAAATTATAAGGATACAATAATACTAAGTAATGTTAAATTTATTCAAACTTTAATTTATGAAGTTTTCTGGTGTTGAAACAATCAAGTACAATTTTTTGAGTTTTAATACGTATAACAAGTTCATTCTTTAGGTCATCAAATTAGGAATAACGATAACTAAAAACAAATGATCGAAGGATAATAAAATATAGAAGAATTCAAAATTTTGGTAGGGAAGAAGTTAGGTTAGAAAATAATAGAGAAAAGAACCATCAATCCAATTGAGAGCCTGGAAATAACTTGGATTGGCGCAGCTTGTTCAAAGACAGAGAAGGTTGGTGGAGGAATCGCACTAGATGTAGTTTTTGTTGTAGCGGTAGTGTGCACTTCTGGTGCTGGTGGGTTACCAGATTGTGGGTTACCAGATGGCGGGTTACCGGATGGTGGGTTACCGGATGGTGGGTTACCGGATGGTGGGTTACCGGATGGTGGGTTACCAGATGGTGGAACACCATTAGTAGTACCAGCAGGTGGAACACCATTAGTAGTGCCAGCAGATGGAACACCATTAGTAGTGCCATCAGGTGGAACACCATTAGTAGTGCCAGCAGATGGAAAACCATTAGTAGTACCAGCAGGTGGAACACCATTAGTAGTGCCAGCAGATGGAAAACCATTAGTAGTACCAGCAGGTGGAACACCATTAGTAGTACCAGCAGGTGGAACACCATTAGTAGTGCCAGCAGATGGAACACCATTAGTAGTGCCAGCAGATGGAACACCATTAGTAGTGCCATCAGGTGGAACACCATTGGTAGTACCAGCAGGTGGAACACCATTAGTAGTACCAGCAGGTGGAACACCATTAGTAGTGCCAGCAGGTGGAACACCATTAGTAGTGCCAGCAGGTGGAATATCAGATGTAAGACAACTGGTTGTGTCAGTGCTAGTGTGAATTGAAGTAGCAGTGATCGTGCTGTTCTTCCATGGAAATCTATAAGTGTCTGCAGTAGGAACGAATATCTCAACAGTCTTGGTTTGATCGGTGCTTGGGTTAAATGGGAAAGTCGAGGTGGAAGTGGTGAACCCAGTCCAAGAAGTGGTGATAGTCTTAGTGTCAATTGATGGGTTTGAAGTTGGAACGAATATCTCAACAGTCTTGGTGTGATCGGTGCTTGGGTTAAATGGGAAAGTCGAGGTGGAAGTGGTGGACCCAGTCCAAGAAGTGGTGACAGTCTTAGTGTCAATTGACGTGGTAGGAATAAGAACCTCAACAGTCTTGGTGTGATCGGTGCTTGGGTTAAATGGGAAAGTCGAGGTGGAAGTGGTGAACCCAGTCCAAGAAGTGGTGATAGTCTTAGTGTCAATTGACGTGGTAGGAATAAGAACCTCAACAGTCTTGGTGTGATCAGTGCTTGGGTTAAAAGGCAAAGTAGAAGTAGAAGTGGTAGACCCAGTCCAAGTACTGGTGACAGTCTTAGTGTCAATTGACGTGGTAGGAATAAGAACCTCAACAGTCTTGGTGTGATCAGTGCTTGGGTTAAAAGGCAAAGTAGAAGTAGAAGTGGTAGACCCAGTCCAAGTACTGGTGACAGTCTTAGTGTCAATTGACGTGGTAGGAATAAGAACCTCAACAGTCTTGGTGTGATCAGTGCTTGGGTTAAAAGGCAAAGTAGAAGTAGAAGTGGTAGACCCAGTCCAAGTACTGGTGACAGTCTTAGTGTCAATTGACGTGGTAGGAATAAGAACCTCAACAGTCTTGGTGTGATCGGTACTTGGGTTAAAAGGTAAAGTAGAAGTAGAAGTAGTTGATCCACTCCAAGTAGTGGTTATAGTAACAACAGCTTCACCATTTGAATCATTACCACCATCAATAGGAAACGTGGACCATAAGATTGGTTTATCATGGTTAAAGTGGGTCCCATTGCTACAAACAGCATTGTTGTAGTACATAACGGGTGCTGCAACCTTTGTAACCTTGCAAACACCATCAATATATGGACGGAAACCGGCAGGGACATTATGGTACAGAACATTGAAACCATGAGGGTTACAAGTGAAAGTATAATCAAGCTTGTCAGCACTAGTAGGCATACCCCAGTCGTTCAAACTTTTAGCCATGGCTGCTTCAACGGAGCTACAGTCAAAGCTATCATCTTGGATAGTCACACCCAACTGACCCAGTTTGTAACCCGTGGAACAGTCAGAACTAATAACATAGTCCTGAGTCCAACCCTGGCGATTATAGAGTGATCTTGAACCTATACTATTGTCGTTTTTATCAGCGTCGAAGTGAACTGTGGTAGAAAGATCTTTGTCACCATCACTAAAGGTCACAGTATTGGAACCTGCTTTAAAAAGGTTAGCAGCCTCAATATCGATTGGGGAAGTACTTCCACCACTGTTGAAAGCAAAAGTAAATTTAATGTTACCCATAGCGTCAGTGTCGCTTTTGACCAACAGAGAAGCTGTACAGTCAAGATATGAGATAAAAGATGAATAACCAGAATGAAGTATACAGTTGGCCCAGACGTCGTTACCACTCACCAAGTTGATGTTGTAGCTATCAGGAAAGTAGAAAACACCAGGCATGTCAAGTGTGAAGGTATCACCTAGAGCGAGGTTATTATTGTGGATAGCCCAGGAAATTGAAGCCTGCCAGTCAGTGTCTTGCACGTAGGCAGCACCATCATGAGCGTGATCAAGCGATACTATAGAGTCTAACAGAGTGAAGATACCGGTGACTTGTTTTCCAAGCGTAACACGTGCAATGGCTGCAAAAAAAATAGCTTTTTTCATGGTTGAGTCTTGAGTAATGATTCTCAACAACCGTGAATTAAACCACTATTTAAATCACTCCAGATATTAGATATCCTATCCATCTTTCATGGGGTTGCAAAAACAGCCCAAAAAAAGGGCGCATCTTGACGTCCGAAAACGAAACCGTAACTTCGGCTACCGCCTTAAATTCAAAGCATCAACACGCCTCCGGGTAGTACAATTCCCATCTGTCATGAGGTTGCAATATGTGCCAAGAAAGGAGAGCACATCTTGACAGCAGAAAACGAGACCGTAATCGCGGCAACCGCCTTGAATCCAAAGCATCAACACGCCTCCGGGTAGTACAAATCCCGCGTGGAAATACGCAGCAACCACCGAATTTGGATTTGTCTTGTTTTAAGGGTCTTTGTCTATTTACAAAGTGTTTTTGTGGCAAACGGAGAGCAATAAACGTTTATTTAGGAAGAATCGTTTATCTCGTTACTGTATTCCAAAGGGTAACTGATGTCGTTACTGCATTGGAAAGCTGTTTTTAGTGAGCACTAAATTGATAAACATTCCCGATCACTAGTATCTGTAGATTACAATAAAGATTCTCTGAGTGGCTTTTCGTGTTTGCTCTGTCCAGAAACTGTTTGCCTGTGTACTTTCGTCGCAAATGCCTCAAAAATGTGGTGACAGTGGAATCTGTAACACCCTTACAATTAGGCTTTTTTGGCCATTTCAAGAGAATATGAGGAATTGTGCTGTATTATTCGAGAATAGAAGATTGAAACTTATTATTGGAAAAGAATGAGACGAGAGAAGTTCCTACTATCGGTGTTACCTTGGTAATTGCTTGTATTTCCTTGATCTATAAACAATCTCATTGATTTCTTGGTCTATAAATGGGCTCCTTTGGGGGTAATTGTGGGGATAGATTTTGAAGAATCCGTCCGTGAAACCACTTCTTTCGTAGGATTATAGTCATTGAGGGAGAATGTATTCGGAGAGCCGTTGAGCAACCTGTTTTTCAACCCATGTCCTGTAGTACATACACTGACTTTGTTCGTGGTTTACTTATCATATCCCCTCGCAATACCCCCTCTACCCTCCTCCAACTCAGCACCCTCCTCACCATCAACATAATCACTACCCAAGCCAGTCCAATGACGACTCTGAAGGTGTCTAGCTGAAGTCGAAACCGTCCCCTTCATAGCCACCTGCGAAGAAAACTTCTTCACCAAAGCATTTTCGTCCAGCTCCTCGGTGGCAATCGACAAATGATTCAACTGTCTCAACGGACGAGACGTCGACACAAACCTCCCAGTAACTGGGTCAAATTCCGGCTCGTCGTCACTCTCATTCTCCTCACGCACCTCAGGCTCCTCCGCATCTGCTGCCAACAACATCTTGAAGTTGGTTTCCCACTCGCCAGTCCAGCTGATCTCACTGCCCAATGAAAGAAGCAACTCATAGGGAGTAACCACAGGCTTAAAGTAGTCCCCGTGTTCATCCACAATGATTCCCTGGTTGTCGCAACCAAGAATAACCCACACGTCGATCTCCTCAAAGTTGGCCAACTTGGCAACGTTCGGCTTACCCACCACAAACATGTAGTGTTTCTTACCCGCAGCTTTGATCTTAGAAGCAAGCGAGTTCATAAGAGTTTTAGTATGCGAAAGCGAAAGCGTGTTGACCAAGATCCCCACAGTTCCCGCAGTTCTAGCCACATTCATGTACCTATACCTACGCATCAAGTTAGGGAACGGCCCGTTCATCACCGTGCCCGTACTAGGCTCAAATACACTCACCGAACCGAACTTTGTCGTAAGGTAGAGGAGTTTGGGTGCTGCCGGACGGGTGATGTGGAAAAGTGCATACTCCTTGAGGTTGTCCTCGGTGACTTTTCCCATCACTCTTCTCATCAATGGCGGGCCCTGCATCTGTGGCGTGTATCCAATACTATGCACACCTTCTGCGTGCAAATCACTCCACTCCAAATTGACATACTCGCTTAATTTGTCCTTGATTCCGCGCAAGTATCTGGTATGAGGTGCATCGGCCATAAGCAAGACCTTGGCACTGGTATCCTCGTATGTTTTTCTGAACTGCTCAACCAAAACCTCCTCGTCTATCACTGGTTTTCCAAACACATAAACTGCTGGAAGTTTGTCTACTGGGTTCAAACAGGCATCACCAAAGTGCATCACCAAATCACTATGCACATGTTCTGCTGCTACTTCATCTATACAGCATGGAGAGTACGAAGTATCAGCCAAGATCCATATTTGGGAATTTTCACTAGTACTGCAATCTTTATTACAGCTTGTTTCACTATTGCAACATCCTTCAGACACCTTTCCTCGACTCATTCCTAACTTCGACTGCAACTCATGAACAATGGTTGCTGAGTCCCCAACCAACTCGTCTGGGAATTGTAAGGTGACTTTTTTGTAGGCATTGGCTCGGAGATATTCAACCATCTCATCGACTGAGTAATATTCGAAAATGGCTTTTTTGATCTCTTGTTCGGAAGCACCGGCAGGGAGGCCAAGGTAGCTACGGTTGATCTCCGTTTTGGTCATTTTGGCGAACGTGACATCGTCCTGGTGGGTTGATAATGATGGTGCTACTTCGGTCATCGTGTTACGTAATTTTTATTTTTCAGGTCATCACGCTCAACTACCGAACGAAGGAACGTGTGAAATATTAGAGGGAATTCGCGAGAATTTACTTAGTAAGCTATTAATTAGGAAGATATATAAGATTAACGTTTCGTCGTCATTAGTTAGTGATAGTGTGTAGGGATAATTCTCTTCTCTTGCAGAAATTTTATTCAGAGTTATGATTATTGAATTGGATTAACATGTTCAAATTTAAGATCTGAATTATGGGTAAGCGATATAAACTGTTGTATTTCGAATTAGAGATGGTCAATACCGCCAACGTTCATATTCTACAGCAAATCGTCATAAAATTATAATGTTAAGTATTTAATATGGTAAATAACATAAGATACTTAACAATCATCTTAATTTACATGAAGTATATAAGGAAATTAGAAGCGTCAACCATTAAATGAATTGAAGGTTTACTAAACATCATTAATATATTCATTAAATGGGAATATAAAGCTTTTATATCCGTCAGATTGTCAATTGAAATCACTCACTCGGTTATTCGTCGATTATAATTTCTGAAATTCCGACTCGCAAACGAAGTTAGTGGGTTAATACACCTCACAAGCTCAAACTTCGTTTGAAAATTCTGGCTATCTCACTCTCACATCATTCGTTTGTTCATCGTTTGTTCATCGTTTGTTCATCGTTTGTTCATCGTTTGTTCATCGTTTGTTCATCATTTGTTCATCGTTTGTTCATCGTTCGTTTGTTCATCCCTCATCGTTCATCGCTCATCGTTCATCGCTCGTTCATCACTCGTTCATCGATCGTTACA
Source organism: Kodamaea fungicola (assembly GCA_030560575.1). Classification (NCBI taxonomy): domain Eukaryota; kingdom Fungi; phylum Ascomycota; class Pichiomycetes; order Serinales; family Debaryomycetaceae; genus Kodamaea; species Kodamaea fungicola. The sequence continues at coordinate 343,031 of JAKTTX010000007.1, read as the reverse complement.
ATCTTCCCGCCCAATCCCCCCGAACAGGCCTATAAATCGTCACCCGGCCATCAGTCAACTCCCTCAAACTAATCCCTCCCCTTATAACAAACCTCTTCCCCCCAACATTCTGCTCAGCAATCAAAATCTTATTCCCCGTATTCTCCAACACCACCGACGTATGGTCGGGCTCCCCAGCAGTCAGCCACCCACTTGGCAGACTGAACGTACACTGATAGTACTGTACTATGTCCCCCCGTCTAACCTCATCAGCCTGTTCACGCAATGCCCGAACAACACCATCTTTAGCTTCAATCTCCAAGATCGGATACCCATGGTGCACATACGTGGACACCATGGCATGCTTACCACACCCCTTTTCAAGAGCATCATGCGCAAGGTCCCAGCACTCACCACGGCCCACCTGCTTACCCTCGTTGTGCTCGGCCCACAGCGCAACATATGCTCCAAACTGCTCGTGATACTGAACAAGCTCCTGCTTGGAAGGTTTCTTGGCGTCAAAAGGCGAAGGCTCCCATCCCACAACATCCACTGTCGCTGCAGCCACATTATCCCCGCTCCACTTGAACACATACCGCACAATTGATAAGTCCTTCAACCGGAAGTTAAACTTCAGCTCGTGATGCACCACTCCGCCGCGGTTCGACGTGCTCGACGACCAACTGTAATTGAGGCCCTCGAGACTCGCTGGGAACACTATGTTGTTGGAGTTGGCAAACCACCCGGTGTGCATTTGCAAGTCAAGCTGGGGTGGACCTGTTTGTGTTGCTGGTGCTTTGTATGATCTGGATGGTGGAGGAGGAGGTGGTGTTGCTGCAGCTGGTCTACTCACTCTTGGTGCAGGCACCGGAGGAGGAGTTTTCTCTTCGCTCTTTTCCAACCGCGGTTTAGGAACTGGTGGGCTTGGTTTGAATTGTTTTTCCAATTCTGCAGAGATAGGTTGAGAAGCTGTGCGTTGAGCGATTGGTTTCAAGTTGCTACGAAAGTCAATTTCAGAACTTGAAGAGTCTGGATGGTTTGAAGGGTCTGAAGGGCCCGAAGAGCCTGAAAAGGCTGAAAATCCTGGCTTCAGTGGCTTCTCTGGTTTAGAAGGCTTTTCTGGCTTTTCTGGTTTCTCTGCTTCAAATATACTCAATTCTCCCATTTTCTCAGATACAAACCTCTCAAGTTTAATTGGTTTTCCAGGTTTGCTCGGCTTTTCAGGCTTACTTGGCTTTTCAGGCTTACTTGGCTTTTCAGGCTTACTTATCTTCTCTTTTTCTTGCTTCTTCAAAGCTATCTGTTCTGCAAAATTAATTGAACTTCCCTTTCTCTCTGCAAACACTTTGTTTTCTCTCTCATCTCTTGCAATTTCAAGGTTAGGTGTCTCTCTTCTCTTTGGAAGCGCGGGTGGTCTACTTGGTAATTCTGGACCTGGCTCCTCCTCCGTGTACTCTGGAGGTGGATAACTTGGTTCTGTTTCTTCTGGCTCCTGTACAATTGCACTGGACTTTTTGGTTGGCTTGGGAGGAGCTTTCTTCAAACCCACCAATGGTAAATCCCCAGTGTTGCGGCTTGGTAAAGACGGTGGAATCGACTTTGCTGTAATTCTTACTGGTTCTTTCTTTACCGCTGCTTCACGATACGGTTTGGGTGGTGGTGCAAACTTAGTATCCACCTCCATTAAAACCACCTTCTTGGGTGCTACCGCTTGAACAATTGGCACACTCAGAAAACTTGACTGTACACTGGAATACGACGTCCGATCTTTATGAACAACCGGAGGTGAAAAAGATCTTGGATCGGGCAATTCTTTTTTGGGGGTTTCCTCTGTTGCAGTGTATGGTGGTGTTGATATTTGAGTTGAATTTGTTGGAACTGGTGATTGATTATCTCCTGGTAACTTTCCTGGCAATTGACTAGTTCCTGGTAATTGACTATTCTGAACTGGATTCATTTCATGAGGCAAAGGGGCGCGTTTACGTTCAAATGCTTTTGGTGTTCCCATTTGGGGTAACGCAGGTTGTTCTCCAACCGGTAAAGATGGGTTTCTGCTTGGTAATTGAGGTCCTGGTTGTCCATATGGAGCGTGAGGAGCAGATTCAGATGCAGGCTGTGTTGGAATCTGTTGAACATAAGGAGCAGGTTGTGTCTGTTGACCATAAGGAGCAGGTTGTGTCTGTTGACCCCGATCAGGTTGTGACTGTTGACCATAAGGAGCAGGTTGTGTCTGTTGACCATAAGGAGAAGGTTGTGTCTGTTGACCAGAAACAGATTGTGTCTGTTGACCGTAAGGAGTAGGTTCTACGGATGGTCCTGGGGTTGATTGTCCATAAGAACCATGAGAGGGATGTGTCTGTTGACCATAAAGAGCAGGCTTGGACTGTCCTGGAATTGGTTGTCCATATTGACCATGAGAAGGCTGTGCAGTTTGATCTGGCTGACCATACTGAACATTAACTGGAACCTGATTTGGAGCAGAAACCTGTTGATACTGAGCAGGTTGATTTTGAACAGTAACCTGATGGCCTGAGACTTGCTGAGCTTGACCTTGCTTATACTTAGCCATCTGCTCAGCATACGCTGATGGAGCACCAAACGCAGGAACTTCGAAAGCACCGACATTTCTCTTTGGTGGTGGTGGCAACGCTGCTAACGTGTTTCTATCAGGGAGTGGCGTGGCCATTGAAGGCCGTGGAACTTCCTCTACAAAGTTGGAAGGAGCTGCTGCGGTCGAAGTCTCGGTCGAGGAGGGAGGAACATACGTTGTTCCTTTTCTCTTGGCCTCATTCTTCTTATACATCTCAACACCGCCTTTGCTGAGGGCTTTGGTGCTGCTGCCGATCGCACTTGCGGTCTTCTTTCCTGCGGAGAGAATTCCGTCTTTGTTGTTGTCCCAGAATGAAGACATGATTTTTTTTGATCTCACTTGTTACTTTACTACGATTCACTTCGAACGAAGTGAGTAGTCAAATTGTGTGAGTCAGATTGTAATTCTTTTAGGCGAGTGATGTAAAGTTTACTTCTATTAAGAAGTACGGTTAAATATTATCAGTCATTTTTATAAGGAGTCTATAAGAATGATATCTCTGATCTATATTTGAATTAGCATAGTATCTTTTAGTATAGTTGTTAGATTTAAGTAGATTAGAATGTCTTAACGACTTATTACTTTATATTTCTTCTCCCTATATTAGACACTGACCTACTGATAAGCAAACTTTATCACTGGGTCACACATATCAATCTGAAACACTCCTACTAAATATGACGTAAGGTATTACTACCCTCTTGATCTTAATAGTATACTAGTAATTATATTGCTATATTAGTATAATTGTATATTACTATATTAGCACATACCAGTTTACCTTCAAAACTTACCACCTCGAGATGTCCCTATAAGCATCTAGTATTTAATATTTTTCATCCCTACTGATGTGACTCAATATATAATCGAACTTATAGCTCATTCGAAAGTAAGTTTTGATTCACGCTAATGAGAATGAATCAAGAGAATACTGAATAGACAGTGATAATAGGTACTCACAAACGAATAATGATTTGGCAAACACAATAAAACATTGTTAGTCATCATTGCATCCCTTTAGATGAAATTGTGAAGGATCTACTTTAATCTCGTTACAACGGACTAATGATTCAATGCATTTCTAGTGAATATGTTTTATAGTATTTTGGTTTCCAGAGATTTGAGAAACGAACGATGCAATTTCTGTTCGTTAATAACAAATTGAAACTCACTAGAAACGAACAAAGTGATTTTTGGTGACTTTTGGTGGGATTGGTAGTTTTGGTGAGTCTCTAGTGAATTTAATAATTAATTAACATACCGAAACTCATCAGAAACGAACAAAGTGATTTTTGGTGACTTTTTGTGGGATTGGTGGTTTTACCAAAACTCACTTCGTTCGTTTTCAAAGTGATTTTTGGTGACTTTTGGTGGGATTGGTAGTTTTACCAAAACTCACTTCGTTCGCTTTCGTTCATTTTGGTGGTTCGCTCATTACCCAATATAAACAACCAACACATAACTCATCAAACTCCCCGTAGCCAACCCTAAAGATAAAAACACCGTTGTAAACCCACCAGCAGCCTCCTTCTCGCCATCGGAATCCAAATGATCCCCGACAACCATAAACGCAGACGTCGCCAACTGCCCATTCAGCAACCCAAACAACAACTGAAGAAGCAAATACCACAAATCACTATTCACTACCGGCGCCTTATCCTGCTCTGGGTGGATATTACACGTAAGAAACAAAGGAATGAACAACAACCGCGCAACCGAATACCAAAGCTGAATCTTTGAGTTCCTGATAAGAATCGAGTACTTTGTTCCGCACAAAACCCGCCCAAGCAAGTCCCCGATGTTCCACATCAAAAACGCAAACGGAATGAACACCTTCTTCTGGAACACCGGCAGCAGCGACCCATATCGCGTCGACTCCACCTTCAGCGCAAACACAGGAAAGCAGAGCGTCACGCAAAACGTGAGGAAGATCGTCAGAACAACGTACCCAAGTTTCGACCAGAGCACCAGAAACGGCACATGCTGTTTAGTCGGTTCCTCCTCGTCTACCACCTCTAGATACTCGTCTTGGAGGTTGCTCTCTAAAGTTTGGTTCAACTGGTTATACTGGTGCTCCACGTTGAACCGATTCACCCAGTAGAGAAGTAACATCGACACCACTGAAATTAAGCTTGCCGTGAAATAGTACGCAAACACACCGTAGTTCTTCTCTGTTGTCTCCACGCTGGGCTTGTCAATGAGCAACACAGAGAGAATGAGCACGCATGCAGGCAACACCCCGGCGACCGCCTGGCCCACCATTACCGCGTTGGCGTAGATCCCGCCCAACACATTCACCACCGCCATTGTGCCGTTCTGCGCCAAGCACGTTGCCATTGCCGACGCCAACACCATTGCCATGAGAAGCACGAAGAACGGCGTGTCTGCCATCGTGAGAAACACCGAGGACACACATGACACCGCCATAACAAAGAACACCGCGATTGTCATCCAGAGCCCCACCGCCATCCGCCGCTCGTAGTCCACCCCCACCTGCTTCTGTGCAAGGTAGAAGTTGTATGCGGCGGACGCCACCAGTGAGACTGACATCATCGTCGATGAGTAGATTCGGATAAGCTGTGGTGACTTCTGGAACCGTTCGTCGTAGTATGCTGATGCAGAGAGAAAACAGTTCCAAGGCCAGAGGAGGGCTAACCCGATGAGCGTGAACGTAACATACCTTAAGTGGGAGAGTTTGATACGGTGTTTGTTTGTTATTTGTAAAACCACTGGGTTGTATGATTCCCAGGTCATAATAAAACTGCGAATAGTGAGTTTGTGAAGAGTGCACAGAATGTTAGAATGTGAATTCAAAATACAATGGATATAAGGAGTGCAATGAATATAAGAAGTGTAATGAATGTGTGAGTTATAATAAAAGAAGTGTAATGAATGTGTGAGCTATAATAAAAGAAGTGTAATGAATGTGTGAGCTATAATAAAAGAGGTATAATAAAAGAACTACAATGAATATAAGAACTATAATAAAAGAACTACAATGAATATAAGAACTATAATGAATATGCAGTATATGAGATAGTGTTAGATAATATAGTAATGTTTATAAAATAGAATCTTATATCAGATAGAGATTTACAATTAGGTTAGATTTAAGTGGATCAGAAGAATTAACGACATATCCCTTATACTACTAATCCGTATTTTAGCCGATTACTGACTTATACGCAAACTTCATCACTGGGTCACACATATCAATCTGAAACACTCCAACTAAACATGACGTATTTTATTTCTACCCTCTTGATCGTAACAAAATATATCGAAATAAGCAGAGATTATTATATTAGAGATGATCATTTTAGAGATAATCATAGTTAATTATATTAGAGTGTTAAGCATTTGTTGTGTAATTAGCATTGATTGTTTCAGTGTAAGTGACTGCAGCCGTTACGAGCCACACCCCCAGTGTGTGCATGGACCTCCATGTTAAGCATTTGTAGTGTAATTAGCTTTGATTGTTTAGTGAAAGTGGGTTTTTATGTGAGAAACATGTTATGTTTTAGTAAAGTAACTAGTAGGAGTTTTTCCCACTTTCTATTCTCTTTTTTTGCTCCAATACCTTCCTTCTAATTTGGTAATTTGCACTCTTTGGATGCAATAATTTAGTCCAAGACTTTAATTCTTCTTAGTATCAGCGTAAAATAGCCAAGTGAACAGCCCAATACCGTTCAATCCGAGGCTCTTATCTTGGCCGCTGCCTCTAACCGAGGGAAACTTAGGGATTGGCACCCTCTAGTCCCTAACACAGAGATATGTTTATATGTAGCATATCTTTTATCTACTGCAAATGATAAACACAAAACTATAATAGGAAAAATACACATAAAGAACTAAAGGAGTGATGCATGGTGATGATTATTCAGAATGATCACTAGTGACTGACAATATTCTAAGAACAAAGATTGTAAAATCTAGGATATTCTCAAATAATCAATACATTCAGAGTAAGTTGTGTTCTTAGAATACTCTCAAATAATTATGGCATTCATCTGACAGCATCTGAGAAGATACTCAGAATATCTGTATTCTAAGAGATATCTGGCATGTCTAAGATCGTATTAAGTAAAACTGATATTAAGGATGGCACTCTTAGAATATTCTGAGATAATGGATTCTTATGTCTGAGGAGAATATCTATATTCTCAAAGTGTTCTTAAATGGTAATTCTCACCAATTAGTGAGGATTTCAATGTTTCTCAAAGAATGCCCCAAAACATCAAAAAGAATACTAAAAAGTTCACAACATCAAAAACAGTTGATAATATCAGACAATCAAAATTGGTTAATAACTTCCAGAATATTATATAGCATAATTCATGACTGGAAATCATAACCCACTCACACCCTTGTGAGAATACAATCAGACTAACCCACACACTTGTGAGATTACAATCAGAACAACCCACACACCTGTGAGATCAGAATCAGAGTTATTCTCCTCACTTCGTTCGTGAGGTGGACTCCTGATATGATTGGATTATTCTGCAAAGCCGCTCGGTCTCCTCCCCCGATAACTGCGCCAACCTCGTGAGATCCTTCTCAATCTTAAAAAACAGCCTCATAATCATATAATTTGGCTCGTTGATGGGCAACCGCAACGGCGACTTGTCGCCCATCCAGAACAACTCCTCTTTCTTGATCTCATGCGGCGTCTCGTCCGTCGGGATCTGCGTCTCCAACCCATCCATAAAATCAGCCCACTCCTCGTGGTCGTAGCGTTTGTGCGGCTCGTCCAATGAATCTGCAATCAACGGTTTAAGTTTGCTAAGAAAAAGAAGCAAATGCTGAAATGTTTCGTGTTGGGCTTTTAATTTGTCGTTAGTCTTCACAATAAATGATTCTAGGGTATCTGGATTTTTTGAGTCGATAGTATTTAGTGAATCATCTGTTTTTGAATTATCAGTTCTTGAATTATCAGTTCTTGAATCATCTGTTGAATCATCAGTTCTTGAATCACCTGCTCTTGAATTATCTATTCTTGAATCATCAGTTCTTGAATCACCTGCTCTTGAATTATCTATTCTTGAATCATCTGCTCTCAAATCGTCTATTCTTGAATCATCTGCTCTTGAATCATCTCTTTCTAAACTCTCATCAATATCCCTCTCTATTTCACCCTCTATTAATGATCCCTCCAAAGATAATCTTGGGAATTCAAATCCCTCCTCACATCCAGTATCTAAATCCGCAGCTATATCCCCCTCTTCATTATCGGCGTGACGTTGTGTTCTCCTAAAAAGTGCATTCTCGTACCGATTATAATCAAAAAGCTTGGTAAGAAACACAGTAAACTTCAGCGCACTATCAAAAAGTTTATCTCCAACATTCGATATCAAAATCGTCATAAGCGGAACTGCAGATACAGCCCAACACACAAAGAAACCCCTCCCAAAAGCCAGTTTTGGAGTGTAGTCCCCATAGCCAATTGTAATCAAACACAAGAAACAAAAGTAGATTGCGTTGAAATAGGACCAGCCCTCGACATAGTGGAACACAAGTGCACCTATTAGCCAGTAGATTAGAAACACTGCAAGTGTTGTTCCCAACGAGGAGTTCAATTGGTGATACTTTGCTCTTTTTCTGAGGAGCCGGATCTCATGGAACATTTCCTCCGCCTCCCAGTGGGTTTCTGGTTGGCTCTGCAACTGCTTCAACCGTTTGATCCGGTGCTTTTCGATTTGATGCCAGAATACAGTGGGCCCGCTGGATTGCAGCACCACCTGTCTAATCATGGCAATGATGAGTCCCATGATCAAGACCCCGATGAACGAGCAAACAAGTACCAATGCCTTTGCGGCGTGTGTCTTGGGAAGAATGTCCCCGAGCCCAATAGTAAGAAACGACACAACAATGTAGTAGAGGGCGGCTGCGTACGACACATCCTCGATGAGCGCCTCCATGATTGACGTCCCCACAATACACCACGCCGCAAAGATGATCGTGTACACCATCAATGTGCGCTGTTTGGGCCCCAAATTGAAACTCGCTGGGTACTTCTTCAACTTGTACCCCAACAAGTTGACTGTGAGGATGAATGCACAGTTCAAGTAGAAGAAGCACGTGAAGACGGCAAACCAGAAGCCTTCGGAAAGCCGATACTGGGTCGACCTTTTGCACAGGAGGTACGTGAGCACAATGTCCACCAACAACAATGCACTGGCAAAGACCCAGAAGAGAATGGAAATGCACTGTGTGATGAGGTACTTGGCTTTGCCGGTGAAGTTCATCAAGAGCGAGATGTTTCCGATGATCCCGCATGCCAAGCTCATCGCGTTGACCACAACCAACTTGCGCGGGTCTCGCACGGACTTCTCGGTCGTGGTGTCGATCCGCCAGTGTTCTACTAGCGCTACCACTGACACCATGTTGGCGAGGGGGGCCAAGCACGCCGCCATGAGGGGGAAGAATGTCGAGATGTAGTACCAGAGGAGAAACCAGCGGTCCCCGGGTTTGATCGTGAGGTTGGTGACCGCGGTTAGCGGCACGTTGAGCGTGTGTTTGATCGAGAATGGGGCTTGCTTGTGTTGTAGGAGGTGGGGGTTGTCATGGTAGCTGTTTTGGATGATTGGTTTGAGGAGTTCTTCATGTTTAAGGATGTCATTGGGATTGACGTCTTTGAAGAGGGTGGTCATGAAATTCGAGCCTAGCCAGAATTTCGCAAGTTTCTAGCGAGCCATTTGGAGTTTACCGAGAAGACTCTGCCGAGGATACTTTACCGAGAATACTCTACCGAGAATACTCTACTGAGAACACTCCACCGAGAATACTCTACCGAGAATACTCTGCCGGGAATCGAGAATACTCTACCGAGAACACTTCACCGAGAACACTCTACCGAGAATACTCTACCGAGAATATCCCCTACACACCATCACCTACCATGAGCTGTGAAAATTGAGTTTTGCCAGTATGTCTAAACTCTCATCTAATTTCTCACCCATATCTAAATACATGTAAACCATAGACTCTAGATCAACATCACTTGCTCTATGTTAGGGAATAGAGGTTACTAATACCTTATGTCAACTTTCCTCGGTTAGGAGGCTGCGCCAAGAACCTTATATTGAACGACATAGGGCTAAGTACTCGGCTAATTGACCCTGATGCCAAGAAGATGAAACATTAAATCTCTATCAAGACAGGAGCCTGCCGAATTGAGACAGGCTACGTAGCAATCAAGTCATGGAAGGCTGAGTCCGAGACAGCCGTCTTGAAAGAAATGGCTCGGACTAAATATTTGCATCCGAAATGTTAGGGACAAGAGGTACTAATACCTTATGTCCCTCGGTCACGATAGGAGGCTGTGGCTAAGATAAGAACCTTATATCGTACAGCCATCGGGAAATTAACGGCCCGAACTAAATATTTGCATCCAAGTGGAATTGCCAATGTTTCACTCAGAAATGAGGCCTTGGAACCGACAAGTATATAAAGAGCTGAAATAGGTTAGCAAAGAATAAGGGAAAACTACTGCTAACCGTTTAACTAATACACAACGTGTTCCACACATAAAAACCCACTTACACTAAAACAATCTAAGCTAAGTAACACAACTAATGCCTAACACGATACGGGATTGCAAATTACCAGAAATAAGGTTTTGGAGCAAGAAAGTATATAAAGAGCTGATATAGAATGAACAATGTAAAAACTCCGACTAGTCGCGTTACTAATACATAACGTCTTGCATGCCTTACAACCCACTTATACTAAAACAATCTAAGCTAATTACACAACAATTGCTTAACACTCTAATAAATATACAATTATCCAGACCATACTCCCTATCATACTTTATACCACCAGTTCATAGTTATTCATTCTACTTTTCAACTACACCAGTCCATAGTTATTCATTCTACTTTTCAACTACACCATGCCTAATTGTTGTCAGTAATGGTATCTCAGTCGTCAATATTTGATCTCTACATTTTTTGTTCATTCTGTTGTATTAACCTTCGATCATCATTTCGCCAGGGTAGAATATAAATTAATGATTCAGGGTCTACCATCCCGCGCGATTATGAACAGATTGTAATATTTTAACAGTTACAGTACTTCATTGATCATCTTTAATGAGATACAAATGGCTCATTACGGTTAGTTATTTGCAACTTGTAGAATTTTAAGAACCAACGAAGAGAGTTTGTGATAAGATGTGAGTTTTTGAGTTATGAGATGTAAGTTGTGAGTTTTTGAGTTATGAGATGTAAGTTGTGAGTTTTTGAGTTATGAGATATAAGTTATGACATGTAAGTTGTGAGTTTTTAAGTTATGACATGTAACTTATGACATGTAACTTATGATATGTAATATGATTCTAAGTATTCTAAATTATCTAAAACTATAACACTAATTATCTTATACCTATCCATAAACACTCTATAGCTAAGAAGTGCTACCTCTATTGTTCATCTCGCTCCCTCGTGACCTACACTCACTATCACATCACACTACTCAAGTGCTACCTTTATTACTCAACTCGCAGCCTCGTTGAAGCTCAACTATATACATCACTGAGATAAGAAATACTTTCTCAAAAGATTCTTCACCGTATGCTTCTTCAACCCCTCCACCGGAGTCTTCGACACAGAAGCCAAAATATCGTTACGTTTCTCATCATTCTTACTCATCAGAATGTCTGCGTAAAACTCTTCAAACTTACGCAACTTGTCTTCCCTTTCGGAAATCTCGCCCGAAATGGCGCTCGCCTCCAAAGCCATCACCGGTTCGGTCGAAGGCCATGCCTTGATACCATACTTGGCCTTGATTCTATTGATTTCACTTACAAGATGGTCACGCTCCTCGGCACTCTCTGTGATCTGTCCCCTAAGAGACAAGTCCGTCAACGCTTTCAAGTCTCCGATCTGGGTTATGGTCTGTGCTAACTTTTCCTTGTTCTCGATGAACTGCTTGAACAACACTCTACCAGCCCTCATCAGCTTCTCTTTGGCTAAAGACTCGTACATTTCAAACTTCAGCCCTTTGTCATCCTTAATCTCTGCAACCGCAAACGTTTTGCGTGGCGATATTCTATCAATCGACTCTATACGAACAATATCACCTTCTTTACAGAGGTTACCTTCATCGTGAACAAGGTAGTCTTTTCTTTTGAGAATATCCTTGTGGATTTTCTTGTCGTAGATCTTGGTTTGAACACGGACCTTGACTGTTTTGTTCATTTTACCGTGGGAGACTACTAGTCCCACAAGGTTTAATCTGGCCATTGGTGAAAAGTTTTTTTGAAAATTTGCGATTACATCACCTAACTCAAACGATATGACAAGTGAATGGATGTGTGAGCGGATATCTCACCAACAAAATGTGGGAGCTCATCAGCATACTGCGAAGTATACTTTAGTTTATTATATATTCCGTGCTTAGTCTATTTAATTGTGCTGATGAGCAAGGAACGTACTGTAGGACATACCAACCAGTCATTGAGTGCGCAGATTCCAACAAACAAATTCAGTAAATTCACTCACGCACTCACTGACTGATTTAATGCCTGCTTAGACTAGAAAGTGGTTGAATTGTTTGTCAGTCTTGATATTATCATATTCAGTATAGGACGAACATGCTGATTGATAACCTACGTTAGTAGTATTTACTGTAGTTGATAAATTATAGTGCGTATAGCTTGGTCTTGACACTATTAAATTCATGAATGAGAATTACAAGTACTTTAGTCTGACGCGTTAACCTTCAGTTAGTGATTTGTTTTTGTCGTTGATCATTAAATTGAGTGATTCTGTAATCCTCGGTTAATTGACTAAAGTATTAAATCAACAATTGGGAAAATATCAAGTTAACAAACTGAGTGCAATATTTTTATGCATTGTTTATTTGGTATGGTGTTTTTCTGTGATAATTGAGGTCAGTTACAATCAAATGAAAATTGTATAGTCATTTTCTATTTAATTTTATAAGGATTCAATTTTCAGTACTTTTTAATTTTACAGTACTTTTTAATTTTACAGTACTATTTAATTTACAATTACTATTTAATTTACAATTACTATTCAATTTACAGTACTATTTACAATTACTCTTCAATTTTAAAATTACCCTTCAATTTACAATTACTATTCAATTTACAGTACTATTTACAATTACTCTTCAATCACTATTTCACCATCTACACTTGTATTCTACAAATTATTTCATCAAATCTCCGGTTGCAAAAATTAGTATAGAATCTCTTGATACGCTCACAAACGAACCAATAAACTCACTGCGTTCGTGTTTACCGGTTCATCAACACCCCCCTAAACCTCTCCACCAAAACCTCATTCTCCTCCTTCGTACCAACCGAAATCCTCAATCCCCCTACACAATTCAACTCATTTCCCCTATACCTAACTACCACCGCATTCTCAACAGCCAATGTATTATAAACACGATTGGCAACCTCATTCGAAGGAACACCATTCCCATCCAAAACTTGCAAAAGAATAAAGTTAGCATCTAGCCCTCCGATGTTCTCGCCAATACCCTCCAACGCTTGCAAATTCTTCAAAAGAAGATCCCTCTGATCCTTAATGGTATCAACATACTTTCTCATAACAGTCAACCCCTCTGGGTTGGTTGCTCTCATTGCAACGTCCGCCGTCAACGACGAGATATTGTACGGGTACTTCATCGCATTCAAGTACCCGGACAACTCCTCACATGCATAAGTCACACCCAATCGGATTCCCGCAAGCCCAAACGACTTGGAGAGCGTCTGCAAAACAACGAGGTTCGGGTACTGGTTCACCAACGTGGCCATCGACAGCCCGTCCTCGGTGAAGTCGATGTACGCCTCGTCCACCACCACCAACCCGTTCCACTCGCCCGCAAGCCGCTCCACTAGCGCTACAATCTCGCCCACCGCAAGCAACTGTCCAGTCGGGTTACCTGGAGACGTCAAATACACCAACTTGATGCCGCCGCACGCCAATTTCCCGGCAACCTGCTCAGTGTCCACCTGGAACCCCGGCACAGTCAACGGCACACGCTCAATCCCCACATCGTTCACCTGCGCGCAGATCGTGTACATCCCATACGTCGGTGGGCAGATAAGCATCTTATCCTTGCCTGGCACGCAAACCGCTCGGAGCAACATGTCAATGCTTTCGTCCGACCCAACCCCAAGACACAAGTTGCCGGTTTTCAACTCTCCACTCTTAAAATACGCATTCTTGTTCTGGTTGCGCAACTCAACTATCTGCAACTTTAATTCTTCTTGGTGCGGGTCCGGATACCGATTGAGTTGCAATTCGGCCTCCCGCTCGCTTACTTCTGCAAGTGCTGGACCGTGTGTATTCTCATTTGCATCGAGTAATATTCCTACCTTGAAATCATCTCTCGCACACCGATAAGGTTGGAGACTTACTATATTTGGTCTTACTATGTGTTTTAAGTCAAACATATTTTTTATGACTCATTGATTTTCTTTCTTTGTAGTATGAGTCGTGTATAACTACGGAGTTAGAATGAGGTAAATAAGAGAGAGTAGAGTGAATGAAATTAAAGAGTGAGTAGAGTGAATGAAATTAAAGAGTGAGTAGAGTGAATGAAATTAAAGAATGAGAAGTGAATATGAAGTATACTTAAATAAGTACAAGGTATGATATGAAATACAAGGTATAATATGAAATACAAGGTATAATATGAAATACAAGGTATAATATGAAATACAAGGTATAATATGAAATAGAAAGTATACAAATATAAAATACAAAGTATACAAATATAAAATACAAAGGAATAAACAAGTATAATAAATACAGTATATAAACATGAAAGACAGTTAGAATAATTTTATAACAAATAAATCAAATTACAATCAATCATGGATATTCATTCATGTTTTAGGCATCAATCTTCTACAATACTTTTTCTAGCAAAAAAATGCTTCCCCACCAGGACTCGAACCTGGAATCTTCTGGTTCCAGAAGTGGTTACTAATCGTAGCCAGACGCCTTGACCATTGGGCCATGAGGAACGAAGCACATGCAAGTTGTTCTCCGGCAGCGATCAAGTTGTGTAGCTCCAATTTGCAAAATCAAAAATATTTTATGAACATATGTTTGGATTAAAGATGTTTAAAACTGTCAAATATGAACTTTTATAAAGAAAAACTGCCATTATAAATATAAACTTTTATCATAAATATAAACTGTTATTATAAATATAAACTGTTGTCAATATACTTAGGTTCACAAACAAGCTCGTTCGCTTGTTTGTTCGTTTGTTCGCTAATCATCATCATCATCCCCAGTAGTAGGATTAAGATTCCAATTCTCAGTCTGAGAACCAAAAATCATTCTCGTAACAAAGCCATTAAACTGCTGCGTCAACCACAACTGATTAAGAGCCTTATATCTATACTCATGTAAAAGAGCTCTTCCCTCAGTGGTTGGCCTCTTGTATTCTCCATGAGTAGTCAAGTAAGGTGCAGGAAGATCCACCCCAAGCGGCGAGGTTGAAATGTAAATTGCAACCTTCAACAAATTCAAATGTGGTAAGAAATATATTCCTGTATGACTGGAGCAATACGGCATGTGCAGCAACCGGTTCAGCTCAGGAAATTTGGATCCACAATGGAGACAAATCATATTATGGAGAATCTGCAGAGGCGACAAACTCTCAATGTCTACCATGCACGAATGGTAGTCCTTTGGAAGATCAATAAGCTTCACCACTGCAGGGTAATCGAGTGACAAAACTCCGTTAATAGCACGGCTGTCTCGTGGTATCTTGGTGTAGAGAAAGTAATTGTATGTGTTCTGTATGATACTCTTCTTTTGTTGATTTTCCAGAGAAATCTCCAAGATGAAGTCATCATAGGAAGGCACCCCAAGTGCCTTGGTTAATTCGACCGATGAATCCTTATATTGCTGTGCGGAAATATTGTCCTGTAAGTCTTGTAAAAGCGGCGTACTCTCATGAACGTTCTCCTCCACAGTCGATCCGCTAAGTAAATCAACAAACAATACAGTCTGTCTCAAAAATGGCAACAACAATCTTTCGATACTGAAATAGAACACTTCAACAATCTCATCGGTGATGTCATTCACCTTGATGCTAAAGTCGTTGTTCAGCGCAATCTGCTGTAAGATTCTCTTCAAGCCATGGGCAACGTTTTCAGGAATGGTGACGCCTGGGTTCTTCTTCAAAGTATCTAAAAGTTCATCTCTCAAGGCTATTCTTCTCAATAATGATGTTCCGGCAACAGCAATTAGTCTGGACATCCCCACAGTCACAAGTGCTTGTAAAGATTCATCTGTCTGGAAGAATAGACATACCAATTGGTTGAACGCTCCGTCTATCCGAGTGGTGAAGCTCCACATCTCCTCGAAATCTTTTCCAATCATGTTCTGCGAAAGCACAGTGGACTTTTGGCTTTGGGCCAAAAGCACTCTCAATTGGATTAATGACTTCATGAGCAACTTGGTGGAGCCCGTGATACCTGTTAAAAACTTCGATAACCCTTCCTCACCATCAAGCCTGGTTGCCGTCTCATTCATCCGAATGGTGTTTGCAAGCAAAACAGAAAGACTGGTCATTTGGTTATTGAACACAATCCGTCTATTTGCAGCAGGTAAAAAATCAATGTTTACCATTTCGGCAACTTCACTTATAGCTACCTTGGTGATTTCATTTCTACTTTTTGCTTCTCTATACTCGTCATTCACCAAGACATCTTCAAGAATTTTCAATTTGAAGGTGCTTACCAGGCCCAACAACTGTTTATAGTCAACATAGATCGTGCGTTCATTCAATACTGGTTCTATCGATCTTGGTGTTTCCGGCATGATACATGAAGGAACAAACACCATGTGCAAATTATGACAGAGTGGACATGTAACATGATTGAGACGCGACGCACTCTTCAAGCTTTGAAAACATTTGTAGTGGATCCCATGCCCACACGTTGTGATCACTTCACTCGAAATGTACGTGTTGTCGTCAGAATCCCTGAAGAAACCATGTCCGAAAACATGGTTTTCCTTGGTTGGAGTGTCTTGACGTTCGTACGACTCAAACGCTAACCGCATGTACGGCATGTTATTTGGAAGTTTCCAGAATGTCAGTACTTTACTTAAAGTGGCCATCACCCCAAACGCCTTTTCCACAGACTCGAGCTCCCCACAAAACACACACGTTCTTAACCCCACCTTCGAATCATCCCTATGATTGTGCGAATCGATCTCGTCATGTAACAGTTGGTTTTGACTTAAAAACTTTTCTCTCTGTTTAGCAAACTTTTTCATCACCTTCTTCTTTCTTTCCTCGTTAAGTCTCTTTCTCTTTTCAGCTTCCGATTCGGGTGAGTTCAACTTACTTCTCTTGTAAGAAAGTATAAAGTCTTCCCCAAAGCTATCATTCATGTCCTCGATGACTCGCTCATCCTTCTTGATGAATTCTCCAACCAAGTAGTCTGCCTTGCGGACTATACTCTTGGACATCTTAGATTCCGCAATCGTTAATAATAAATCTCCAATAGAAATGTTCACAAAATGATCATTTAAGTAGTCTTCTCCATTCAGAAGCTCGTCATCAATCAAAACCGCATGTAACAAATGCAAAACTTGAGGTAAATAAAACTCGGAATTGGTATCAATTGCAACTTGCAACAACTTATATACAAGTTTGGCAAATTCCTTGGTCTTGGTGAACCTACCAAGATTCTGAGTTACATAGTCAAACAGAGACAGAGCAATTTTTGGAACCAACACAACGTCATCCTCTTTAATCTTCTGAATTTTGGCTGCATTTTTGACCACCGCATCATTTACAATTTGGAAAGCACTGGAATCCAAAAATAAACTTAACGGGTCCAAGGTCTCATACACCTCGCGCTTCAAACGATACAACCCGACATCAACCAACCCAGTTGGTGGCAGGTAATCAGCAAACTCACTCAAAATATCATCAAGGTCAATATGATTTTCAGCATCTACATATTTCAACAACTGAGTGTAGGACTGTGGCTCGACACACAATGCATATTTCACCGACATCTTCACAAAGTAATACAGGGCATTATTATGTTCGCACGAAATGGTTTCTCTTTCAACAAGCAAATTGAATAAAAATGCAATAAACTTTTCTGCAATTTGGAAGAAACGATCTTCATACACGGTTTTATTGTAAGAGACTTCGCCCTTGAACCAACCCAATAACTCCCATCTATCCAAAAGATTCAATAAACTGGTGGTTGGGTTGTCATAACAAAGGGCAATTTGAACCAAGTGGAAGTCTCTCATGTATGATGCGTCACTCAACGGAAATGTATAATAGAGCGTGGCCTGTCTTGAAGAGTTGATACCGTTTCTAATCCAAAACCCAATTTTGACTTGAGCTCCCAAAACTATACTTCTCAAGGAGATATCTGCAATGGTCATAAAAGGCTTTGGAAGGTTTTCAAGGATTTCACTGTACATCTCTAAATTATGTGTTTGCAACAAGTAGGATAAGAAACTGTTGATGACGTTGATAAAGGAAGTTGGGTCTTTGCTTACTGTGAAATCCGCGATGCCTGGGGTACTCTGCTTGACATTTCTCAACATCAAGAAGTCTATAATTTGCTTAATTGCTGATCTGATAAGTTTTATGTTTTCCGACATGGCGATAATTTTCAAGATTGAAAGAATTGGAATTGAAACTTTTAAATGTACCATAAACTCGTAACTCTCAACTTCCACATGATCCCCTGTTTTCCGCTCTATTGGTGCAAACCCTTGGAAATTTCTTAACATGATCAAAAGCATCGTTAAGTTGCCAGGTTCAAGAAATGTCTCTATGTTTGCAATGCTCTTATCGCCTCCAGTCAACAATTTCAAATCGTAGATGGCCCTGATGATTGCATCTGAAATGGTTGTGTTTGCCTTTGGTTTTCCACTCAATGACCAATCAACAAAGTTGGGATATCCGCTTTCAAAATTGGACACAGATGAATACTCCTCAATCAACCTGGTGACTGGACCAATGATTTGGCCAAGTTCATTTCTTTTCATAATTCCATAGATACTACTAGGACATGTGAATACTTGGACAGAAATATGAACAAGCGAATTGAGGTGATCCTCGCGGTCCACCAACGCTAAAATGCTAACTAACAGAGGGTATATCTGCGTCACTTGTTGTGAAAAAGTTTCTTTATGCACAATATCTGCAAGGATTGGATTAAGAAGAATTTCACACAATTTCGATCTCAAGGTCAGTGTAAATCTTATCTCGAATGTCAATAGGAATTGGATCCGTGAATGAGCCACAGAAATATGCTTATGATCCAAGATGGTTTGGATAGGTCCCATCAAGTCCGTTGACTTGGTGAGTGGATTCACCTGTGTAGGCCCGTAGCTGACGAACTTTCCATCCTCAGGAATCCCATTTTCAAAGAGTCTACGCTCTTTGGTCACCACCAAATCATTAAACCATTCGGTGGGGAAATTCCGTGCAAACTCAAAGTCCGGTTCCAATAACACCTTGGCCAATTCCATACTACACACCTGGCGGAACGTAGAATTAGGAAACTCCAAGAGCTGACCCAACCAGTTGAAGATATGATGGCAAATCGTCTCGCGGACGAAATCCCGCAAAGACATGATTGTGGCCACCAACCCATTACACTGCACTTTGATTTGAGTCTCCATGAGAGAGGTGTAGTTGGGCGCACGCCTAAGAATGGTTCGTCCGCGCTCATTCACATTGGACGCAATTTGGTGGGCCTCCTCGTTGTCGCACCCCAACGCCGCCATGATAGCAGTCGTGGCCTCGGGAAAGTTGTGATGCTCATCGTTCAATAGAACCAACAACCACGAATCATCCGTGTTGTGATCCAATGCCCCACCATATACCTTGGGAGGCAAGTTCAGGTAATCCAGGAGCCGTCTCGATGTCAACATCCCCAGCGGCTTCTTGTTCATGTAGTCATGCACAAGCGGCAACGCCTGCACCGAGTAGTTCGTCACATCCAAGATGTAATTTATGCAGATCTTGATTGTTTGGTGCACTGCACTTGTGTACTTGGTTTCCCCATTCACCGGCTCTGTTATGCACTTACAATTAAGAGGCTTGAATGCTTCCAAATCCCCACAGTCACAGGTCGCCTCTCCTTTTGATGTCCGTAACGTCACATCGTGCCCAATATGGTCATCCTTGTTGAAACAGTATGCACACAACACACACGTCTCGTCCAATCCGCATTCCCGGCAGTAGTATAATGCTTCCTCTCCAACTATCCGTCTGGAACACACCTTGTCAGCAGGGTGTGTGTATTCCGTGTCTTTACCTGCTGTGTACCTCATTTCGTTGCTGGATAAGGGGAAATCATACCCTTTGATGGAGGGAAGCGTAGGAAAAAGCTCCTTCAAGTTCGCTCCTTCGTCGCTGATAGCGTAGTAGAGCCCTTTGTAAAGGTTGGGCGCTATCGCGCTAACGTCATGGTCAACCTTTTTGGGAAGTTCCACGAGAAACCGTTTCAATAGATCTGGATTCATGGTTTTTTCATCTATAATTTTCTACGCATTTCTAAGCTGACACACCACGAACGAAGTGAGCGAATGATTTATGGGAGTCCGATGGTGTGAATACTGTGTACTTTGCTTAATCCGAATGAATTAGCTTCTACCAATCCATTTCCATCGAATGCCGTTGACGGACCTGCTTTTTCTTTGTACCATTTGGGACTTCGTTCCCACACTACTTGCAATATTAGTTTTGTAATCATGATGTATTAGCTATATATGCATCACAACAACAAGGCCAATGCCGCAATCACTGCAATTTCGATTTTTGCTGTTGCTGCATAAGCCTTGGAAATCACGCTAACCAGTGTGTTGTTGGTGTTTGTGCTTGCGATTGTGCTTTGAACCGAACTGTAGGGAGGAGAAAGGGTAGTTTTGGTGTTTGGAGAAAAAACCGGAGTTTGGATGGTTAAGGTTGGAAAGGGTGTACACTCTGTAGTGTAGAGTGTTTTTTGAATTGTGATGGTAGTTTTACCTGTAATGGCGGTGGGGATACTGGTGGAGATGGAAGGAGCACTGGAACTAGGGGTACTGGTGCTAGTAGAACTAGTATTGGGGCTAGGAATACTGACTGTCGAACTAGTTGAAGATGAACTAGTAGTGCTGGTGGTGCTGGTGGTGCTGGTGGTACTGGTGGTACTGGTGGTGCTGGTGGTACTGGTGGTACTGGTGGTACTGGTGGTGCTGGTGGTGCTGGTGCTAGTAATAGTACTACTTGATTTAGTATTCCCCCTCAAGATATCCCGAACAGATTCAATATAATTCTTACTGTTCACAATATTCTCAGCACCAAAAGAAGCATCCCATAAAACAACACCCCCAAAAGGCCCATTCAACGAGGCAACGGTGGAAGCAACCTGATTCAATGTAATATACCCCTGAATACTATCCGTAGCAGGCAACCCCAAAAACAATTGGATATGTGGCCGTGTACTGGCAAACTTGACCCAAGTCTGCCAGTTGAAAAAACCGCCGTTAACCGAACAATAGTTATTGTAGAACTGAATAAAAGCATAATCAACATCTGCTTGATCAAGAATCTCTCCAAGCGAAGCATCTGGAAAAGGACATTGGGGCGAAACAGACAAAAAGTAGTTTCCGCCCTGATATAACGACTTCAACTCTTTGGCGAACGCAACTGTTCCGGTCTGGGAGCTATTCTCCAAGTCCAAATCGAAGCCGTCAAAGACGGCATCGTCGAACGGGCGGAACGGCGCGGTGCCTGCGCCGAACTGGTTCCACAAGGTGTGGGCGAACGCACGGGCATCCGCGTCGGACGCAAACCCATACGTGCCCACCGCACCACCGAGCGACAAAAACACCTTCTTGCCCAAACGTTGGCACTCCTTGATGTGGTCCCCAATGTCGGGGCAGTGGAGGAGTGACGTGCCTGGAAAATACGTCCCGCAAGCGTTGGCGAGGTTCAACCCAACGTCGGGGAAACTGTTGAGAAACGACACAACAAAGATATCTGCGTCGTCATTCTGGCAGTAGGACAAAAGCGACGATTGGCCCCCGGATGGGTTCTGGCCCCAGTACACAACAAGCTGCGAAGTAACGAGCGTAGGGAGAAGAATTAACGAAAGAATCATGTTTATGATCTGTAGATTATACCCTACTCTATTTATAGTTCGACGTGACCGCTGGTGGCGTCATTTATTCTTAGAAGTCTCCAAGGCGGGGCTCACCAATTGGCATCTTTGGTATATATCACTTTTTCATCGCTGGGTTTGATTTTCCATATTCTCATTTTTTTGCAGCCAAAAAATGAGAATGGTGATTGACATAAAATGAATGAAATAAAATGAAAGGGTGAAAAGAGCGAGATATCGGATGTTGATTTTGGATATGAAGGTGTGAGTGCAATTTCAGCTATTATTAAACAATAATTGAAATTTTAGTATTTACTAAAAATTGTACGTTTTTACAGGAATAGTTAAGGTATGTTGTAAAAGATTTACCAATCATCTGGCATAATAATTTGATATCGAACAGAAGTCGCTACTTTGATATCAAATAGACTCGAACAGTATGATATCTTTCGGAAATATTATCTCTACTCTTTACTGTATTCTCATAAATTACGAAAAACTGGAATATAAATTTTAGGAACTCCTCACATGATTAACTTTATAACGGAATGCTCAACAAGAAGTTTACGAAATACAGATGAAAATGCGTTATTTAACTTATATTAAGTTGGATGGTTAGTTCGGTTGCTCTTAAGTGAGTTTTCTCTTTTGTTTCAATGCCATTGTATAATATCTCAGACATGCAATAATTTCCAAAAACACCCCTACAGTATGAGGTAGGAGTTTGCTGGTAATTGTTGGTGTTTTATTTTTATTTCATTTGGTAATTGTTGTTGTTTCATTTTTATTTCATTTGGTACTTGATAAGCTGTTGATTTGGTACTTGGGTTGTATTTCAGTTGGTATAGCTCGACATTGTTAACGTTTCTGGATGGTTGGTTTGTCAATTTCGTTGTTCACACTCACCTTGTGCTCTCACAGGTGCAAAGACTATGGTGGATGCGGTTTCAATGTTGCACATTATGTAAACATAAAAGCTGACATATCATATGTATGTTCGTTTGTTCGATAAAGCTTCGTTAATGATTTATTTAACTACGAAAAACCACTTTCCAATTATGATTATAACAAATTACTATGCAATTATAGAAACAAATCACAAGAGGTTGCTTTCAATTCAAGAAACCCCAAAACAAACAACGAGTCACTAATTTCGTTTGTTGTGGTACATATTCTTTACGCAACATTTGCCTTTATGGCCAAGTTGGTAAGGCACCTCACTAGTAATGAGGAGATCGTCAGTTCGACTCTGGCTGAAGGCATTTTTTTACGCCCCAAACAAGTATAATTTGAAAAAAAACATCGGACACAGTATGGAAAACAAGAACGGAAGGAGCCAGTACATACCGTACGTGCCTGAGAAGAAAAAAGGAAACCAGCTGACACCTACACCACCATCACATGATGGCAAAGCACGAATGAGAGTCAGTAAGGCCTGTGACCGATGCCGTAACCAGAAAATCAAGTGTTCGGGCACACAGCCGTGTACCAACTGTATCAAGCACAAGAAAGACTGTGTCTATCTGACATCTTTTCCACAGACAGCTGTACCGGAATCCCCGCATCCAATAGACATCAGTATGGAGATGCCTGCAGTAAAGAAGCAAAAGGTAATACTCAGTTCTGTGGAACCGTTTGGGTTGCCAGTAATTAACCGCCTGAGGGAGCAGGGGTACATCACGCATTTAGAGAACCGGGTGCAGTACTTGGAGAACTTACTTTCTGACAATTCCAAGAATGTATTCCGGGAGGTCAAGAACTACGAGCCGCAAGTGAAGGAAGTGGATGCAATGTTGGTTTCGCCAAGTAATAAATGGCGGTATTCACGCCGGCACCAGAACAACCTTATAGTGGAGCTCTGCAGACTGATGTACATCAACCTCCTGAGCACCTCCCAGCAACAGGTGAAGCTTCCTCGAACGCAGTACTTTGGGTGGAACTTGAGTGGGTACCGATACTTGAAGCAGGAAGACCTCCCGCCGGTTCCGGAGATAATCAACTTGAATACGTCGTGGTTGGCGGATTACTTTTTTGTTGAGATCAACCCGTTGTTTGCTATTATCCATGAGACTGTGTTCCGCGAACAGGTGGATGCGTACAACCAGCTCATGACTGGGGAGCTCTCGGGCGCATCCAACCACGATCTGAAAACACACGAGACTAGATTGTTCAGCGCCATCTTGTACTTGGTGTATGCACTTGCAATCCGGTTTTCTGAAATGGCCAAGCCCAAAGGACCGTCATTTGAGATGCTTCAGTTAGAGGAAACGCTTTTCAAGTACGCATTCAAGGTGATTTCCATTCTCTCGTTCGAATGGGAGTCATTTGAGCTTGTGCAGAGCTGGTTGCTTATTACATTGTACTTGCGTCTGTGCCACAGACAAACGTCATCGTACCATGCGCTCGGACAAGCAATTTTCATGGCCAAAGCCATGGGACTCGGCCAGACCGTGCCGCCGCTCACTACCTCCACCAACTACGAGCGCCTCAAGGCAAAGCGTATTTTCTGGAGTTTATACACAATGGACCGCTTGATGGGGCTCCAGACGGGCCGATACTGCGGGCTCACCGAAAACGACCGCGACCGTGACTTCCCGTCCCTCGACTTAAAAGAAGAAACAAAGAAAGATAACTGGATCACTCCCGAAGCGTTTGCAATGCTCCATCTCGCGCGTATCAGTAACTACATTCACACCATGGAAGACGACAACCCAGATGTCGTCAAGTACCAGCAAATCAACACAGAGGTGTCGAAAATGCGCATCTGGTTTAATGAAAACGGCTTCAGCAACGACGACATCTTCAACAAAAAGGTTGAAAACTCAAACAATTTGGTCAAGGTCCAGGTCAAGTTGAACTTCTACGACATGCTCATGTGCGTGCACGGCAAACTCATGTTTAACTATGTGGGCCGCAGAGTCACCAACCAGGGCCTCCGTATCGAGTTGGTGCTTGAGTCCTGTCACGGCATTGTTGACCTCATCGAAAAGTGCCATAAAAATAACGTCTTGTACACACCGTGGTACTTGGTATTGTTACTTTTGTTCAACTCCGGTGTGTACGCCATCACCATGATTAACGGTGGGGTATTTGTACAGCTGTGCAGAGAGATTCTCCAAAAGTGCATCAAGCTTATAGGATTATTGAAGAATGCGCCGGTCAGAAACGACCAGAACAAGATCATCTTCAAGGAGAGATTCAAAATGGCCAAGGAATGTTTGTGGGCTTTAAAAATGGCCAATAGAATCTTGATTCTCAAGTTTGAGGAGGACATCAAAGCTTTGAGTAATATTGGTATTGACCATGGGTCCAGCGATGTGAACAGACAGGTGTTTACCCAGCTTGGTTTGAATTCTGATAGCACTGCCAATGAGTTTAGTAAGTTATTAGAGGAGCAGAGAACTCGGTCTGACGACCAGCCCCCAGAACAAAAACAGGAGGATCCAATGGTTTCTCCGTTCGATGTTTTGGAGGCTCCGGGAAATATCAACCAGATGGACACATTGAACACTGGTGATTATGACCCCGCGGATTCTTTATTGGGTAATTTGCAATGGTTTGATAAATGGATGGATTTTAATTATGATTTTTAACAACCAACAAACGATGTTACTTTGTGGGTTGTGAGTTTCGATCATTATTAAATCATCCTTTTGTTAATATTACATAAAACGAACTTTTACTGTAGAATTCCAATATACTTGATCAGTTGAACATTCACCAATTTTGAGTGAATAGAAATTCGTCTATACAAAACGTAATAAGTTACTTCTCTCTGTACATTTAATAGTTGCTGCTTCTATGTTTCATATCATTCAAGAACCATAAGAACCAGACCATAAGAACCAGACCATAAGAACTAGAACCATAAGAACCAGACCATAAGAACTAGACCATAAGAACTAGACCATAAGAACCAGACCATAAGAACCAGACCATAAGAACCAGACCATAAGAACTAGACCATAAGAACAATTAAATAGATCCACACGTTCTAGATCACGCGATAAACAAAGAATTGCACAGCAAACTCATTTTGTACCATTACCCAAAGCATCACCAAAAGAACAAACAGTTGAAAACACTAAATAACAACAAAAACCCACAACCTAATGGCAAATACCAATCCCCCTTCCTACACTCTTTCAGGTTTAATGGTATGACTACCAGTCATCCATCTTTGTGACTTCGGAGTACAACAAACACAACATGTAAAACAGGCTAAGTGGTTTTGAGACACGGTGCCAAGTTCTCCATCTTGGAAATGCCTCCCAGCGGCACAAAAATATCATTGCCTGAAAAATGTAACATGCTAGCAAGTTGGACCAGATGGTAAAGATCTGCGAAAATAGCAATGTTGGCGGTGCCTGTGGGGTTACAATAGTCGAGCATCTCGCCCGATACCTTTCTGTTTTTGGAAGGTTGGGGGATGCTATTTTTTGTACGATATAGGCAGATACTTGTGGGGAAAGAATGGGAGGTGAAGAATCGTATGAAGATATTGTGAAAGATGAGTAAAGATATGAGATAACTATTTTAAAGATAACTGTTTTAAAGATGGCTAAGATAACTATTTTAAAGATGGCTAAGATAACTATTTTAAAGAGAACTATTTTAAATATGGCTATGTATAAAGAAATGGTAAAAAGTTAATGTCAAATTTACATATTTAAAGAGAAGTTAAAGAATTCACAAAGCAATTATGAGATTCAATGTTTATAGTAAGAAATTCAGGAGAAATCTGAGAGATGGTAATGGTGATTGACACTACAGAAATACACATAAGAATTAACATTTAAAAATTAACATTAAGTGAAAAATACATTAAAGTGATGGTGAAATTAACATTTAATTATCTTAAATTTCACAATTGGAAATCTTAAGTGACATTTATGATAAACAAACAACTGTTTATTTATTTCGGAAATACCGATTCTAAATACTAAAGAATCACATCAATAGTACATAATAGAAAATATAGAAATACATAACAATACAATTGAATAATAGAAATATACAACTAAATACAAGTCTCTAGGTATCCCCACAATTGCAGCCGCACCATGTGAGCACCATCTTCGATGACCGTTTCCATGCCACGTGTGGTTTGAGCACTGAGTATAAACCATGGACCCATATTGATTGCTTTCCATCCAAGCGAGCCGGGGTTGCTCTCCACACTTCTCCACATTTCTAGACAAGCACTAGATTTTGAGTAATAATGGAAAGATTGCGAAATTGAATTCGGTGCGTCCGTAAATTGGGTGTATTGTGGGTTAATTGTATTGTGTGCTTTTACTGGAAAAGATGAGGGAGAAATACAAGAATGAATGGAGGTAGCAAGGATGAGGATAAGGATAGGACGAGGATAAGAAACCATCATGATAGGGGACCGGATCTGCTCGCAAGAATGATCGACAGAATCCCGTAATACATTACGTGAATCATTCCGATATGATTACCCCATTGGGAACAGTCCCCGGGTGGGCGCGGGAGATGCCGGGTGGGAGGAAGCAGTTGGCGAGAGTAAATGGGCTATGATCGAGAGACATCAGACAGTCTGGCTGTGAGAGGAAGGAGGCGGCACAGGACATGAAGAAATATGGGCGAAATAGGGGATAGAGGTCATCGGGACCTCGGAAAAACTCTGCGTTTCACACACAAACCGAAAGAGGTAGTGTACGCAGTGAGTGCTCACGTGCGTATGGCTCAATGCACATGCATTTAATACCGACTATGGGGAACAAACCGTTTCTTTTCAAACGCACGCCTTTTTTCTTTTTCCATTATAATCCCCGGCTGTTCCCCAGTCCATTTCCCCCCTCCTTTATTTCACCCCCAAAGGCGCCAAAAAAAATAAAAGCAGCCAAAAAATATTAATTTCTCCTTTAAAAAGAACGATATTCCAAAAATTTTTTTATACATCGATGCCTGTGAAAGAGAAGAGAAACAAAGAAGATAGACCGTACAAGTGTACGTTTTGCGAAAAGGCGTTTCACAGGTTGGAACACCAGACCAGACACATCAGAACACACACCGGAGAAAAGCCACACGCTTGTCCTTTTCCCGGATGTCAGAAGCGATTCAGCAGGCTGGATGAGCTTACCAGACATTTGAGAATCCACAACAACCCTTCAAGCCGCAAAAGAAAGAACAACTTGGTGGATGATAAAGAGATACCCGTGCAGGACGTGCATGCGTTCAACACGGTGTATTATGTAAATGCTTTGTCAGCGGCTGCAAACACGCAACCTCACGCTCAAGGTGTACTTGCACCTCATACACCGCAGAACATTCAGAGTGCGCAGAATGTCCAGAGTAATCAGAGTGCGCAGAATGCGCAGAATGCCCAGAACTTGAACATGAACATGCAGAACATTCATCATGGTATCCACGCAAACCCAATGAATATACGACGGGAAGTGCTCTTTTCACTTCCCTCATCACCCACAAATCGTATGCATGAAAGTCCTCCAAGCAAAAGCGCAAGCAGCACAAGCATTCTGAGTGGAATGGTGTTTAGTAATCATGGTAGTATTTCCACCGCCAACTCAGCTGCTCCTTCGCTATCCACACTGCCCGAAGGTAGCTTGGTGAACTTGAAGGCTTATGCTCCTACAGTCAGCATACCCGCTCTGTTGACCAACCTTAATGACTACTTTATGAATAACCAGAAATTCTTCAACCTGTCCACATCGCTTAGTCTGATGAACAGGGTCAAGAGTGCAGGCAACCTTGCCAGGTTGACATCGCTTAAACAATCCCCTCCTCACTTTCCGAGACAGCATTCGTCCACTTCTTTAAGCTTGGAATTCCATGTTGCAAAAAAGAGCAGACCAAACTCGCCCACTTTTAGAGAGTCTCCAGGTGTGACTCCGTTACAAACTCCTTCCGAAAGTCCTAAGTTGCATCACAAACCTTATGATGGGTTGCATTTGTTGACGGCTGCAAGTGAGAACTTGAAGGCTGAAGAGAGTATTGCTGGTCGTGGAACTCAATTACCTCCGATTAGACTGGTTTTGAGTTTTACGGGTTTATCTTTTAAGAAGGATGGTAAGATGGATGTTGCGAATCTTGTTAGTTAAAGAGTAATGAATAATGAATGAAGGAATGAAGGAATGAAGGAATGAATGAACTAACGAACAAACGAACGAAGTGAGTAGAGATTTTAGTAAACTGTGAGTATGGAAATTGTGAATGCTAAATTTACTATCTATATTTGTAGTTATTTGTATTGCATTTGTATTGCATTTGTATTGCATTTGTATTATATATTTGTATTATATATTTGTATTATATATTTGTAGTATATTTGTAGTATATTTGTAGTATATTTATATTCTATTTATATTCTATATATTCTACATTAATAAACTATCTAGATTTCTTTAATGTCGATTTCTTATCTAAGTTCCTCTTTAATGCATAATTCTCTATCACAACATCACAATTTCATTGAGTCCTCGGCTCTAATCGGTATACATAAGTCCGACTTTATCACAGGACCGCCTTTGGGCTCAAAATCTTGGTGAAATTCTGCCTCCCTTGATGCAGATTTATACAGAGATCCTGTCATGCCCAACCACTGCTTGTTTCTTCACATGTGAAGTCCGCCCTGCCGAGGTTGCTTTGCACCCATAAATGGATTGTGAAAATTATGATAAACAGTGTCTCGTGAACACAGAATAGGCCAAATGGTTATGCCAAATACAAGGGTTACGATATATATGATGCGCGATGGATGCAATCGATGTAATGTATAGATAATTCCTGTGAGAAAATATCAAAGGCTCTTGTATGAGGTGCCACCTCGCTGTGATGCTTAAGATTTACCGTGAAACATGGAAACTGTTGAACCATTCAAGTTTTCAGGCTCTTGTTATTTCGGATTGTGCTTCCAAAGGTTGTACTTATTTTTATTCAATTAGAAAACTTTGAACTGAAGCTGCGACTGTAGCAAACATATTAAGTGGTATGGACCAGTATGCTGATATATATCTTGGCGAGTGTTGATATCACTGAGTGCATATTTCTGAAAAGTGGATCTAACCTTTTGTGCATGCAGGCTTGATCTGGACTTGGTAAACATCTAACCCTGATTTTTTGCAGCCATGGGCTGAATATGATGAATTCCACAAATATCTTTGGCATCATGCTTTTGAAATATTCAACACCTTGATATTAAACTTTGGTGTAAATTATTAGTGTACATTTGATTTCAAAATTCACAAAGTTGATCCTTGGACACAACCCTTTGAAGCGTTATTTTGGTGGGGTATTAATGGTGTTAACTAGAATACTAAGAAGTGTTAGAATACTAAGAAGTGTTAGAATACTAAGAAATGTTAGAATACTAAGAAATGTTAGAATACTAAGAAGTGTTAGAATACTAAGAAATGTTAGAATACTAAGAAGTGTTAGAATACTAAGAAGTGTTAGAATACTAAGAAATGTTAGAATACTAAGAAATGTTAGAATACTAAAAAATGTTAACTAGAATACTGTTAGGCATTAGTTGTGTTACTTAGCTTAGATTGTTTTGGTGAGTGGGTTTTTATGTGTGGAACACGTTATGTTAAAGCGATTAGTAGGAGTTTTACTTGTTCTATACCATTCTATTTCAGCTCTTTATATACATTTTGCTCCAAAACCTTGTTTCTAGTGCGGTAATTTGCAATTTTGGGTCAATTTAGTTCAAACATGTATTTCATCGTCTTAGTCACATTACCTAATGAGCTCAATGTCATTCAATAAGAGGCTCATGTCTTGACTTTTTTCTCTAATAACCGAGGGAAGCTGACATAGGGTATTATAGGGTATTAGTACCTCTGGTCCCTAACAGATACGCAGAGATAAGGAGTGAATTATCAGAAGTAATTCATTATCGAATATCAGGCCACTCCCACACTGTTTTCAATGATCTTTTCGTGGGAATATATAGATACCCAACTAAATATCTATAAACCATCATATTGAAAAGTTCAAACTAAAAAGCGATTCGAATAACTTCACCACTATTAACAACTAAGCTGTACCACATTAACAATAGACTACTTTGCAATTCTTGAGTTTTAATGTTCATTGTAAGTTGAGTTCAGAATGCACAAACCATGTCTCAATGATCTTCAGGAAGCAACTTCAATGAACATCTGAGATCGGTAAAGTCATGTCAAGTGCCTATTCCATCTGTAGATTCATCAATTACCCTGCTTTTAAAGTTAGATGACGAATGGAATTGAAAATCCGTTATTCTTGTTTGTTCTCTGATTATCCAAGTCCAGGCTATTCTAGTGGATATTAACATATTTTACAGGGGCAGTAAATAAATAGAGTAATACAAAGAGTTCAATACGAACACAGCGAACGAAAATCACACAGCGAACGAAGTGAGCTGTGTGAGTGGCTTGACGTTTACAATCAGTGTCTTTTACAATCCGTGTACAGGACTAAATGTCTTTTACAATCCATGTACACGGCTAGATGTCTTTTACAATCCTTTAACAGAACTAGGTGATCTAGGAACACTTATATTTGGACTGTAGAGTGAAATCTGCGCTTTTATATAACGAAACTTTGCATATTGCAGTTATAAGAAGAATTTGGAAAAACCTTTATTCAGAAGATGAATTCAAATTCAAATTTTCAACCATATGTATAAAGTGGTATATCGGAGCGGCCACAAAAAAATAAACAGTGAGTTGTTTTTCAGACCTTTGTACCTCGATATCACTAGTATTCATTTATTGCCTATTCACCCAAGCATCATCACCATATACAATCCCTGTCCCCCATATTACAAGTGGAGGATTAGTAATAGTCGCCACCGGGATACTTTATTTAGAATCGATGCGGCTGTAGCGTTACCTAAAGCGACAAAGGTTAAATCACGGAACCAGCAGAACATGTTCACGTGACCGGATGATGCCACACATGGGCATCTTCATCGACCTGACTATTAAAGAAGAACTGAAAGGAATAATCTCCAACAAATAAAAAAACATATAATGTGTATATTTAGCCTATAACTCCTATTTCAATGTCCGAATGGTTGACTATCTAACACAAACCATAAAAGACTCAATTCAACCCCACCTATGAATACACGCCACAAAAAATGTGTATTTTCACCTCAGATTGTACTCAATGCAATGCACTTGTGCAAAGCAGCAACGTCATCATTTTCAATTGAGTATTCAATTCCATCAGACAATCAGTCAGTATCACTTTCCAATTACTATTTTCATCACACAATCAGTATCACTTTCCAATTACTATTTTCATCACACAATCAGTATCACTTTCCAATTACTATTTTCATCACACAATCAGTATCACTTTTCAAGTACTATTTTCATCACACAATCAGTATCGGTCTCCTATTCTTCCATTTTCACTCACTATCACTCTCCTATTATTCCAATTTCAATCACTATCAGTCTCCAATTCATTTTTCCAATTTCAATCAGTATCATTCTCCTATTCTTCCAATTTCAATCAGTATCACTCTCCTATTATTCCAATTTCAATCACGAACCCTCCTATTCCAAATCAACCAATAAACTATTTAATACAGCCGCACGCTCAAAATCATGTAGAATCTACAATCACATCATAGTGCTTGGTAATCCCCCACACTCCTACTCCGAATTAGTAATCTGTGCAGCAAGCCAGACGCATTCCAACTTGCTCTTATATAAATAGCGTTGCTCGCTAGAAAAAAAAGCAAAAGATGTCAGTTACATTGAACTCAGGATATGAAATGCCACTTGTTGGCTTTGGATGTTGGAAGGTGAACCAGTCTACGACTGCCGACCAGGTTTACGGGGCCATCAAGACCGGCTACCGTTTGTTTGACTCTGCAATGGACTACGGCAACGAAAAAGAGGTTGGCGATGGTCTTCGCCGAGCAATTGCCGATGGATTGGTTACCCGTGGAGACTTGTTTATTACTTCCAAGTTGTGGAACACTTACCACGAGCCGGAAATCGTTCCTAAGGCACTCGACAAGGTGTTGGGCGACTTGGGGTTGGAATACTTGGACTTGTTCTTGATCCACTTTCCAATTGCTTACAAGTTTGTTCCTTTTGAAGAAGTTTACCCGGCAGGCCACAACACCGGTACGGGGGACAAGATCACCGAGGCCAACGTGCCACTCATCGACACGTGGCGTGCGTTGGAGAAGTTGAAGAAGGCTGGCAAGATCCGTTCCATTGGTATCTCCAACTTCACCGCTGCATTGATCCAGGACTTGTTGAGAGGTGCCGAAATCAAGCCAGACGTCTTGCAGATCGAACACCACCCATACTTGCAACAAAAGGTGTTGGTTGACTACGTGCAAAAGAATGGGATTGCCATTACTGCGTACTCTTCTTTCGGTCCTCAATCGTTTATTGAGTTGAATGTGGACAATGCGCTTACTGCTGCTCCGTTGTTTGAAAATGACGTTATTAAAAGTATTGCTGACGCTCATTCCAAGACCCCTGCACAGGTTTTGTTGAGATGGGCCACGCAAAGAAAGATTGCTGTTATTCCAAAGAGTAATGATCCAAACAGATTGCTTCAGAATTTGCAAGTTCTTGATTTTGATTTGAGTGCTGAGGAGTTGGAGAAGATTTCTGGGTTGGATCTTGGATTGAGGTTTAATAATCCTACTTCTTGGGGTAGTGAGGGTGGTTTTCCTATTTTCGATTGATCATTCAATTGAGCGAAGCGAAATTGAATGAAATGATCCAACAATTGGTTGTTCAATTGAGCGAAGCGAAATTGCATGAAATGATCCAACAATTGGTTGTTCAATTTCGCTTCGCTCAATTGAATGAAATGATCCAACAAATCAATGGATCATTCAATGAGATAATTGAATATTTCAATTGAATTGGGTAATAAACATTTAAATGATAATTGTAGAATGTGTTCAATTCTAGCAATGGAATTGGACTAGATAAATGACGTTTTGGATATTATATTGCAAATGAGATTCAATTGCGCATCGTTCAAGTAAATCTCATTCTTCGCTTCGCTCAAATCAAACCTCATTCTTCGCGTCCCTCAAATCAACCCTTATTCTTCGCTTCGCTCAAATCAACCCTCATTCTTCGCTTCTCTCATCATTCAATTACCCATTGAAATTTCAACTAGAACCAACTCACAACTAATAAATGGTAGACTTGAATTTTACCCAGACAAAATTCAAATTCATCTTAATCACTAGCTTCATATGTACACTCAAATATTCGCTCATCAACAGATATCACCTAAGAAAACTGGCGGTAAACCACAGACTGAATCTGTAATTTCAGTGAACGTATACTTCACTATCACTAATTGTCATAGATGAAACATGTAGACTGGATTTTGTGCGTCTTTATAATGCTCATAGTAACACCTCCAGTCAAAATCAAAACGATGAAGATCCGAGGGATTTATATATTGAGGATCTCCTTACATTGTTAATGTCCGAAAACCCAAGAAATGTGAACTTTCCCCTCCAAGCACATCCCATTTAAATATGTCTTTGGTGGTGGAAAAGATAAATACTCCTGCCAAACAAGGTTCTCAGGCTAAGATTTCTAGTTTTATCACTTCCACCTTCTTCTTCACACCTCGCGGTCTTTTTCGGTTGTAAAAACTCTCAGATCAGCAAACTCTGCTGCTTTTGGTAATTGATACGGCTGGTTGCTGCTGTCACAAAGATCCTTAGATTTTTTTGAGATCTGCTTAAATGGTTATTACATCTCTTAGCGTATTCAAAAGATAGTTTCTTTCTATTGTTTGTATTAAAGATTCCACTATCGCCTTGTTATTTGGCATTTTGTCAATACTTTTCTTTCGTTCTTTGACAGAAATTGTGGATTCTTCTTTTTATCATCTATACTTTACATTTTCTATTGGTTTTGAAATGTTGGAGTTGTCCAAGTGAGATAGGTCACAAAAAACAAGCGAAAACAACATCATGTTACTTCAGTTAGTTTATTCAGTTAGTTTATTCAGTCAGTTTATTCAGTTAGTTTATTCAGGTAGTTTATTCAGGTAGTTTATTCAGGTAGTTTATTCAGGTAGTTTATTCAGGTAGTTTATTCACTAGTTTATTCACTAGTTTATGCTCCTCACTACTTATTCACTAGTTTATTCACTAGTTTATGCTCCTCACTACTTATTCACTAGTTTATTCACTAGTTTATGTCCTGCTTATGTCACCTCACTCGATCCGCAAATTTACAACGACCTCAAAACAGCCTCCCTACCCAAAACCAAAATCTTCAACTGAGATACAAAATCATCCCTATTAATATAAGCCCCACATAACCGTCTCTTCCCCGTAAACTCGGTTCTCAGGTGAAAACATCTCCAGTTATCAAAAATCAAAGCCTGGCCAGGCTTCAATTGGTAAAACAATTCGTTTTCCGGACTCGAGATAATAGCAACCCAATGTCTGACAGCCTCGTAGAACTTGGGGATATCTGCAGGGTCCTCCCACGAGTCCATGGTGGATCTATCACTCTGGTTCCATCTCACCTGAATCAATTGTCCCTGCTGGTCCAACTTGAAGATTGGCTGCGGGATATCAGGCTGGATGCAAACCAATTCCTCGCCCGCAGAATGCGCTGGAATGCGGATCCGGGTGAACAACTCGTAGCTCTCAGGGTGCTGCTCCTTCAAGATCGCTGCGGCCTTGAAAGCGTCCACCAACGACGTGGTGCCACCCTCCCCATCGTGGTACAAAAGATGGAACAATTGCAAGCCCGGGGTGTCCGACCAGTACGTTCCGTCGGTGTGCGACAGAATATCGATGTTGGTGTACGCCGTGTCTGCCTTGGCCAAGTCGCTGGTAAAGTCCCAGAACCCTCCGTAGTGTGTTGGACGGATGTACGACAACTTCTCGCACAACACCTGCGTGTCCTCGGGAGTCACAGGCACGTTGTCGATGAGCGTGAACCCATGCCGCCAGATCTTCTCCGACCACTCCTTCACTGCACGGTGGTCCGTGGCACTCACTATCTCGTTGAAATCAACCTTAGGCATCTTGTCAACGCCCATGTCCTTCACCTGCCACAACTCTTGCTCCAAGAGCTCAGCACCAGCAAGTTTCTGTTCCAAAGGCACAACACGTGGGTTGTACGCATGCAACACCAACC
Organism: Kodamaea fungicola; assembly: GCA_030560575.1. Taxonomy (NCBI): domain Eukaryota; kingdom Fungi; phylum Ascomycota; class Pichiomycetes; order Serinales; family Debaryomycetaceae; genus Kodamaea; species Kodamaea fungicola. Next base: position 307,195 of record JAKTTX010000007.1, on the reverse strand, counting down.
AATCCTGGTCGTACTCACTCAAATGGGCGTCCTGGCTCCATTCCACAACCAATTTCCCATTCTCGACGCTGTATTTTGTGGGGAAAATCTGTGGATCGATGCTGGCGGAATTTAAGAGTCTTTGTTTGGTGGCTGTGTAGTAGCATTTGTCACAGTGACAGTTGTCTCTTAGCCAGATGTGGTGGAAAGACGTCTTTTGTCCGTTCAATTCAATGGTGAGTTCGTTGTTGCTGATGTTCATTTTGACAATTATAAATGAGAAAATGACAAAAAGTTCATGTAGAGATCGACACTGAATTCGAAAAAATGAGATTGCTTGAGGACGTTGACGCGTGATTACATAGGTATTTTAGGGTGCTTATAAAGATAAGGGTGATGTCACAAAATGAAATTGAAATTATCATTCCAACAAGATGTTAGTTAATGGATATAAAAAGTAAAAAGAAGGTTAATGTTAGTTAATGGATATTAAAAGTAAAAAGAAGGTTAATGTTAGTTAATGGATATAAAAAGTAAAAAGAAGGTTAATGTTAGTTAATGGATATAAAAAGTAAAAAGTTAATGTTTGTTAATGAATAGAAGTTAATGTTTGTTAATGAATATAAATGGTTCATGTTTGTTAATGAATAAAAAAGAAGGTTAATGTCTGTTAATGAATATCTGACCAAAAAACAAGCGGAGGGGTTGTATAATGTAGTGTACTTTACCCATATTCAGATCATTCGACAATTCTATCTATTACTATTCTGTTTAAATGTTTGTTAGTAATGAATCTCTTTGCCTAAGAAGAATACATGATCTCATTGTGTTCATCACTCCTAAGTTGTTAATAAAAACTAAACATTAAATTGTATTAACGACTGGAGTACAAGTGATTGACAGAGCCAATAAAAGTGTATTTGTAGACATTTTTGTGAATAGCAGTGAGCAATACTTGGTTCGATTGAAGGTGACGTCTTCAATTCTGTTTTCAAATAGAGGATGTTAATGAGAAATGAAACGATTTATGAGGATTGTGATTATAATCGAGGATTTCTATTGGTTAATAATGATTGGTTAATAATTATTAAAGATTTTAATGTTAAGTGTTCAATTAAGATTACATGTCTGAAAAGATCATTCATGTTAAGATCATTACATGTAATATAATTATTATAAACTTCATACATATTAACATAATTAATAATCATAATCATACAAGTAATCACCCACATCTTATATCACCCAAACCTACCACTCCTCAAAACTTACAAACCGAAAAATCGCAATAATGACATCATCCCTGAGTGAACAAACACTACCCGACTGGGTGAGTATGGACGTAGACAAAATCAGTAAATCCTTCTACAATAGCGACGAGCAGCCGCTCAACGAGCACATCCGTGGACTCAAGACCAAGGCGATGTGGGCGGCGATCGACAAGGGAGCACTGTTGGGGACGATGCGGGAATATCTGCGCACGACGGACGGGCTAGTGAACAACGAGATCCGAGCGCGGGTGTGGCGCGAGCTCTTGGGGGTCCGCAGGCGGACTGCTCACAAGCTCGCGCTGGGCGGGGCAGACGGGGTCTTTGAGTGTGCGGACCTCCCGGCACACAAGGACGAGGACCAGGTTAAGCTTGATATCAGACGGTCGTTTGCTGTGCTTGCGCCGGTGCAGCAGGAGTCGTACACGGCGGTTTTGCTGTCGGGGGACGTTGCTGAGCTTAAGAAGAGACTTTTGGTATTGATAACGAGAGTGTTGCGTCGATATCCGCAGCTTAACTACTACCAGGGATACCATGACGTGGCGGGAGTGGTGCTTTTGGTGCATCAGAATAGTGCAGATGACGCCGCGTTCGAGGTTCTCGAACAGCTCACTTTATGCCACTTACGTGACTACATGATCAGCGATATCCATCTTCTGGCCAACCACTTGCGGTTGATTCCGGCATTGGTCGAACAGGTGGATCCCGACTTGTTCGCCGTGTGCCGCTTGGCGGACACACTGCCTGTGTATTCGTACAACTTCTACCAGGCTATTTCGCTGGTATTGACGCAGCACAGTCATGATCTTGACCAACTATCGCAGGTCCTAGTGATCTGGGACTTTGTTTTGGCGTATGGATCTGTGCTGGTGAATGTTTATGTGTATGTGGCTGCGCTTGTAGTGTTCCGGCTGCGTGTATTGGATCGCTATGCAGACACAGATATCATCCATGCGGCTGTGTCACCCAGCGCGCTCTTCCTGAATCTTACGGATGATGACCTTGTGCGCATTCTCAACAAGGCAAAGCATTTGATTGAGGCGTATCCACTTGACAACTTGCGCCTTTTTGACACGTGGTTTGGCGCTTACAACCAGTCATCCGTGCTCTTGAACACCTCCCGCTTGGGCTCTCCCTCGGGCAGGGACACCATCGCCATGAACTTACCATATATTCTCGACAACCAGGAGGCGGAGATTGCAGCTCAGTTGGTGGACGAGAGTGCAGAGCAGGACAAGTACGAGGACTCTGACTTTGACTCACCGCCGCTGCTATCGTCGTCCATGACGTCCTTGAATAGTTTGGTGTCATCCAGACTTTTCAAGCGCTTTTTTGGCTCGGAAATTGATGATAAGCCGAACACTCCAAAGAAGAATAGTTTTTTTAGGATTGGCATGGCTGTTGGTTTGGTTGGGGTAGTGGTGCATGTTTTAATTTCCAAGAGATTCCCTAGTTATGGGGGGTTTGGGGGGTTTAGGTGGTTGTTTGAGCCGTTGTGGAGGGATGTTCGGGAAGATGTTATGAGGGTGGGAATATGATACCAACTCGCACAAACGGCACAAACGAACGAAGTGAGATTGTGTGAATATTGAAACAAAGTAGTTTGGATGAATTTCAGGGAATTCAGTCCAACAAAGTAGTTTGGATAAATCTTAGGGAACATTCAGTCCAACAAAGTATGGGTGAATCTTAGGGAAAATTCAGTCCAACAAAGTATGGATGAATTTTAGGGAATTTCCAGTGAATTCGTTTTTTCTTATGCCTACTCACTCCAAAGTATCAAACCATCGAAGTGAATTTTGACTGATTATTCCAATTATGATTCAGATTATTCATTATTCAGGTTATTCATTATTCAGATTATTCATTATTCAGATTATTCATTATTCAGATTATTCATTATTCAGATTATTCATTATCCAGATTATTTTAACTCACCCTTGATTCCGTTTTATCAAAATTTAAACAAGCTTTGTTATCTACGTTCATGTATTTGAACTATTACTTATTTATTTATGGTTCTCCATGGTTATTCATGTAAGTCTACTTCTATCATCTTTACATGCACCTTCACACCAAAAGGTAGTTTGTCTTATGTGAATTGAAACTCCACAAACTTTTAGCTGTTAAATATCTTGTAGAACTCACCTCCCACAATCCGTTTCGTGAGTTTAGTCCATAATCTTCACCTCTCCATTCACCTCAACAAACGCACTATCAGCTTGAATCACCGTAATACTCCCAATAACATCGTTTGGTCTACTCAACCGGTAAAACTGACCCATACGACCATGGTTGGCATATGCACGAAGAAACGCAGTCTTCAAGAGGGGAAACCTACTCACAATACGGTCCCATTCCGGTATTATACCCTCCGGGCGTGTGTATCTGGGGAAAGTAGCATCAGAAACACGCAGCAATAGCCCTCTGGTATCATTCTCCAGATAACTAGCACTCAAGATACACAATGACCGCGGAAGAAAGTCCAACTCGAGTGTGCCCACATTAACAAAACACACCAGGAGCTCCATCAAACGCAGAGTCTGGAACAACGATCCAAAGCGTAGTTGGTGGTTGAGACTGAGATTGAGTTCCACGAGGTTCACCGGCGTATTCACCTCTGTGATCTGGTTGCTGTCTAGAATAAGCACCCGCATGGATGGCGGCATCACCACGTCAGTGAGCTGGGTAAACACATTACGTGACGCCCGCAAACACTCCACGTTGGTATTTGACAAGTCGATACGGCTGATTCCAGTTTCCGAAACGTCCAAGACCCTGAGCGACGCAGGAACATCGACTCGGGCCTTTGTTCCTGTGAGGTCGAGCAGCATGAGACGCGGGAGCCGGCCAACATTAGTGTGGAGACGTCTCCGCAAGTTCCTTAACTCAAGACTCTTTAACGATTCGGGAAGGTCAATTTGCAGTCCGAAGAAACTGCTGCTGTCGATGCACAAGTGGACTAGTTGTGAGAAACGCACTGCGGCCACGATTCCGTTGGTGTTGGATACTGCCAACCGCTTGAGTCGGTGTGGAAGGTTGATTTTCACACCCAAGGCAACCCCGTTCGGAAGAAGCCGCCCATGGTCGTCGCACCCGTCGATGTTCCGCAAACTCAACACTTTGACGTCCGGAAACAGGAAAAACCCTCTGGCGACTCGACAGTCAACCAAACTTAGCTCGTCAAGGGGAGTCTGCACGGCGTCGCGCACGCTTGCCCGCCTGATCACCAACGTCTGTAAGCTTGCTGGAAAGTGGAAATTTGCACCCAAAAAAACGTGATGCGACTCATGGAATGATACCACTAGCTTCTTTAGCACCTTCAAATGTTTCAAATCTGTGCGTGTGTTCTCGTGTACGCTACTCAAGTACAAGTGTGTTAGTGTATCAGGCGGGTCAACTCCCGCCTTCACTTTCAACCTCCTCAACGATCGTGGAAATGCACTCTGGTTGCTAAGTGTTCCAAGAATACTCAACTCAATAGTGTTTTCTGGTAAGTCTACTTTGTACATATCTAGATTCTTTATGGAAAGCTTAGAATCAATGTTATAACCACAATTCTTCAAACTCGTACATATGGAACCCAAGTCTTGTGAGTACTGAGGCCAGTCAGGGTGTACGTCGATAATCTCATTTTCGTCTTCCTCGTCTTCACACTCCTGGTACTGCAGGTATTCTAGCCGCTCAATACCTGAAATCACGCTTGCATCCACCTGTAAAAGCTTAGATGTATCGTAGAACCTTAATACCCGTGGTCTGATATACCCAGCTTTGACAAACCTCTCTAGGCTCTTGGGATGCATCCACACACAGCTTAATGGGTAGTGGAGAACTGGTACAAACAAACTTTCGCTCTGCTGCTCGATCCCAACCACCTCGAAAATCACATTCATCGCAACCTGTGTGAAAAACGCTTCCCCATACAAATGCTTGACTTCCGCTGGTTTCATGAAAGAGAACACCGTCACTAGGAGCTCCTCCGGTAATTGTCTCAAGATTCTCATCCAAGTTTTTTTTGTTGATTTGGTCCCTCTATATTTTTGCAATCATCCTCGTGACACAAAATCAAAGCAATGGAATGACGAGGGGTTTTTATGCCAAATATTTGGTGTACCTGCGTAACGTCACTAAATTCGTTCGGTCTTAGCCTTCATGTGACTTATAAAGAATAAACCAACAAACTAACTAACAGACGAACAAGGAGAGTTTGAGATAAAATTGTAAGATATGAAGGTCATTTATTCATTTTCATTTTACACCAAACGGAATCTTCAATATTCTTTAGTGAATTTCTTTAGTCAATTTCTTTAGTCAATTTCTTTAGTCAATTTCTTTAGTCAATTTCTTTAGTCAATTTCTTTAGACAATTTCTTTAGTCAATTTCTTTAGTCAATTTCTTTAGTCAATTTCTTTAGTCAATTTCTTTAGTCAATTTCTTTAGTCAATTTCTTCAGACTCAATTTCTTCAAACTATATTTCTTCAAACTATATTTCTTCAAACTAAATTTCTTTAGGAATTTCTTCAGACTAAATTTCTCAACAAACTTTTTATGACTCCAATTATGACTTTACCATAATACTATTTTAACCTTCTAATGCTAACATATTCGTAAATAAACCTTCAAATTTAGTTCTCTACTGAAAATATTCATCCAAGTAATTGGTTAAGCTATGACATGCAATACTTGATTGTATAGTGTTTACTGTTATTCGACATTTATTGTTCCATAAACTAAAAGGTACTTTCTTCCCTCGGTCTATGACGCCTTTCTTCCTCTATATACATTAGAACAAATTGCACGACACCACAATCGAAGAGTTGGGTAACTATTGGCATCACCGCTCTTACTCTCCTCGTCATAGTCAGCCCACTCAGAGCAAGGTTAAAGCTGACCTAAGGCACACAAACCTTGAGTCCCCAACAATGCTACATTGAAAAGTACAAAATGAGACTTTTAGGATCCCAACGTATGACCTGGAATTCATAGTTTAACTTTGATTAGAAAATTTCAACATGTCATCATTCCACCATACGCAATTATACATGCCTCTAGTTCATAGTAATCCTCAACCACTATCATACAATCAGTTAGCTCTCAAAATCAATCTCATAAATTAAAACAGAATCCGTGAAAGCAGATTGGCCCCAACCTCTATTACCACTGGCAGAAATCATAAATCTTCCAGTCTCATCGACATGCAAATTACTAAGAATGCCACCTTGATGACCGGGGATGATCAAAAATGGAGTGGCTTGTTTCTTCAAAGAGTTGTTGAGAGCTTCTTCGTACAACAGTAAGTTATAAAGTCTGATATTGTCGTTCGAACCGCACAAAAGGAAGTCGCTGTTTGGCATGGTGGACAAAGCACTGACGGGCCCCGATATCTTAGGGAAGGTGAGAGTCTTGCACACGTTTGGCACCAGATGGCCCTTGACCTGTCTGTGGGGCATTCTTATAGAGAACTCTTCAACTATGCTGTTTCTTCTTCCTGCGTAGATCAAGTCGCCTGAGTTGGACCATGTCAGGGCCATGCACCAAGGCGGCACGCCTTCGGAGACGCCGTAGCGGATGACGGGCGAGGCCACACGAACATCCCAGATGTTGATTGCCCCGTCGATGCTCGAGCTCATGAAGACCTGTTCGTTGGGGAGAGTTCTGGTAGGGCCCGGGCCGGGGGAGGGTTTTTTGGCCGGCTGCTCGTCGTCATCGCTGTCGCCAAACAACGAGTCGACATCGCTTTCCGGCCGCGACTCATCCAAAACAACATCTGTGAGGCCATGTGGACGGAACTGGATGTTGGATATCTGCCCTGTCGACCTGTCAAACAACTGCGCGAGCTTGCCCGAGTGCAAGTCCCACATGCGGATGGACTTATCCCAGGACCCCGAGAGAAGATGGTTCTGCGAGTGGTTCAACCGAAGCACAGACACCGTTTCCGAATGTCCAGAGGACAGCAAACGCGCATCCTTGAAGTAATGATGGATGGCCCCCTCGTTGTACCGCATCGTGTACAACGCGATACCTCCGCTCTTCAACCCAGACAAACACCACAACCCGTTCTTCTCCGCCTCCAACGAGTACACGGGGTTGGTGGCCGGCTCGTACGTGGCCGAGCCCGCCGCAAAGTCCGCGGGCTTGAGCTTGGCGTTGGCCTTCAAGAGCTCGCTCTGCGTCATCGGCTGTTCGTTTTCCCAGTACGACACAATCACCCCAGCCTTGGTCACCGAGTCCACCAAGTTGTGTTTCTGTGCCATCGTCAACGGCGACTTTCCCTGGATCGACGAGATGAAGTCGTACTTGCGGATGAACCCATCCTCCCCGCCGGTCAATATCCACTTGGGCCCCTCCGTGAAGGCTATCGCGTGGCATTGCCCTGAGTACGGCATCGCCACTGACGGCACTATGTCAAACACCGTTGTTATCCTCGCCTTGTTGATGGTCTGCTCGCGGAACGTCACCGGCGACGCTCCGTCTGCCTCCTTCTCCGCTGGTCGTATCTCCACCGGCGCGCTGTTTGCTTTGGTTTCGTTCTTGTTGTTCTTGTCGTCGTTCTTGTCTTCCTCTTCATCGTCGTCATCCTCGTCGTCTTCCTCTTCTTCCTCTTCTTCTTCGCTGCCTTCTTCTTCTTCACTGCCTTCTTCGTTATCTTCCATGTTTTCGTCTTCCTCTGCGACATCCTGTGTTGCTGGTTCTTGCAGTTGCATCATGTCATCCTCTTGGACCTCGTCCATCATGTCATCATCTGCTGTGTTGAACAAGTCGTCTTGTTCTATTGATGTCATTGTTGATTTTGAAATGTCGCAATACTACGAATAAAGTGAGTGTTGATGCGAATAAAGTGAGTGCTGATACGAACAACGAATAAAGTGTTGATACGAACAAAGTGAGTGATGTTCTCTACAAACAAAGTGGTTTCAAACAAAGTGGTGTTCCAAACAATGTAGCATTTTCACTATTGATATTTAACGGTTCTAAGCACCTTCACTTCAACGTTTCCTATTACTTTTATAGTTCTTAATGCAATAAAGCGTTAGTAAGTTCTGCTTTGATAGTGATTGGGTTATTTGAACACGTTATTTAGTTAGCGAGTATAGCTGCTTTCCCTTTTCTCTACACCTTCTACATCAGCTCTTTATATACTTTTCCCTCCTTCTCTTTTCATGAAAACTATTCAAGTTTGGTTATGTTACTAAGACTTAGGTTCTGGCTATTACGAATACAGCTTTCTTCAAGTTGTCTAATTGAGTCTCAGCCAGTTCAATTAGGGTTCCTGTTTCATCTTCTTTGGAGTAAGCTGATTGTAGCTTTGCGTTCCATGAACGGTTCTATTAGTTCCCTTGCTTGTGAGGTAACTCTCACTCTGAAGGTATTAACCTCGTAACAAATTTCTAGTCAAGTTATATTTAATTTCATTCTATTTTCTATTCCATCTATTACAATCCACTATTTACAATCCACTATTTACAATCCACTATTTACAATCCACTATTTACAATCCACTATTTACAATCCACTATTTACAATCCACTATTTACAATCCACTATTTACAATCCACTATTTACAATCCACTATTTACAATCCACTATTTACAATCCACTATACATACTATATGTTAGGACTAGAATACCATATGAGCTTCCCTCGGTTATGATAGAAGACAGTTGCCAAGAAAGGAGCCTCTCATCGAATGATATTGAGCTACCTACTTGACTATTTGACAAGACGATGAAATACATGTTTGAACTAAATTGACCCAAAATTGAAATTACCGCACTAGAAACAAGGTTTTGGAGCAAAATGTATATAAAGAGCTGATATAGAATGGTATAGAACAAGTAAAACTCCTACTAATCGCTTTAACTATTACATAACGTGTTCCACACATAAAAACCCACTCACTAAAACAATCTAAGCTTAGTTACACACTAAAATTCACTATACACTATTTACATTCTAACAGCTATTTTATAGTATAATAGATTTTCAAATTAACATTTAATGGTTTTAAATGTAAACATTATCTAGAGTATTATCGTTAAATTTAAAATCTGTTGTTTTTCTTCAATATTAAACAATTTTTTGCAACTTTCTCAAAAATCATGCAACCATTTTGGTTTTAACGGATCTAAACAAGTAGAGTGACTAAAGATGCCACAGTGATGAAATGCGAAATGAAACACTAAAATATCAAGTCCATTCAGAAAGTTCATTTTGGGACTGTCAGAATTGTGTTGCGGAGGTGCAGGTTGAGACTGGAACCAGCGGGAGTTAATGTTTTCGTAGTGTCGTGTTTTTCCACTGGGTGATTGACACTACGAGCGAAGTGAGAGTGTGTCTTGTAGTGTCCATAATGTTCTACCACGTGATTAGACACTACTCACTTCGCTCGTAGTGTCTCTTTGTAGTTTCCGTAATGTTCTACAAGTTGATTTGACACCATTCACTTCGCTCGTAGTGTCTATTTGTAGTTTCCGTAATGTTCTACAAGTTGATTTGATACTACTCACTTCGCTCGTAGTCACTACTCACGTCACTCGTAGTGTCTCTTTGTAGGTCCATACAAGAAGCATTTATTAAATACAATCAAGATCATACACTTACTCGTAAATCCAACCGTGCAAAGCTGGGGTGTACTCAGCCAATTCTTCCTTCTTGAACCACAAAGCAATTTCCTTGTTAGCGGATTCAACAGAGTCAGAACCGTGGCAGACGTTTCTACCCATGTCAACAGCAAAGTCACCTCTGATGGTACCTGGGGCAGATTGCAATGGGTTGGTGGCACCCAAGATAGCTCTACCTTGCTTGACAACGTCCTTACCTTCCCAGACGGTGGCCAAGACTGGACCAGACAACATGTAGGACAACAAAGATGGGAAGAATGGCTTGGATTGCAAGTCATCGTAGTGTTCTCTCAACAAAGCTTCAGTTGGGTGGGTCAACTTAATGGCAACCAACTTGTAACCTCTGTTTTCGAATCTGGAGAGGATAGAGGAGATCAAACCTCTTTGGACACCATCTGGCTTAATAGCAATGAAAGTTCTTTCAGTAGACATTTTTGTTGTAATGATTGATTTTTCGAGGTTTTATATGAAAATTTTTCATGTGTGGGGCACGACTCGCTACGAACACGCGGCCGAGCACGAACTACGAGCATGAACTACGAGCACGAACACGAGCACGAACTACGAGCGAAGTGAGTAGTGAGGGCGATGGCGAGTGAGTGTGAGTAGTGTGTTGCGAGAAATGAGTGAATAATTTTTGTCATGTGTAGGGTTTTATGTATCCTAGTGATAATAGATAATAGATATAGATAATAGATATAAATATAGTATAACAGTGGAATACAATATTAATTATATGATATTACAGAATTGATCATGATTGTCAATAGTAAATGCTCTGGATCGTTTGTTTAGGGCTTGATCTCATCGATTTTTTCAGCGTCAGATTAAGAGCGTCAGATTAAGAGCCGCTCGGCAGTCAGATTCGGATATTCTAAATTCCAAATCCAACACTATTCTAGTTGAATCGTAGATTATTCAAAGCTTAACCTTATTCCGCATATCAACATTCCATCAGAACAGACTGTCCCTACTTCTAGATCGATCCAACCCGTTCGACGGTGTCATATAATGAGCCATTTCTCTGATCACAATTTAAATTGGCTAACCAGTGTGGCTATTATTTGAAAGCACTCAATTATCGCACTTAACAAGTATTTACAATCTGTATTATAGTCACCATAACATAATTTCATATTTAGTGCCAGAGAAAATGAAGAATTGCTCTATTGTTTCATCATTTCTTACCAACCCCTTACATAAGCCCAACATTCAACGTGAGATTCGCGACGTAAGTTTAGGGTTTTATAAACTCTAAATTATGTTCCGGTTGGTCCTGTTCTGTATCCTCTATTATCCTAACATCATTGACCGAAACATACAAGGAGCATTAACAAAGAAGTTATAAGTGGGCTTTTTAAGTGATTAACAAGTGAAAATGAATGCGGTCTTAAGCGACATACAACTAAAAATTGAGCGATCTTTAAATGCGATCTGTACAAGGCATCTTTACAAGCTATCTTTACAAGCAATCTTTACAAATTTACAAGCAATCTTTACAAGTTTACAAGCAAACCTTACAAGCAAACCTTTCAAGCTCACTGCGTTCTCTTTTAAGGTCGCCATGTTTCACATTAAAATGTACACAAATACACAGATGGTAATACACTCTACAAGTTGCAAATGAAAAATGCAAATAAGGAACGTGACACAAAACACGGTCGAAAAACAAACAAAGACACAAAAAACCCACCAACAACACATCAACACCCAATTACAAAACAAAAAGTTCTAACTACACCAGGTATACAGCGGTAGTGGCAGAAGATACCCAGACATACCCAGAAACATCCAAGTTAGCATAGGGAATTTTGGCACGTACACACAGATCCAAAAGCGAAGAAAAAAAAACATCAACTCCCCTTTTATTAGATCATGTCCACACTTGTCCAGCAGCAATCGCACACGTCGCATGCGTCGCTGTACGAGTACGGGTCGCAGGTGTCGTCAGTGAACAACGTCGACAAGGTTGTGCAGTCTGTGACGAACGCAACCAAGCGATTATCGCAGATTTCCACCAACACAACAAGTTCCAATAAGAAGCGGAAGTCCCAAAATAAGATCGGGCCATGGAAGCTAGGGCGCACGTTGGGCAGAGGGTCCACCGGGAGGGTGCGGTTGGCTAAGAACGTACACACTGGTCAGTTGGCGGCGGTCAAGATTGTTCCCAAGCTGAACTTTAAGCTTTTGGAGAATCCCAAGTACAAGTATCCACAAACAGACGAAAACAAGGATAGGTTGCCGTACGGGATTGAAAGAGAGATTATCATTATGAAGCTCATGTCACACAACAACATCATGGCGTTGTATGATGTGTGGGAGAACAAAAATGACTTGTATTTGATTTTGGAATACATCGAAGGAGGCGAGCTTTTTGACTACTTGATTAAAAGAGGAAGACTACAGGAGTCGGAGGCCATCTCGTACTTCAAACAGATCATCCATGGGATTAGTTATCTCCACCAGTTCAACATTTGCCACAGAGATCTCAAGCCGGAGAACTTGTTGTTGGACTACAACAAAAACATCAAGATTGCGGATTTCGGGATGGCAGCTTTGGAGATGCGCGAGCGGTTGCTTGAGACGCTGTGCGGGTCACCGCACTATGCGTCGCCGGAGATTGTCTCCGGGAAAACATACCACGGGGCGCCCTCGGATATCTGGTCGTGTGGGATTATATTGTTTGCCTTGTTGACCGGGCACTTGCCCTTTGACGACGAGAATATCCGGAAGCTACTTCTCAAGGTACAGAGCGGCAAGTTCCAGATGCCATCGTCCCTTTCGTGGGAGGCACGCGACTTGATTTCCAAAATGTTGGTGGTTGACCCTGAGTCCAGAATCACCATTGACTCGATCATGGTGCATCCACTCATGACAAAGTATCCGGATCCGGCGCCTTTGGTGCCTGAGTCGTTTGACTTTAAGAACATGTCAATCCATCCAATCGACAACGTGGAGAAAATTGACAAGGAGATCTTGAAGAACTTGCTGGTTCTTTTCCATAACTGCGACGAGGCAACCATCACAAAGCGGTTGACGTCTTCGGTGAATTGTCCAGAGAAGATGTTTTACTATTTGTTGATGAAGTATAGAAACGTTCATGCGGGTTCGCCCTATTCATCGGTGGTGAATCTTGAAGAGACTCCCCAAACAATTCCTCGTTCTGCATCCATTGTCAAAACTACCATCTATGACGAACTTACCGGGGAGGAGCATGTGACAATCCAACAGGTGGCCCATTCTACTTCATCCAGATCTCTTAAACATTCGTACTCCTCTTCGAAGTCTCTTAAACGAATGAAGAGTAATAGAGTTTTATCGAACATAACAAACACACTGTCGAGAAACTTTAAAGCTCTGAATTCTTTCAATAGAAAGAAGTCTCGAAGTAATCTGCAAAAATCATTGAAGAAGAAGCCAGAAGAAGCAAAAAGAAGGTATCCAGAGGAGAAAAGAGCAAACGAGGAAAAGAGAAAAGTACATCCAGATACTCAATTGGATGGAAAGAAAGGCAAATCCTTGTTGAACTTTGAAATGATGATTGATGAAAACTTTAATGAAGACCGGTTACTTTCTCTGACAAGCGCTCCGACCGAAAAGATCAAATCGCCTCATGATTTACGTGCTCATGAAAGACAATTGGCTGCTCAGGTGAAAGCCAGAAATGTCGAAAGAGAACTTCTTCTCAAGCAACAAGAAACAGAATTAAAGGCAAAGGATGAAGAACGTAAAAGACAATCGGTTCTCTTACAAGAAAGACAACGCCAAGCTTTGGAGAAGTTAAAGAAACATGAATCTACAAAGGACTTTGCAGACATCACCGCCTCAGCTTCAAGCCGTAGGTTTGCTACCGACCCAGGTAGATCGTCTCTCGACCCCAGACTGCGTATTAACTCTCCTCTCATGAGAGTTAAGAGTTTGGCACTGCCTGGAAAGAGATTCCAGAGTAAGTTCGAGTCTCCTAGAAGATTAAGCAGTAACTTGAAAACTTCTAGTTCCAAGAATTTGTCTAGTTATTTGAATCTAGAAAAGGACGATAATTTGAGTTTGCACAAGTTCAATGAGAAGGAGGGTCACCGTCGTAGCGAGGCTGGCGATGAGGCCAATACGTCCATTCAAAGCTCCTTTGCCTATAAAGGCACACCTGCAAATTTGTCTGAGATAATCACCGAAGAGAACCCTGAAGAAGAAGAAGCCTCAATGATTCCAAACCCGTACTTTTCGAGGTTTTCCTTTGGAGGAATCCTAAAGGAGGAAAACGTTGGCAACCCGATCGGAGACTTGGAAATTAGAAACTCCTTGGCTTCTTCAACAGGTACGGTGATCAGAAAACCAGAAAATAGAAGAAAACTGGTGGATCCTTCTCTGCACGCTCCTTCCATCAAGGAAACTAGACTGTCTTCCATCAAGGAAAGAAGCAGACATTCTTCCAAACAAACCAACAGCACTAGATATGTTTCTGGAAACACATTTATGGCTGATGATGAATATCAACAAGAAATCGATACCGATGAAACCATGTTGGATGACTCGGAATACCCTGTCAAAGGTGCTTACCAAACTTTTGATGGTGATTACTCCAACTTTGATCTCATTAGTAGCAGAATTGCTGACGTAGGAATGTTGAATACTGCAAGACCTAGTATTGTTGACACTCTGTCTACTGAATCTCTTGTTGAGATTGAGAATCCTCATCAACTGATTCCTCAAGCTCCTCCTGCTCCTAGAATTCCACAAGCTGCTACAATTGATCAAGTTCCAACTCTGACTCCAATGGTGAAACAGTCTGAAATGGGAAAAAATGATGCTTTAGAAATCCCACAAAAGACAACTTCATTGGAAAAGAATACAAGAACAAGAACCTCAGAGATGACAAGACCCTCGGAAAACACAAGATCCTCGGAAATGACAAGAACCTTGGAAATGACTAATCGAAATTCATTGGAAATCCCTGGCAAAACCTCGGAAAAGCATGTTGAATCTAATGACATACCCACCCTCAAAACTCCAAAGATTCAACAAACTCCAATGATGCATATTCCAAACCTCCAACAATCAAAGGTACAATCCCAGTACCCATCTCCAAAGCCTCACCCCGCACTCACTTCAAGCAAGCTTCGCCTGAAGCCTGCAAGTCCAACCAGAGAATCTAACTACGAGGTGTGGGACTCTCTGTCCATTATCGAGCCTAAGGTCAATAAGAAGAAGGCACAACCTCCAATAAAGGAGGTTGTTTCCAAGTCATCCAAGGAGTTGCGCATCGAGCCTAAACCAAAGGCTCCAGAGCAGCCTGCCGACGTTGAAGATGCACTCTTCAGAAGATTCAGCTTGAAACCCAAGAGAGAGGCTCCTCGTGCACCAGGCGACGATAAAAGGACAAACCGTACCTCCACCATCACAGTCGACTCCGAGAAAACCCACAAGAGCGGCTGGTTCAAGAAGTTCTTCCTGGCCATTTCATCCCAGGGTGGTAAGAAACGTTATGCTGACGATGGAACCTTCAGTACTCTTGACTCGTCCTTGAGTCTGGTTGAATTGACCAGAATCATCAAGGCGCATGTTCAATTAAAGAAGCTCGAGGGCTCTATCACCCAGGTAGAATTTGATGATGAGTTTGGCTTGATCACAGGTGTGATTCCTTCCAAGTTTGCTCATGGTAAGAAGTTGAAATTCAAGATTGAAATAATAGATTTGATTAACACTTCGTCTTTGCATTTAACCAAGGTGAAGGGTAATTCCAAGGGATTCAAGAGTTTGGTTGAGATTGTCCAGTTTGTCATTAAACAAGAAGAGGAAGCTTCCGATAACAGAAAGTATCAAATTTTGGGTTATCAAAAGCATCAGAAGTATGTTAAGGCTTGATTATAGAGTGATAGAATGTGTAAGAATCTATATTTAACTAGTATAAATTGTGTAAAATATTATACATGTCCCAATGAAATTGTGGTATCATTTACAGTATACGTTTGTTTTGTTGAAATTTATTAAGTTATATTACTTTCAGATGGAGTGTAGACACAAACGAGATATAAGACTTCTAAATTTGCTATCTTGAATGCTTTGATTTTTATTTGACAAACGATATTGATCATAAAGAACAAACCTCTAAAGATCCACCTTATAAAAGATAAACTCGCAAAGATCATTCTCATAAAAGATAAACTCATAAAGATCCTCCTTGTAAAAGATTAAACCACTTACTCTCAAACTCACTTCGTTCGTTAGCCGCTACGATCTCAACGCTCTCAACCTCTCAGCCAACTTATCCTCCTTCTCCTCAGTCATAACTCCAACCTGCGGAGCAGATATCTCTACCTTTGTCTCATTCAAACCCTGCTTCATTTCAATACCAGCCTCATCAGCAACCTTGCTCAACAACTCATCGACATCTTCCTGAGGTGTGGTCAAAGCATTCACGTTGTTGGTGGTGGTCTCATAGTAATTGGTCGAAGCGTCCAAATCCTCAAACTGCGTCTCAAACTTGTCCATCACCAAGGAGATATGCTCCAAGTTCATCGTAGCAAGCGCCTTATCCATACCACGTATCACCTGTGTCATGTTCCCGGTGACCGAGCGCATGGTCACCGCCGTCTGAACACGCAGAGCAACGGCATCGATACGTGAGCCTAACCTAAGCAAGTTGACCCGTTCATTAGCTTTACGAATAGCGTTTTGTGCGTACAACTGGGCAATATCATTGTTTCCTTGCGATAAAGCCTTTTTGATTTTGGCCTTTTCTTGAAGTTCTTCTTTAGCAGCTTTCAGAGCTTGTCTGTTGAGTTGTTTTGCTGTGAATTTGAGTTGAAACAACGATTGTTCTAATCCTGCCATGTTCGTTGTTAGATTTGGTGGCGGAGTCACATGATCGAAAAGTGACGGCGAACAGCGAACATGCGAAGCATGCGAACGAAGTGAGCTTGTGTGTTTATAGGTTTATGATACATGAGTCTATAAGTCTAAGTTGCTTATGAACTTCCGAGATTTTGAAATTGCAAATAGCTATATATCTTCTCTAGTTTATTTGTCATTGATCCATTAATTTTCATTAATTGAATGATAATTCCTAATAACTGGTGATATCTAGAAAAGTTAAACAAGTTAAAGATACATTCAAAAATGCGGTAATTAACCACATACTCATTTCATTGGTTTTTCTCGTAGTTTTTTGTGAAATTATAATTCGCTTAGCTGCAAATTCCAGTTGAGGAACACAATTGTTTTGCATTCTCTATCCACGATTCTTTGTTGAACTGTACAGTTCATTTACTATACATATCAACGTTTATCTCATTTATATCCTATTTCTTTAAGATCAGAAAAGAATGGCATTTCCAAACAAAGTATATAAATCTTGGTTCGTAAAGACACTAAAGTTAGTCTCAAAACCCAAAGGCAAGAATGTCTCGTACACTCTCAAACATCTCAAAGTATGTTTCAGTGTCAGTTTATCAGTATCTCAAAGTCAATTTCACAAACCAATCAATTTCATTGAATGAATAACTCAAAAACACATAAATTACGTTTATTAGTACACTTTATCGGATTTATGATACTACGTGATTACCTAATCAGCCAATAATTAATAATGGAAAAAGACTTTAGCGACAAGGAACACCCAGCCAACATCATCTGCGAGCTCTGTAGACTCTTCTACGATAACAACTGGGTGACTGGGACCGGAGGGGGAATTAGTATTCGGCAGGATGACATTGTGTACATTGCACCTAGTGGGGTACAAAAAGAGAGAATACAACCATGGGAAATGTTTGTAGTGGAATACCCAAGCGAGAAGATATTGCAAACGCCCAACGAGTTCCCCACGGAGTTGACAAAGCTGTACAAGTACAAGCAGTCGGCATGTACGCCATTGTTCATGAGCTGCTACAAACTAAGAGATGCCGGCGCGTGCATCCACACACATTCGCAGGCAGCCGTCATGATTACTCTTCTCCAGGAGTCTCTGCATTCGCCAAATGAGTTTCGTATCAGTGGCATTGAGCAGATTAAGGCGATTCCTAAGTTTGTGTACAACGACCTCACGCACAAAGTCGAGCGCGCTGGAAGCTTGGACAACTTCGATGAATTGGTGATTCCCATCATCGAAAACACACCCCATGAGGAGGATCTCGTTGACACGCTTGAGCTGGCCATTAAACAGTATCCTGGAACTTCCGCTGTATTGGTTAGACGTCATGGAATCTATGTTTGGGGCGAAACCATTTGGAAAGCAAAGGTATATAACGAAGCCATTGACTATTTGTTGGAGTTGGGTGTGAAGATGATTCAAGCTGGAATTTCTCCTGTTAGAAAGTAGAGTGAATATTAGTGAGTGAAGCTCTATGCTATGTAGATGGAAATATGAAGAGTGGTGAGTGGAGATAATGATAAATATGAGTATATGAGTATATGAGTATATGAGTGATGGATATGTCAGATATGATGGATATTATGGATATGTCAGATATGATGGATATTATGGATATGTCAGATATGATGGACATGATAGATATTATAGAAATGTCAGATATGATAATATGATGGACGTTACACATATGTTAATATGTCAAACAGATCAAATTGACAAACATAACAATATAACATGACAAATAATAAATCATATCCCTTAAACTTTTAGTTTCCTCAACAATCATCGTCCTTATCCTCCTCTTTTCTCCTTACAACGGATTTTTAGTCCCCTTCAATTCCTTCCCTCTCACAGTCAGCCAATCAACTTGACTATCCAACTCCTCATCAACAAGTCCAATACAAACAACAACAGTTCCCCTCATCACATATAGACCCTGCGGTATATCCTGATTCTCTTCCTCTTCTTTTTCCTCAATCACTCGTTCAATACAGTCACTCAATATCACATTGGTGGACTTGTCATATCCCTGCAAAATCCCTTCGAAAAGGCGGCCATCGGTAGTGATGATACGAACCTTCTCTGGTGTTTGTTAGTACTGCTCACACGCTTCTTTCTTCTATACATACTCTCCAAAAACTGGTTAAGATCAAACATTGTTTTTTTTTCACTTCGCTGCAAAATGCAAGATACAGATTACTCATCCAACGACGAGTCCAGACTGAACCCAGAAGCTGCCAGGCTTGTCCAATGGGCTGCAAGACTAGAATTAGAGTCGATTACTTTAAAAGAACTCATTTCAAATGACTTGATCGACTCTTTAAACAAAAATAAATCTATCACAAAAGACCTTCTGTTACAACTCTCCAACAAGTTCTCCTTGTTGGAATCCCAATTGACGGGTACCGTTGAGCAGTTGACAAAATTCTCTGTAGAAATGTCAAAAATAACCGACAGTCAGCTCCAATTACTTGATGATGTAACTCTGCTAAAGAATATGGAGGAGCAGATGGTGAGAATGCTGCAAAAAGTGCTCCAACAGGAAAAGAATTTGGCTGAAATGGATGGAAAATTAGAGCTACAAATCAGCCACGAAAAGGTAGCTGAAAATGATGATAGTTTAATGGAAAAACTACTCCAGCTGGAGAAATATTTGGATAAACTACGACACGAAAATAATACGTTGGTGGAAAAGGTGATGCAGCAGGAAAATGCATTGACTCAAGTAAGGGACGAAAATTATTCTCTACTGCAGAGATTCCTTGACCATGAGAAGTCTCTGAGTGACATGAAAGAATTTCTTCGTTTACTTTTACCGAGAGTGATACGTTTGGAGAATCGTGACGTTGAGTACTATCATTCCCCCAATTCCAAAAAACGGCGGCGTCTATAAAATCATAATTTATTATTTTAATCCAAATGAGAATGTGTAAGTCATTGGATCTGCACTCTAATATCATTAGCAAGTCAGATTCTCAAGTGATAACCCCGATATGTATCTCAAAATTGGTTCACCATTCCGAGGGTCTCTCATAGTCATCCCTAGGGTCTCTCATGGTCATCCTTAGGGTCTCTCATGGTAATCCCGAGGGTCTCTATGAAGGTTATTAATAAAGTATCAACGATTGGGAGTGATACCTCTTAAATAGTTATGAAGAAGTCTTCCTTCGGATTAACCAACTCTATTTAAAACTTTCATATCTAGACATTATACAATGCATAAGTCATGGCGCATGTGTTATATCGATTGAGGTTTAATTTGTTTAGGCTACAGTTATTTAATAGAACTAACACTAATAAGGTACTAGTTACCTGAAAAATATGCAATATACTCACTGTATCTAGTGATTTTCATGAAAGTCTTTTACTCCATTAAAATCTTTGACTAAAAAATTCATGAGCCATCTCATTATTCTTGTCTCCAATGTTTCAGTCGTCTCCGTGAACTGATGTGTCCGACGGTTTGTCTTCACTTCGACCATTGTTCAATTACACATACAATTAGCTTGGATAAGGCGTCTGTCCGTAAGTGTAAATAATACGATTAATCAAGAATTAACAATTGGCGATTCACAATTTCTTTAATCTTAGATTACTTAATTAGGTCTAAGAACCGGCTTTCCCCACTTGGTTAGTTGTTCGGTGTCCACCGTATACCCCCAAATCGTAAATACATTTTGATGGTTACGATATGCAGAAAATTCGACACAGCACCGCACGGTTGCAAACAAATTATTCTGGAAGAATCTCATCGACAATAATTTGTCTCTTGTCAGCTTTATGTCCTATTTTTATAAAAATACTAGATCAGTTATACAGCGAATGTTTAGCGGGCTCTAAATCACTTCCAAAAAATAGGGAGATCAACTAAGATTCATTTTGTTTCTAGCAACTTATTAATTCACTTTACGGTACTGGTGAGCTAATATTCTAGACCCTAAAATGTAACGCAAGTAAATACTTATTATTCAAAGAATACTCTACCGTAATCGTGATTGAAGTACCAACATATTCTGGTCACACAAGAATTCTAAAACATTCGTGTTGAAATTTGGCTTGGTTTTTTTTTTTTGCCGCGTAATGACATTTTAAAGTAATTAGGTAATTCTAATCGGACATAAGATCTATGATTTTGTGATGCTTCAACTACATTCAGTAGATCGGTTATTCAACTACATCTCTTTTGAACGGTGAACTGATTATTCAAATTCAACCCTATATTGATACCTATCAAATACTCGCTTAGAGCCACTTCCAGACAATTGGGATAACACCTTCCTTTTCGTTACCAAGACGAGTGAAGGCACCTGGAGACAAGTCCAAGTGGTTAGGATCACAGCCTGGACACTCGTCAACGACCTTGACGGTGACAGACTTACCACCACGCGAGACCTGAATACTTCTACCACAAAGGGTGTTGTGGTTTGGGTTTCCTCCTGGAGTGTATTCATCAAAGGTTTGGTGAGGAACAGCGACGACCAACTGCAGGTCTTGGTTTTGCCATCCACATGCCCCGAGACCGACAGATGGGTTATAGAAGGTAGCAATGCCGTTAATGGTGGTACCGGGCTTGGTGGCATAAGCAGCAGCTGGAACGGCGAAAGCAGCAAGAGCAATTGAGCAGAGAGTAATAGGGTTCATATTGAGAGGATTGAGTTGTCGTTATAGACGATGAATAACAATTGATGAATTACGTAGATCTTATATACTTCTCGAAATGAACACTTTTGTTCAGAGGTTATCATATGGCTGCAAACCAAATATTATTTAGATGCATAATTATTTTTTTACAAACTATAAAACGAAAGTCAAGTTCTAATTGTTTGTGTTTGTTGTCAGTTGTCAGTCGGAAAACTCTATCAACTGTTACATGTCATATCACAAATCTACTATGATTCCAATAGTGTTGAAATTATGATGCCCATAACTTATTAACCACAATTGCCAAAGTCTATCATAGCTTTATTATTGCGAGCCAAGTATTTTAGGACCTGGTTTGCTGATCTCAATTGTTGAGCGCAGAGCAACACGTTTGCGAGGTGACGCATGTAAAGTTTTACCGGTGGTGCAACAAATGGAGAAAATCGTTTCTTATCTCGATGACATGGCTATTTGTGTCCATTTTTAACTAGAAGGTGACACTGAAATTATTAAATCGTCATCATGAAATAATTCACAAAAAAACTGCTTTATTGACCTTCCAGATCAAACAATCATAATAGAAACGTTTATGGATGTATATGTTCATCCAAGTATAGCAATACCAATTAGATCATAACTACATACTATCTAAAAATCAAGAATTCAACACACTTTAGTCGTCTAATTTTATATATAAGAATCTTGAACCTTCACTGTTTGATTTGTTGAGCAATTAAACCTTATATCTTTACACAAAAATAGATAATTCGGCAAAACATATGTAAAGTTTGGCTTGCTATAAGCTGGAACTAAAATAATGTGGTTCATGCTACTTTGATCTTAAGTGGAATCATGAAGCCATTCCGGTTATTAAGAATTTCTTTGATAATTGAATATCGTGTTAGTGAATATGAACAAATTTTGGAACTTGAACTGCGGAGTTGCTGCAAGAATGCCACATGTCTCGGTTGAACGAAATATAAGTATTCTGTTTATTTGTACCACAAATTGGGCTACACAGTACGTCAATGATGTCAAATGCGTGAATTCTTAGTATAATTGACCACCTTTATGGTGTAGCTCATTATGGAGATAAGAGCAATGTTTGTTGACAATAATAGTGAACGGTCGAGTTTTTTTAAAGAACTAATTACTTGCGCAACAAGTACAATTGAAATCTTAAATATTACCATGAATCTAAACCGAATTATTAATCGTGTACTTTAGTATTGATGATTAAAAATGTAATACAAAATATCGTTATACGAAAATATCTCAAACATTTGTTTTATAAAATTAGTAAAATTTGGCATTAATCTAAAGATGTCAATTTCTACATTTTCTAAATTGAAACGGCTTTTAATTTTTTCTACACATCTGGAATAGTCGAGACAACTAAATACCTCTTTTTCTTGAAGTTTTCAGACAATCTAGTGCATTTGTGCAGATTGATAAAGCAATATTGTTATAAATCAAACCAAACAACATATTGATCGTTAATTGTATGATATACGGAAATCAAGTTGGTTAGAGCATTTTGGTGTATTGAGTTTTGAAATTGAGAGATAGCCTAGGCATCATTTGTGACTGATTTGCCAAATATCTCAAGAGTAAAACCAATGACTTCTGATTAAGTCTGAAAAAAATATATTCAATGAAGAAGTATGAAGTTTGAAAGTAATCACTAAGAACATCCAAATGAGTAGTCCAGAATAATAATCTTAGAATCCATCTGGAAGAGGGGTCACTGAAAGGCTAGAAAAGAAAGTTTTGTAATTTCAGAAGACAATATTGAGCAATTTGGGATTATAAAACCGTCCATTATTGGTCATCTGGGAGCGTTTTCTTTCTTTAACATGGAATTGAGGCAAGATGGGAAAGTTCATTCTTGATTGTTTATCATGGAAAACCTAGAAGAATTGAGTGCTCGTAATGAAGTGATATTTGACATCTGCAATGAAATATATCTCTTGTTGGTCATATCTATCAAGATCCAAAACAGACAAAAAATAAGCAACACTGTCATAATATTAGCTGGGGCTGCACAATTTATGCCTTGTTAATAGGGAGGAGTTGTGATTATTTTCTGTAAGGGTTGTCTGCGTAAAATCAATATTTGCTACTGATGTCACCACCAGCTGAGAAATTCTTTTCCAGTTCTATATTTCAATATACATCCGGAAATAAATAAGTAACCTGTTTTCTGTAACCTATTTCTTATAAATTTAAAAGTGAATCAAGTGCATGAAGATGAATCAAGAAATCATATTACGATTTTAAGAATTTTGACGTCCATGAAAGAGTCAGCTATATTGGATGGATACAAAAGTAAGAGCATTGTAAATTTTTGGCACAAATGTTATTTGTCGTAATCATGATCTTTCGATTACGTATTATGATTGACAATCAAATAGAGAAATTTTTGGATTCACGTATAACACTAATCTAAAAAATAACTAGTACCAAGCCTGTAGGTACAAAAGTATTAGAAGCTTAAAGCCACTTCCAGACAATTGGGATAACACCTTCCTTTTCGTTACCAAGACGAGTGAAGGCACCTGGAGACAAGTCCAAGTGGTTAGGATCACAGCCTGGACACTCGTCAACGACCTTGACGGTGACAGACTTACCACCACGCGAGACCTGAATACTTCTACCACAAAGGGTGTTGTGGTTTGGGTTTCCTCCTGGAGTGTATTCATCAAAGGTTTGGTGAGGAACAGCGACGACCAACTGCAGGTCTTGGTTTTGCCATCCACATGCCCCGAGACCGACAGATGGGTTATAGAAGGTAGCAATGCCGTTAATGGTGGTACCGGGCTTGGTGGCATAAGCAGCAGCTGGAACGGCGAAAGCAGCAAGAGCAATTGAGCAGAGAGTAATAGGGTTCATATTGAGAGGAATGAGTTGTCGTTATAGATGATGAATAACAATTGATGAATTACGTAGATCTTATATACTTCTCGAAATGAACACATTCGTTCAGAGGTTTTTTTTTCGTATGGCTGCAAACCAAATATTTTTTAGGTTTCTGGAAGAAGGATTTAAATAAGCATGCTTTGTTATCCAGATTTGTGTAACTTCCGTGTTCAGATACGATGTTCGTTCATGAACCTTTGTCATACTCTACACTTTTTCCGCAATGCTGTGTTAGAGTATAGATCTATCTTGAGTGTACTGACTCATCCGACTCTCTTTTAGGGTTAATTTAGAGAATAAAATCGAAACGTGCGTGATCCCAATTGTTAAGGTTGGGGACAATAGGAGTTTCTGTAAGATTTCCGAGACGTCCGGCTGAACCAAAAAATAAAAGGTTTAGCATACTTTGTGTCTACGATAAAACAGAAAGTGCAAGAGGAAACAATTAATCGTCCATAAAAAATACAAATTGGGTTGTCGAATATTATGGTTGTCGAATATTATTATAGAATAGTGTCAAGCAACATTTCATCTAGAGAAACTGTTTGATTATTGAATATTTCAAAAGTTTTTGATAGAAGTTTATGTAGTTATCAAGGTGAGATATGGCACCACTGAATTATCGAGAACATTTATTCTCTTTACGATTAGGTTTCCTCTTTGGAGACATTTTTTTGCCAAACTTGTGTCATTAACTTATGTCATAACACAAACAGAATACGTTGACAAAAGATACACGTGGAAAGAAACCTTGAGGAGTACACATGCACAAGTATGTTGTATTTTTCAATTTGTATACACGCTTGGAAAGGTAGAATTGTGGGAGAAAATTATATATGCAGGATATATAAAACGTTCATGGGACAATAATGTAAACTGTTTTTGTTCCAGTAGTGACAGCCGGTACAGGGGTATTACAAATGAGTGGTTTCTACATAATTTGACGTTTTTGTATCTGTTTCTTTCTATTGTTCAAGAAATATGATCATATTGATAATGATGATATCATATTTTGTTTATGTCATATTCGGTCATCATAGGTATATTCTGTGGTTATCGAAGATTGCCAGCTTCGTATATGTACGTGGAAGATGTTTAACTTATGATTTGATCAACACTTGAAGAAATTAGTTAGAACAGGATATTTTACTTGACATCAACAATGATGTACTAAATTTCAACAAAAAATGGAGCACACTGGATATGAAAGATCTGGTGAAGAAAGATTAAAGATCGATATCATATTTTTGAATTTTGCAAATGAATAAGAACTCTACATGTCATGTCATGAAAATACATTAAAATAATCGGGGGAATTTGAAAGATGGATTTACCAAATAGGCGATTTCGCGGCCATAAACAGAGAGATCTGTTGACAGATTTTAGACTGATACCAGGTAAGCCATAGGAGAAAAAGAAATGCCTGTAGATTGCTAAGTTCATTCCCTAATGATGTGACTTATCCAAGCATTCTTTACATTACGGCAAGTTTGCAGTAAGACGTTCCATTAAACATAACCAAATCATTACGAATCTCTGAATACTGGCAGGCAGAGTTCACAGACAGCTTGAAGAAAGGTGGACGGAGCCTGTATATAATAACCTAGCACACGACAACCATCTCGGTGATGGAAAATAGTATTTCGCAAACACACAATTGAAGAACCCTGAGTCAGAACCAAGGATTACTCATTATATTTCCGCCGTTAATTGCTATATTAGATCTCGCCTATGATTTCGGAAATGGCTGAATTTTTGTTGCGACTCGTTTGGTGTTGCCTTATGGAAATACAACATGTGACTCATAAAAAATGCCCTTTAAGATTTTAGCTATGCAAGGAAGAGTTGACAGAGTTTCTTTTTTTTACTTGGTTTTCTTGAACCCTTTGTACATTTAAATATGGAACCAGTTCCAATGTAGAAGGATCCATGAGCAAGAAAGAAGAGTATTGTATAGGTGAATTAAACAGCCAGCCATCAAATGATGAGTCAAGTAGCTCGTGGAAATCGTTTACAAATTCATTTAAGCCCGCTATTCCAAGCCAAACGCTCACTCAGGTAATAGTAGATGAGAATAGAGAATTGAGTGACGTCGAGAGACTTAACATTAATGCGGCCAATTCCAATTTGTCCAGAAAATTGAAGGCTAGACATCTACAAATGATCTCCATTGGGTCGAGCATTGGATCTGGGCTTTTTGTCGGAACAGGGAGTGCGTTGCGTACTGGAGGTCCTGCAGGGATCATGGTTGGATGGGTTTTGACTGCAACAGGAGTATATGCAACCATGCAGGGATTGGGAGAATTGTCTGTCACCTTTCCTGTGAGTGGAAGCTTCAATTTATTTGCATCCAGATTCATAGAACCAGCCATAGGGTTTGCAGTCGGTTGGAACTATTTCATGCAGTTTTTTGTATTGCTACCATTGGAGTTGGTTGCTGGGGCCATTACTATTCAATATTGGAACACAAGCATCAACCCAGATGTGTTTGTAATAATATTGTGGGTTTTTATAGTTATGATAACATTGCTTGGAGTCAAAGGTTATGGAGAATCTGAATTTATCTTCTCTATGATT
Source organism: Kodamaea fungicola (assembly GCA_030560575.1). Classification (NCBI taxonomy): domain Eukaryota; kingdom Fungi; phylum Ascomycota; class Pichiomycetes; order Serinales; family Debaryomycetaceae; genus Kodamaea; species Kodamaea fungicola. The sequence continues at coordinate 280,322 of JAKTTX010000007.1, read as the reverse complement.
AAAGTCATTGCAGTGGTTGGGTTCATAATCTTAGGCATAGTGTTAATTTGTGGGGGTGGTCCATCCAAGGAATACATTGGAGGTAAATATTGGAGAAATCCTGGACCGTTTGCAAATGGGTTTAAAGGTGTGTGTTCTGTTTTTGTCACTGCTGCGTTTAGTTTCGGAGGAACCGAGATGATCGGGTTGACCGCCGCAGAAACCGAAAACCCTAGAAAGTCTTTGCCTAAAGCAGTCAAGCAAGTTTTCTGGAGAATTTGTATATTCTACTTGGTCTCGTTGGTTGTGATTGGGTGTTTGGTTAGTTACGAAGACAAACGTTTGATGGGTTCTTCATCGACAGATGCAGCGTCGTCCCCATTTGTGATTGCCATAGTCAATGGGGGAATTAAAGGTTTACCCAGCGTTATCAATGCCGTTATTTTAATTGCTGTGTTATCTGTTGGTAATGCCTCTGTTTATGCAACATCCAGATCTTTAACGTCGTTATCAGAACAAGGCATGGCTCCAAAATGGATGAGCTACATAGACAGAGCAGGAAGACCGTTAGTTGCAATCCTATTAACAGATGCTTTTGGATTGGTGGCTTTAATAGCAGCCAGTGACAAACAGCAAGATGTGTTTGACTGGCTCCTCTCATTATCCGGTCTCAGTTCGATATTTACATGGCTTTCCATTAACCTAAGCCATATGCGGTTTAGAAGAGCTTTAAAGGTTCAGAACCGTTCTATAGGCGAATTACCGTACACTTCTCAATGTGGAGTGTGGGGCTCATATTATGGGTTTGTTTTGAATTTCTTAGTGTTGGTTGCACAATTCTGGATAGCTTTGTTTCCACTTGGATCTAAACCCAATGCCAAAGACTTCTTTTTGGTCTTTTTAGGTTTACCTGTTGTTTTGAGTTCCTGGTTATTTTATAAGCTTTGGAAGAGAGATTGGAGGGTATTTATCCGAGCAAAGGATATTGATGTTGATACTGGGAGGGCCAATGTTGATTTGGAGCTTTTACAACAAGAATTAGAAGAGGAGAGGACAAGAATTGCAGAGAAGGGATTTTTGTATGGAGTGTATTCTTTTTGGTGTTAAGATAGAATAGAATGAACGAGGGAATGACGAGGGAATGAATGAACGAGAGAATGAATGAACGAATGAACGAATGAACGAGTGAACAAGTGGGTTGATTATAAGATTCTGATAGTCGACTATGAAGTAATGAGATGGTAACAGAATAAAGTCTTTGTTATTTGTGAGTTATGTAAATTTCTCTTAAAATTTATAAAATTTGTATATGTTGTCTTTGTAGTATGCGAGATGGTACAATTTTATAATAATGTTATGTTACGGATATTAAGTTTATCTTACAAGCTCATATAATAAGCGAGTTAATTTCTGAGGTACGTAAATTTACTAGAAAATTGTAACTTAACGAACAAGCTCATATAATACGCAGTTCATTTACTAGAAAACTGAGGTATGTAAAGAAACTGAGGAATGCAAATTTAGAAAACAGAAGTATGTAAATTTACAGAAAAGCATAAAGTTGAATTCACTCTTAATACTCACTACGCTCGTTTATTCGTTATTGTTTATTCATAATCATTACCTAAAGAACAAACTACTCACAACTCACTCATCGTTCGTCTATGAGAAATGCATTATTCCGACTTCTTGATATCATCAGAATATATATCCGAATTAGGAGTAGAACCAAGGGCACCGCCCTTTTGGTTATGCAGAGAATTCCAAGTCATCAAGGTATCATTTCTAGAAGCTACCTTTGGAGATGACGATGCAATATGTTTTGGTAAAAGAAGATCCACATCATTAAAAGTTTCGTTAGCATCCAAGAATGTTTTAAATTCTTCCGAAGACTGATGAAAAGGAGATGAAGGCATGACTGCAGCCTTTTTATTGTTCAATCTTGTTGGAGAAGAGGAGAACGGCTTTGGCTTGTTATCGTCCACGGGAGTTTTTGAGTCCTTAGAAGGTGACTCCACAAACAAGTTGTTGATCCACTCGTTTGGCGACGACTTGTTGGATTGAAAGGACTTAACAATCATGCTCTCAAAATCATCAAGCTCGTCGATTGGTGGGCAATTCTCCTTATCCTCGTCATTTTCCGGAAAGTCTTCGTAGTTAATCACACGGGTGTTTGTTTTTGTAGCAATCATTGGCGGGGTGACACCGGTCTGGTCACTGGGCAACGGATCGATATCTGTAAGGGGCCCACCAAAGTTATTGATTTGGCTCATGAAATCGTTGATATCGTAGTTGGGCGTGGACTTGTGGTGCGCTTGCATGATGACCTGGTTCACAGCCGAAGGAGTATGGCTGGGCGTGAGGAACTTGGACGGAGCAGAGGGAGGTGCCATCAAAGGCAGCGATGCAAATTGGTTGGACTTTCTCATGGCGATTGCGTAGAGCGACTTTTCGTTTTTAGATTCGTCCTCCTTCTTCTCGTCCTCCTTTTTGTCACTCTTGTTTTTGTACTTTTGCTGCTGGAGATACTTTTTCACCACGTTTTCCGGTCTCATGAAGCCCTTGTTTCTCAAAAACAAGTAGCAGGCGTTACAGAGTGGCCCGAACATGCCCTCGTAGTTCTTCTTGTTAAACTCTTTTTGGGTGTTGAAATAATTGGAGTTGAACTCAAGCTCAATATACTTCCAATTTTGAGAATGCATAGTGGCACAGTTGTTGTTCATACACGTCAACGCCTGGTCGCGCGGAATCTTAGTGGCAGGGATCGTGTGGATCTTTTTGCTGTCCAACTCCTCCAAATCAGGCAAACTCTCAAAGTTTTGCTTTGTTTGTGGGGTGAAAGGGTAGTTGTCAAATTCGTCATCTTCCTGCTCATCCTCGGAAATCAGCTCCTCGTTGATTGGCAGCGAAAACATCGGTGCATTGATCATCGAGCGAGTGCGCACAGCACGTTCGGCATGCAGATACGCACTACTCATCGGAATGGTCTTACGGTTACGCTTGACAGGCTTATCCACCACCTTTTCCTTGAGAAATGGCGCCAGCTTGAACCGATCCTGAATGCTCTTACTGTCGTACTTTGAGTTCATGTTCATCTTATCATGATTCATGATATTGTACATGGTTTGGCTTGGAACATTGGTAAAAATAGGCAACGACTTGGTGCGCGTAGCTTTGACCGCGGCCACCTTCTGTTTCTTGTTGCTCTCATAAGTCTTAACCTGAGCCCGCTTCTTTTCGGGTCTATCCGTGTACTTTTCGGTATATTTATCAGGCTCATCTTCGCTCCGGTCCTGCGTCAAGTCTGTTATATGCAATTTTAAACGAATCTCCAATGTTAATGGCGACACGTTCGACTTGTCTCCAAACAAATAGCTGGTCGACAAGTTCTGACAAATTCTGCCAGGTATGAGGTATTGTTTGTTCAGTTGAACTATGCTAGTCAAGTTACCGTTCAGCACGAATGGCTCGTCGGGTTGTTCTGTTATATCTTTGTAATATACAACATAATCCTCCAGATTTAACTTGAAGTTTTCCGGCAGCGACTTGGTGATTTGTTGCACGCAACTTTTTAAATCAAACGCCCCCAACGTGATGGTTTCCGGCTCCTCGGTGGTTCCTTCAATGGGAATCTGTGCTATTTTAACAGCATATTGGTTCTTGGATCTGGAGAGGAACACTGTAGGATTGTTATTGAATGAATACAAAACCTTAACTTGCATGCGCCTGGTTTCTTGATCTTCACTCATCCTTAATTTCAAAAATTCAGGCTTCACACTATTTATATATCTTTACTGGCTTGCTAAGAAAAAAAATGAGACGTTCTTTGTGTAAATCGATTAAAGTCACTTTTTAGGCGTGTCGCGTTGTTTTTATTTCATCGACGAGACGTGTTTGGTGCGACCAGAGGGTGCGAGATGTCAGACGTGAGTTGATTATATAAGCGTTGATGTGGGGTGGTTGTGGGTATTTAGATAGTATTTAGATGAGAGTATAAGAGAACAGAACTCTATGATTTGGTGTGTCAATTATGCAAGTATTTAAGGTTTGTATGATATTTGGTATGAAGTTTGTATGATGTTTGTATTTTATATGAAGTATGATGTTTGTATTTAATATGATGTTTGGTATAGGTATTTAGTGGGTATGTTAAGTTTACGAGAATATGTTAGACTGTATGGTTTTTGTTGATCATGTTAGATTATACCTGAAGTGTTCAATCTAATGGTGATGGTTTCTTGTTTAGTTACAACTGGGTTACCTGATATCCTAACTGGAAGCTAGCAAACGACATTAGATTTTTAATTTGCACCCAAATGTTTGGACACAAAGAGGACGCGCGCGAACCACGGCCACGTCCACGGCCACGTCTACGAGCTGCAAACTATTAACTGAAATGTGGTGAGTGGCGAGGGACGAGAAGTAATGGGAAAGGTAATAGTATTTATTAAGTAAATGCAGTGTCAAGTAATGAACACAGTAACGAGTAGATAATACAGTAGATAATACAATAATGAGTAGATAATACAGTAACGAGTAGATAATACAGTAGATAATACAATAATGAGCAGATAATACAGTAACGAGTAGATAATACAGTAACGAGTAGATAATACAGTAACGAGTAGATAATACAGTAACGAGTAGATACTACAATAACTAATAAGCATGGCAAATACAGAAATATTGAGTAATGAACAAGGATATTTAATGCAATGAATAAAGAAAATATCAATGACAACAATAGAGATAAATCTAAAATAAAGAGTAAATGAATAATTTACTAACTCATCTTTCAGACTCTTAAAACATTGAGTTTTAACGTCCAATCATTTTCCTCACAGTTAACAAAGATACTCGGAAAACAAGAATAGTTTGAAATGAACAATTAGTATTATTCGCATATTCAGAATATCCATAGTTCCCATCAAAACCTCTAAAAAGCACAATTACCATTATTGTCTAAACACCAAGTATTAACAAAATAGTCCATTGAAACTTTCTCTCATTAACCACAACCCATACAAAGGTTACTCCAGAAACCATAGACTTCGCACCCACCAAATAACTCCATCATAACCCCGAATTTGAAAAATTTAAAAGGTTGAAAATTTTATGTTGCAGGCTTCTATTTTTCGCTAGATGCAAGATTTTGCATTATTCATAAGCGAAGAACAAGTAGACAATAGAGCCCAAGAACATACAATCTCATTTCTATCTATTTACAAGTTTGGACAATAGTGCCGGAAGAATGGAATTTCAGTTTAACCCCATGATCCTTCTTACTTCACTTATATTTGCCAGAGCAATTTGTCTAGCCTTTTCATTGCCCAAGTCCACGATGCTGTTCAAGTAATGCCTGTCATTGGTGAGGGCGGCGAATTTCTCGCCGATGGGAGTGAGCTTTTCCACGACAACAGTAGTCATGTAATCCTTCAACTGTTTGTGGGAGGAGAAGTCGGAGACCACGGCGACGGTGTCTGCTAGCGGAGTTTTCGAGAGCCCGGCAATGATCTCAATCATGTTTGCGACGGCGGGTCTGTTTGCGGGGTCGTACGTGATAGGACCCTGGACCGAGTCTGTGACCAGCTTGCGAATTTTCTTGGAGATGGCGTCCGCGGAGTCTGTGATGAAGATGCTTGCGTTGGTGTCGGCGTCGGACTTGGACATCTTCTTGTGCGGGTTTCTCAACGACAACACCTTGTTTGTGCCGATGTTGAGGAGAGTGGTGGGCTGCGGGAAAAAGTCCGTCCCATGGGTATGGTTGAACGAAGAGGCAATCCCCCTGCACAACTCCATGTGCTGTGCCTGGTCCTCTCCCACAGGCACATGCGTCGCGCGGTAGAGCAATATGTCGGCAGCCTGAAGAACTGGATACTGGAGCAAACCAGCCTTGGTGTTGGCAAAAAACAGCTCGACATCTGCGGGCGCACCCGAGTGCTGTGCGGCCTTGGACTTCCACTGCGTCATTCGGTGCAAGCTCCCCATCAGCGTGACACAGGTGAGATACCACGCCAATTCGGTGTGTTCGCGCACGCCAGACTGATGGTACAAGATGCACTTTTCGGGGTCCACGCCTGCCGCAACTATGCTGGCAATGGCCTCGTACCGGTTCTTGTGGAGATCCCCCGAGCGGTACGGCACAGTGATAGCATGGAGATCAGCCACGCCGAAGATGAACTTGCTATTAGCGGTTTGGGCCTGTGTGAGCGTTTCCCACGACCGGATGGCCCCGAGATAGTTACCGAGGTGGATCCTCCCGGTCGGCTGGATGAGCGAGAACACAGTTGAGTTGTTGGGAATGCTTCCTGCAAAGTTTTGGGTGTTTTGGACGGTTTGTGTGAGGGTTCGTCTGAAGCGAAGCATATTTCGAGCGTAGCGAGAAAGTATTTTTGTCGTAGCGCGACTCTTTTGTGTATAATTTTGATCTCTGTGAACCGTAGCGCGACCGCAGCGAGAATAACGATACAGTTCTTTCGCGACTGTATAATTTTGATTAGATAAAACTCTATGAACCGTAGCAACCGATTAAAACTCATTTAGTGTATAAAAGTTTAGGACTCATGTATTATGGTGTAATGAGAAAATGTAGTGATTGGGTTTGTTTTTCCTACAATTACGTGTATACCTATATTCAATGTATTTGTTACATCTGTGAGTATCCTTGTCAAACTGTTAAGTTTTGAGTATGAGTTTGCTACCAAACCTGATATGAATAAGATTGACTAGGATGAAGATTATATGAATAAAATTATAAGAATAAGATTGACTAGGATAAATATTATATGAATAAGAGTATATTAATAAGATTGACTAGGATAAAGATTATATGACTAATATAAAGATTATATGACTAAGATAAAGATCATATGGCTTAGATTATGTGATTGAGATTACTTAAAAATTAAAATGAGTGATATTTACCTGAGTTGAGAACAAAAATGATCTTGTTACGACTAGAGGTTACTAATACCTTATGTCAGCTTCACTTGGTTATTATAGGAGGCTGTGGCTAAGATAAGCCTTATCTCGCACGGCAAAATGATTGCATCCGATAAAAAATTACCAAATTAGAGTAAATGTTTTGGAGCAATAAAGCATATAAATAGCTGATATAGAATGGTATAGAACAAGGAAAAAACTCCTACTAGTCGCTTTACTAATACATAATGTGTTCCTCACCTAAAACCCACTCACACTAAAACAATCTAAGCTAAGTTACACAACAAATGCCTAACAGATCTCAAGATTCTATTGTTTAAAGATTAACATGATTTGATAATATACATGAGTTGATAATTTACATAACATACTAATTAGGATTTAACATCTACACGCTTTATAGTATCAGCTCATTGATTTTTTCTAATCAGAGTAGCCGTAGAGGTTCTATGTTTATACTCTTAATCGCTCTAAAATAATTGCATGGGTAAATTCAGAGAATGGATGGATCTCGAAATCTCCAATAATTGGTTGCTTGATTGTGAATCGCAAAGTATTTTGCTGAGTCTACTGTACTATCGGTCGCTCCATTATTGGTTTGAATGGTTCATTTTTTATATCATAGGGTGCTCATATTGTTTATCTTAGGGTAATGGTAAATCTTTTATATTCCCAGCTATGACATCTTCGTATTCCAGGATAATGTACATCTTTATATTCCAGCTAATGTACATCTTTATATTCCAGCTAATGTACATCTTTTAAACTCAGTCGCATATGTATTTTACATTATCTGCTCATATACTTCTTTACATTACTATGCTCGAATACTAGTCATCATTTATTTGCTACGCTCGAATACCACACTCGAATGAACTCCATATTATATCTCACTATGCTGGAATGCTTCTATTATATTCCACTCACTATACTTTGCCTTAATACAATAATTACTGCGTCGAAGGAACAGACTGATGCTCATCATCCTCATCTTTGAACCCCCCAACAACATTATTAATCTCAATACCGTTCCTAATCAACCTCTTTTCCAACTTTATTCTCTGGAACTCTCTCCACCTGTTCAACTTCAGGTACTCATGCAACTTGAAACCAAACACACGGGGTATATAAGTCTCCTTCGAGTGGACAGGTATAGTCTGAGGAAAGTTCTGGAAGAACATGGCGGGAAACGAGGTCCCAAAGTATGCACCATCAACAACAGCATGTCTCAGCAGCTTTGGGTTGAAAAGATCCTCACATTTAGCACAGTAAAGCTTCACCAGCGTTAAGCGCGGCTGGTCGTTCAACCCAATAGGCAATAGCGGGTGCAACTGGCAGTGCACACGAGGACAGTAGCCAAAATCACCGTTTCTGTACTTTTCAAACATCTTGTTCAATCCGCGCAGCGTCAAGATGTACCGAGCGTGTATCAACCCGTAGAGCACCCGTGCGTTGAGCTCGAGGTTGTCACGGATCGACTCGGGCTGTTGCTCGATGTCCACCAAGTCTGTTATTATATCTATGAGAGTTGGAAGCTTACTGACCTCCTGATTCAACCCAGTGAGGTTGAATCTATCCCGTATGTAATCATCGTCGATGTCACAGAAGTATTCGTTACCTTTGATTCCAAGGAAGAGGTCTATCCAGTATTCCGTAAAGTCAGAGCTTGAGTCTGTTACGTATTCCTCGTTGGCCATGTTGTGTTATCTTTTTTTTTTGAGATGCGAAAACCAAACGAACGAGTGGTTGGAGGCAACAAAAACGGACGGGAACAAAACGAACGAGGTGAGTTTGTGATTGACCACCCAGATGGGATACTGCTACATTGGTAAGAATATTTATATTAATAAAAGATTGTAGAAGAAAGATATGTAATAAAGAATGAAGAGAATACAAAATACAAAATACAGAATACAGAATACACAATACAGAATAAACATGATAATTGTAATCCTGGAAAGATAGAAAAGAAAACCTCTAGACTAAGACACCACTAAATTTGAAGAGTGAATAAACAACTTTACGGATAATTAAGGATCCGTTCCAGATGAACTCTTATATTAGATTATAGAATAGATTTTATCAATAAAGAGAAGAGCAGTGTTGAAGATTAACCATAAGTCGTCGTAAAAACGGCTATAATTAAACGTTCAAAACGGTTAAAGGAACAAGAAAACATGATTGAATCAAAGTGTATACTTTTCACTTAACTTGTTTATTGGTATTTATTAATAGTGACATGACATAATTCCGAGCAATATCAAATAATTCAAAGTGATAATTCAGAGTAATAATCCAAATAATCAGTTAATTAATATCAAACAATATCAAGTATTCTATCAATTATCAAATGTACTAGGATGTACTGTGATAACATACTACCACCATGAACTATTATTACACTATTACGATCCAGAGGATAGTAATACCTTACATCATCTTTAGTAGGAGTGTTTCATATTGATATGTGTGACCCCGTGATAAACTTTACCTATAAATAGGTCAGTGATTAGCTAATATAGAAGAAATATAAAGTTATATGTATTTCAAATCAACTTAAATCTAACACTATCATTAACTGTTATTATAATAAAAATACTATCATAATTACATACAAATACACTGTCATAATATCATAATATACGATTTGCAATACAAATACATTCCAATTCAATCCTAATACACGTATCCTATTGAGAACTCATATTCCAAAATACTCGGTACTCAAAAAAAAATATGAGATTCTTTAAACTACCAAAGGTTCTACATGGAGGAGAGATCCATTCGATCGATGTAAGTAGTGATAACAGTGCTGTCATTACTGGAGGAAAAGACGGAGGGGTGCTGATATGGAGTGCATCGCAATTGGTTGGGCTCAACACCGACGGTGGACAGGTGGATGCATTACAGACATATACACAGAGGTCCACGGTGAGCAACGTCAAGTGCTCGCCAGGCCATCCCAAGGTATTTGCGACGTCAAATACGGTAGGGGACATCTTTGTTTACGAGATTGGAGGGCAGGGGCGGCAGGTGTACCCGTTTGCAACTACCAGGGACGGCGGGGAGATTGTGGACATGACGTGGCTGGCGGACGGGCGACTTCTCGCGTGGTCGTCGGCGGATGGAAAGCTCCACGTGATCGACGTACAACGGGAAACGTACCAGGAGCTCACGGCGTCGGAGAAGCATTCTGTGTACCGTAGTGTAGCGTTCGACCCTACGAACAACTTTTTGGTTGCTTTGGATGACGACACGGTTGTGTATGTGTTTCAGTATAAGTATTCGGGGACGGAGGGGAACTACCAGGTGCGGATGACACATAAGGTGTCGAAGCTCATCAATAAGGGGTCGATGAATGTGCACTACAAGCGGATCGGGTGGTCGCCGGACGGGGAGTTGGTTTCCGTGCCGTCGGCCAGCAAGAACCAGAACACGCTTATTTCGTTGGTGGCGAAGCTGAACGGATGGCAGAATAAGGTGAGTGTGGTGGGACACGGGCTTGCATGCGAGGTGATTCAGTTCAACCCGGTGGTGTACACCGCGGTGCCCAACGACAACAGCACACTTTACACGGTGCTCGCGACGGCGGGCGCGGACCGCTCTTTGTGTGTGTGGAACACAACCAAGCAGGCGCCGATAATCACGGTGCACGACCTGGTGGAGAGGCAAATCACGGATTTGGCGTGGGACCGCACGGGAAGCTCGCTTTTCGTCAGTTCTTTGGACGGCCATTTGGGTGTGTACACGTTTTCTGCAGGTGAGCTCGGCGTACCTGTGAGTAAGGCCACCTTCAATGAGTTGGTGGAGCACGGCCAGCAGTTTGTGAAGCCGCTCAATTACAAGCACGATTCCGAGGTATCAGGGGCCGCTGCTATTGCGAACGCAAAGAAGGGGAACACGGTGCAGATCACGGATCAGAAGGATGCGGCGCTGTTTGCTGAACTCAACACGGTTGAGCCAAAGGCGGTTCCTGAGCCGCAGGCTGTGGAAACGAAGGCAGCGGCTCCTGTGGTGACGGAAAAGAAGGGCATGATAGTTCCCGAGGTTGCTGCAGCCCCGGACGTCTCGCAGACAGTTTCTTCCCTGGATATGCTTCTGCTGGTGATGCGCAAGCCCAAGAAGGCGGCGGGCCCGGTGGCTGCGAAAGAAAAGGTGGAAGTGCAAGAAAAGACGCTTGATAAGCAGAAGGTGTCGACGAAGAACGGAAAAAGGAGAATCCAGCCGTTGCTCATTTCCAACGGCTCCGCGCCGGTGGCCAATGGCACCGCCGCACCTTCCCGTATCGCCACAGACACCGCCAAGTCGCTCATGGAGTTTGACAAACCGTCGTACGCCGTGTCTGACGACTTCCACAAGCAAAACAGACGCTACAAGGCGGGTCAGGAGGAACCGCCCAACAAGAAATTGAAGCGCGAGCTCGAGCCAATCAAGTTCATTGGCTCTACCATCGTCAACCCGCTGACTGCGTTTGCCCGTCTCCGGCTTGCGGTCCCCAAGACCCGCTTGAGTTTTGAGATCGTAGGTAAGCTGGAACAGGATGAGGTGTTTGTGTTGGATGTGCGGAACGGCCTGGGTAACGAGACCAAGCCTTCTCGTATTACGTATTTTAAGAAGGACAAACAGCTCTGGAATGACTTTGTGCCACGCTACATCCAGTTGGCGACCGAGGGAAGTACTCTTTTCTGGGCCGTGTCTACCTCGGATGGTCAGATCTTGACGTATGCTCACAACTCAGGCAAGCGTTTACTCCCTCCATTAGTCTTGGGCTCTCCCATTGCGTTCTTGGAAAGCCACGGAAAGTTCTTAATGGCTGTCACGGCCGTCGGTGAGTTATTTGTGTGGGACCTCGAAGCAAGAAAGAAGCTTTTGACGGCTAATCTCGCTCCGTTGCTTGACTTGAACAGTAGATTTTTGGAGGACGGTTTATCCAAGGCTGACAACATTACAATGTGCGCAATCACCTCGATTGGAATTCCACTAGTCACCCTTTCAAACGGCTCCGGGTATTTGTACAACAATGACATGGGTTCTTGGCAGACTATCACTGAGTCGTGGTGGTCCTTCGGGTCTCATTACTGGGATGGAAACGCCGAAAGCAAACCTCAGAATTCGTCTCTCTTTGGTAATGAGCTTTCTATTGTTGAGTTGCTCGAACATAAAACTAATGAGGAGATTGTCAGAAAGGCCAGAACTGGTAGAGGCAAGCATTTTAACAAGATTTCAAAGAATATGATTATGAAAGAAGGTTTTGAGAATCTTGAAAACACCATATCTCTTTCGCATTTGGAGAATAGAATTCTTTGTTGTGAGTTGTTGGGTGAGGATAAAGATTTCCACAAATATTTCATTACCTATGTGCAGCGTGTATGTGAGTTGGGCTTTAAGTCGAAGTTGTATGAAGTTTGTGATGATTTGTTGGGGCCTAGCAATGATGATGAGCTGGATGACGAGGAAGTGAAACCGTGGGTTCCAAAGATATGCGGTTTAGATAAGCATGATTTGTTGAGGGAGGTGATTTTACTTTCTGCTAATCATAGGGATGTTCAGAGGGTTCTTTTGCATTTTGGGAAGAAAATAAAGCTTCTTAAAAACCACAACGAACAACGAACAACGCACAGCGAACGAAGTGAGTTGTGAGTTGTGAGTTGTGTGTTTGCTTTGAAGTTTACTGTTTTGGTTTAATTTTATAAGTTTACGATTTTGATACTTTGAATCGGTACCTATTGGACTTTTCAAGTTTGGTTTGGATGTGAGTGTGCCCTCTTGGTGTTCTGTTGATACGGAACAAGTTTGATAATTTGGATTTGTGAGCTATATTTATGAGTTCATGAATAATTCAATAGCCACAGGAAACAAGAGAAAACAACCCTTCAAGAGAATTTTTGATACAAACAATACTTAACTACATCTACATGACAAAATTAGTGAACATTTAGACGCGGAAAACAGAATACAGAACACTTTAGGACATCAAGAAACACTTGCAGAAAACATTTGAGTTTCGGGATAGATTTTTGATAAAGGTCTGGCAAAAGTAGAATACATTTACTGAATAGAAATAGAGCAATATTCATCAAATGAAGTCAAAAAATCAGAACTAACTCATTTCATATGCTTTTTGGCAGCTTTTTGTTCTCTTAATCTGTTAACCCAATTAAAATGACATAAAGTACTTGCATGATGAGCGAACATTTGTGATGAAGTCCTGATAACGGTTAAGGGAGCGAATACCACCTTGTCATTATGTACTAAGTATCAAGATGATTCAATTAAATGATCTAATCAACTATATTTTAAAATACAACTATTTATCATTCAACATCATTATTCAATACTAATTAGTATTCAGTACTCAACTATATACACTCAATAGTTTTAACTCTCGTTCACAAGTTTCTGAAACGTCACGGCTTAGAATCCCTATTTCATAATCTGGAAAGTCAGAATCATATCAGCCACACTTTGAACCAGATAAATTATCTACCTACAGCTGCGTTCTCCAGCTTTCATCTGGTTTAGCGCAGCCTCATACAACTGACACATTTGAGGTATTTTCAGTCACTTTGTGATATCTTCTTCATGAAATCCATTGGTAATCAATATCGTCATCATGAAATCTATTGGTGATAATATTTATTATTCATATTTATTCATCTTTAGAGTATTGTTAAGTATTTATTTATAATTTGTTTACAGTTATTCACTTATCACATTCATATATCCATTTATCAACATTTAACCAATTATTCTTTTACCTATCCTTCACTCATTATTAATACATTTCAACCATTCATATCAATTTTCTCCATCAAACATTACTCCTTACTCTCGACAAATAACACTGTATCAACTCTCCCCATTAGAATCCATACTAATCGTCCACTCTAATCATCCACACATTGTCTTTGTGATCACCACAAAATTACCAACAAAAGTATGTAAATTAAATTAAATTAATTAACATGTCCTTCCAATTGAATTCTGGGTATGAGATGCCAAAAATCGGCTTTGGGTGCTGGAAAGTGAGGCCAGAAGTTGCTGCTGACCAAGTTTACGAAGCCATTAAGGCAGGATACAGACTTCTTGATACTGCTACTGATTATGGTAATGAAAAAGAGGTTGGCCGAGGTATCCAACGTGCGATTGCTGAAGGGTTGATCACCCGTGAAGACTTGTTTGTCACTGGCAAGTTGTGGAATAACCACCATGCCCCAGAGATTGTTCCTCAAGCCATCAACAAAAGTTTGAGCGAAATTGGGTTGGAGTACTACGATTTGTTCTTGATCCACTTTCCTCTTGTGTGGAAAACCGTGGAAATATCTGAGAGATATCCTCCATATGACCTCGAAAAAACTCCAGCTGATATTCCACTCAGTGCCACTTGGGGTGCCATGGAGAAGTTGGTCGAACTGCGCAAGGCCAGATCCATCGGGGTCTCCAACTATAGTGCTGCTTTGCTCCAGGACTTGTTTAGATACGCAAAGATCAAGCCTGCTTCTTTGCAAGTTGAGCTTCATCCTTACTTGCAACAAGAACAGTTGGTGGGCTACGCCCAGAGACAAGGCGTGGTTGTTACCGCCTTCTCATCACTTGGCCCACAATCCTACGTCGAGTTGAACCACCCAATGGCTTCTAAAATTACAAATTTGTTGGAGCACGACATCATCAAGGCTATTGCTGCCAACCATGGGAAGTCCACTGCCCAGATCTTGTTGAGATGGGCTACTCAAAGAGGTATTGCTGTTATTCCAAAGTCAAACAACCCTCAAAGAGTGATTGAGAACATCTCCGGCCATGACTTCAACTTGAGTGCTGAAGAAAATGAAAGGATCCAGCTGCTTGATCTTGGATTTAGATTTAACAATCCGATTACATGGGCTGGTCCGGAATTTCCGATTTTCTATTAGACAAGATGAGTAACTAACAAAGTGAGTTATGAGTTCAGAAGACTAATAATAAACAATAGTAGTTGTTTATATATTGACAAACAACGATCTGCTTCTTTGGTCGTAGCTCTACATCTCTATGAAATATTAGTCTCTTGCGTTAATTAAGTGTAGATTTAAGGCTTCCGAAATAGGAAGGATGGATGCAAATGAGGCTTTGAATTGAAAGCAGCCTACCGGTGTCTTATTATTTGTTTATTGTGTAATTAATGTGTTTATAATAGTGGATGAGTAGAGAGTGAAGTGTACGGCTATAGACAAGTTAGGAGCATATAGGATTGAGGATATTGAATAGCTTCAGAGTAGATGAATACCAGAGTAGACATATCTATCATCCTTTGGGAAACTCACTTTCTAGTTGCAGGTATTTCTTGAGATTACATTTCGAGCATACAACGGTTTATTGAAGATGATCAACCGGATTTAAAGCATTAGAACATGTACATTAGCGTAAAGAAGGGTCTTAGTTTACTGCGTGGCTTAAAAACATAAAGGCTGGGTCTTATTACATGACCCAGTTTTCTTGTGCTCAATTGTTTCCATTCTGAAAGAATTTTACTGCATTGACTGATAAAAAGAGCTAAGATTTTTGATATGTTTATGCAGGCGACTATGCTCCCAGAGTTTAGTCAAATTTTGTACTTCATGTTGAAATAGCAATAGTGGTACACAAAGTTTTTCAATAATATTTTGAGCAATTATACTCAGCAGTGTGAACGATTCTTAATACATAGGATCCTTTTTCAATCGTTCAGTCATCTCTTAATTGCTAGTATCTTGAATTAAAAATTTGTTTATTGGATGTTTACGTTGCCCTCTGTAATTGAAAGACGACAGCCTGTCCGTGAGTTCCAAATAAAGAAAATACACTAATTGGTCTGAGATAAACCTCAAACAGTCGTTTTACTAAAGTGAATGTTTGAACAATGAGGACCCTGAATAGTAATTGTTCATCGTGTTACGTAAGTTTATAGACCTCAAGTTTATTAAAATGGTTCACCAACTGAAGATTAAATAGTGTCTAGTTATTTGTTGTATATAATTCCGAATACTTCATTTAGGTATTTTACTTTCAAGATCAAAGATAGCAGAGCGAATAAATAATTCTTGCTTAAGGGATTTCAAATGTCAATTGAATAGAAGGTATTCTCCATATTTCACGTACATTTTCAATTAATTTTTGATTACTAACAACCATTTATTTGTTAAGTATTTGTTGTGTAAGTGTTAGGGACAAGAAGTACTAATACCTTATGTCAGCTTCCCTCGGTTACGATAGGAGGGGCTGTGGATAAGATAAGAACCGTATATCGCACAGTCATCGGGAAAGTAACGGCCCGAACTAAACATTTGTTCCAAGTGGAGTTGCAAATGTTTCACTCAGAGATGAGGCGTTGGAACTAGAGAGTATATAAAGAACTGAAATAGGTTAGCAAAGAACAAGGGAAAAACTACTACTAACCGTTTAACTAATACATAACGTGTTCCACCCATAAAAACCCACTTACACTAAAACAATCTAAGCTAAGTAACCCAACTAAAGCCTAACAGTAAGTTGCTTTGATTGTTTTAGCGTAGGTGGATTTTTAATGTGAGAAACACGTTATATATTAGTAAAGTGACCAGTTGAAGTCTTTCCCTTATTCTATACCATTCTATTTCAGCTCTTTATTTAATCTCATGCTCCAATACATTCCTTCAAATTGGGTAATTTGCAATTCCGGATAATTCAGTTCAAGACTTCAATTTCATCTCCTTAGTCAAATAGCCGACTCAATATCATTCAATAAGAGGCTCCTGTCTTGGGAACTGTCTCTTGTCATAACCAAAGGAAGTTGACATAAGGTATTAGTACCTCTAGTGCCTATCAGAGAGTTGTTTGAATGATATAAAGATAAACTAAGTAAATTTTTTGAATTAGAGTAAAGATACAACAGACAAGGGAATAACTATGATTCAGCAGAAATGAAGTGAGTTGGAAAAATTAAGAACGAACGAAATATGATGAATAAAACTTCTCACTTCGTTCAAAGTAGAAAACGACACGGTCTTTCAACATCCAGGAAACTTATCCCGTTTTGTGGATGAGTAATTCTTCAGGCCATTCATATTCGACTTCTGTGGATGTTTCTTTGGAATCCTGTTTACATTGCCTCTTAATTTCCGCATTGTTCAGATTAGTTTTAAGATCGGGATCTGGAAGGACTGCATATAGGGATTATTGAAGTTTGGGTGCAAAATCTCCATGAGCATTCTTTCGGTTTCTTGGATGCACCAAAACTTTTGACGTGTTTATCGGTCAACTTGTGTAATTCCTTGTTAACACTCATGAAAATGTTCATATCACTGATTAGAGTAGAGATAATCGACGTACTCAAGTATGCTGGGCAGTCAAACCTTGTGAGAAACAATATCTATTGAGAAGATATTAATAAAATTAAGAAATATGTATTGAGAATATACAATTAAAACAAGTATAACAATAACTCACAGATCCAACTTACCTCTCACAACTCACTTCGTTCGTTGTTCGTGCTTTCAATCACAATGCTTGATGTGAACTAAAAGTAAATTAGAATTACAAATATCAATTTGGGGTGCAAGGACCAAAATTATTTAACCGGTAGAATTCCTCTCCATTTTTAGTATCAGCGACTAAATGCTCCGAAACCGACTTACACAGT
This sequence comes from Kodamaea fungicola, assembly GCA_030560575.1. Lineage (NCBI taxonomy): Eukaryota > Fungi > Ascomycota > Pichiomycetes > Serinales > Debaryomycetaceae > Kodamaea > Kodamaea fungicola. The sequence continues at coordinate 262,768 of JAKTTX010000007.1, read as the reverse complement.
ATCAAACTCATCGTTAGGTTCAAACCCAGTAAAACACCAAAGGTGAGATTAAAGGTCAAGTTATCTTTAACGTTGTCCAAGGTTAAAAACATCCGATGGAATCATATGCAAAATCGTTAAGTATTTAGCGTGGTAAACGCTTAGTCGTAAATAGGTGAGGACATAAGAACTTTAAAGATGATACGATGATATTTTTAGATATTTAGTCGTAGTATACCATGTAAAAGTATTTTTCAAATTCAATAGTGTTAGGGACTGGGGGTACTAATACCTTATGTCAGCTACCTTCGGTTATGATGGAATACAGTTCCCAAGACGGAGCCTCATATTGAATGATATTGAGCTAATTACTGGGCTATGTGACTAAGACGATGAAATAAAAATTGGACTAAATTATTGCATCCAAAACGGAATTGCAAATTACCAGATAAGAGATAAGCTTTTGGAGCAAGAAAGTATATAAAGAGCTGAAATAGAATAGTAAAGAACAAGGGAAAAACTCTTACTGGTCGCTTTACTAATACATAACGTGTTCCTCACCTAAAAACTAAAACAATCTAAGCTAATTACAACATAAATGCTACTCTCCTTATTTTTTTAGACATTTAGTTGACCATTTACCAAACTACGTTCGTTTTTTCGATCAAGTTTGTTTTTTCTTTCATGTTCGTTTTTCGTTATGTTCGTTTTATCGTTACGTTTGTTTTTCCATCTGTTTGTTCATGATCGTGGATCTATTTACATTTTATACACATTATCACTATCCCAACTCTTCTCGGCCAAAAGACCACCAACATCCCCCTGCTCATTTCTCACCCGATCCTTTCCTCCAGCAACATAATCCACATACCCATCAGGACCACACACTAACGCCAAAGCAGGATTCTCTTTTACAAGCGCACTGGTATGCTTGGCCTGTTCCAAAGCAGACTCATACCTAGGCCCAGTAGGCTCCTCGGGAACTTGATCATCCTCTTGTAATAAACGCATACGCAACTTGAGAGCATCCTCCAGAGACATATTTTGAGTTTTGGAAGCCAATCTCATTGGACTGAGATAATGGGATTTCGAGGGAACAGGCACATCATTCAGTGATAATGAGCGACCCTCATGTCTAATCAACTTGACACGATCCAACTTCTCCAAGAAGAAGAGGTAACGGTCAAACAACTGCAAGTCTGGCGAGGAAGACGAGTAGTGAATGGTGATAAAGCCTCTATATGGGTTACGGGACAAGGCCAACTGCAAAGCCGGGGCGATTCCGGTGCCAGCGGCGTAGAAGACCAAATTGTCGAATGGAGCGGTGTGAGGGATTCTGTTTTCAGGCTCCACTTTGGAGGGCAAGTCACGGAAGATGGGCCTCTCATGGAGGTCCTTCAATGGATGGTGAGGGAAACGGTACTCTGTGGTAGGACCACGGAGTTCCAAAATGTCGCCGACGTTCTTGGACGTGATGTACCTCGATACTTCCCCATCACCATACTTCTTCACATACAAACAAAGCACACCTTGTTTGTCGTAGTCGTTCGCATCGCTTACAACACGCAATAACGGCTTACGTTCGCCAGACCTCGTGTACTCGGACTTCATGTAGTAAAGAGGAAGCGGCGTATACAGACGCACCACCATTATCTCAGGATGCTTGACTTCGACCGACCAGAGACGGTCGCCGTTCCAGATTGACTTTTCTGCGTAGTTGTTATAGTAGCTGTACTGCCAGTGGAGGTTTTGAGGGTGCAACTCGATGATCCAGTGGTCGTTGTCCGCCTGTTCCTTGTGTGTGACCACAAACTTGTGGAAAGCCGCTGGATCAAGCAAGTGCTGGGAATCAGCACTGTCATCCTCATCGAAATACCACACCTTTGCGGTGTACCCACCCCAGCCCAACGCCAAAGCCGTCAAGGCCATGGGAATATAGCGCAGCCAACGGTTGACTACCCGCGGAGCCTTCTGCTGACTACTGAACTCATCCTGATTGGGAAGTCCGGGGTATTCATACGATACACGCTCATGTTTTACGCGAGGAATATACGGTTTGTTGTTCTGCTTCATCATCTTGCCCACCTCGTTACTGAGCGGAGCAGGAGCCAGCTTCAGTGTAGCTTCCTTGACCTTGAATGCGTCCGGCATGTTGTCGTCATCTTTGGGAACAAGCAGTGACTGCGCGCGGTGCGCATGCAACTGCACGGAGCGGGCCGTTGTACCGGCACCTCCGCGCTGCACCATCTTCATCACCGATGGCATATTTCTCGCCTGGAAAATGCCCATCGTTTAATTGATTGATTTTTCAACACGAAAATTAGTAATGAAGGTTGTTAGCTCTATCAAGGCGCACGACGATAAAATCTGGAGTGTGAGTGCTCATGCTACAATGCCGATGATTGTCACTGCGCTGAGTGATCTTTCCAGCAAGATCTACCGGTTGACGGGCACCGAGAACGAGGCGTTGGTGGCCACATTGGAGGGAAGTCACAAACGGTCGGTGCGCAGTGTGGCATTCAAGCCGCCGATGACGGCGGACGGGTTCTTGGACTTGCCCACGGTGGCCAGCGGGTCGTTTGACTCCACCATTTCTGTGTGGGGAATCGACGAACCGTCCGACCAGTACGACGAGGAGGAGCTCGTTGCAAACCAGCGCGAGATCCTCAGCGGCCAGGGCAATGAATGGAACTTGATGGCCATCATCGAGGGCCACGAAAACGAAATCAAGTGTGTGGACTGGAACCGCCACGGAAATTTGCTTGCTTCTTGTCTGAGAGACAAGACGGTTTGGATCTGGGAAACTGATCCGGAGACACTCGAGGAGTTTGAGTGTATTGCGGTGTTGAACGATCATCTGCATGATGTTAAACATGTCACCTGGCATCCTACGCAAAACTTGTTGGCATCTTCATCGTATGACGATACTGTAAGATTGTACAAGCAGGACGAATACGATGACGAATGGGCATGTGTGGGAATTTTGGATGGGCATGAAGGAACCGTGTGGTGCTCGAAGTTTGAGGACCCTGAACTGCCCAATGCTCGGCCTGGCGTGATTCGTTTGGCCTCGGCCAGCGACGATTTACATATTCGGATTTGGAAGAGCGTGGAGGTGGAAGCTAAAAGTGTAGATATTCCTAGTTCGATAAAGCAGGATAATTCGATGGTTTGGGAGTTGCAGGTTGAATTGCCTGTGGTGCATAAGTATGCTGTGTATTCAGTTGCGTGGTCCAAGAGAACTGGGAAGATAGCTTCGGTGGGGAGTGATGGAAAGGTGGTTGTGTATGGAGAGGTTGATGGAAGGTGGGTTGTTGAGGATGAGTTGGATCGTGCCCATGGTGTTTATGAGATTAATTCGGTGATTTGGGCTATTGATAGGAATGGTGTGGAGGTTTTGGTTACTGGGGGAGAGGATGGATGTGTTAATGTTTATCAATCTGAGTAAGTTATGAGTGATTGAGTAAGTTATGAATGGAGTGATTATCTGATTAAGTTATGAATGGAGTGATTATCTGAGTAAGTTATGAATGGAGTGATTATCTGAGTAAGTTATGAATGGAGTGATTATCTGAGCAAGTTATCGAATTGAGTGAGATGATTATCTGATTAGGTTTATCGAATGGAGTGAGATGATTATCTGATTATGTTATCGAATAAAGTGAGATGATTATCTGATTAAGTCATCAAACGATGAGAAAACCGTCTGACTAAGTTTATCAAACCATGAGAGACCATCTGACTATGTTTATCTCACTTCGATAAACTTATGAAGTGAGATAAGCATTACACGATATTGAACGACATGAAATAATTACGAAATGACATGACCACGAAATGAGATAATTACAAAGTGATAATTCACGAAATAAGATAACCACGAAATGATAATTGTGTTAAAATAAAAAGGCTAATGTCATGAACTCTCCAAATATACCCAAAACTCATTCACTGTATTATTATTTCACATCACAATCTTTACACCAAATCCGTATTGGGATCATTTTTTGCAGCTTCTTCACATTATCAAATCTTGCGTCATAAAATTACACAACTCATTATCATTTTAGTGGATACCTTTAATGGTAATCATAGTATTCCTTAAACATAATAAAATATCTTAATTCTAACTAAATACTATCGAGAACTGTTGTATGATTTATAATGTAGTTGGAAGTTTTATTATCTGAAGTTACCAAGTCAGTTTGATGAATAAAAAAGTTCTCTAGTAGTCCTTACTTCATTTGTTGTATCTTGTTTGTTGTTCTAAATTATTAAGGATCATCAAACGAAAGCACCAAGTTAAATAGATTCGTCTGCGACTGCAGCACTCAGGGCTCACTTCGTTCGCCGTTGGTGGCTCGTCATCAAAACACAACCCCCACCAACACGATCAACCCTAAAACACCCAAAAGAATCACCAAACAACAAAACATCCTACCCCCAGACCGCTTCTGATACCTCTCCGCACGGCGCAATTCCAGCAGCGCCCCGGCGACATTGTTACTATAGTTGAAGATGTTGTTTTCGATCAGGTCGATCTGGAACTGTTGCTCATTCACAATAGACAGCAAGCTCTGAAAGATGTCGTTTATTTCCTGAGTATCCTGGTGGATCTGGTGGATCTCGCGTTCGCGCTCCTGAATAAGCAAGGTCTGCTGTTCCAACTCCTCGGAGTTTACTGGCTCGTACTCGATGAGCACCTGGTTCTGCAGTGTCTGAGCCTGGCCGTTTGCGGGGCTTTGAGTTTCTTGCGCTGCCTCGGAGTGGCGGTGCTGGAGCTTCTGGAACCGCAGCAAGCTGTTCTTGGTCATTGTGACGAGAATAGCCTCCTTCTGCTTGAAGTAGGTGACGATCTCAACGTCTTCGTGCAGCGCCTCCACCGACGCTATGTACTCGTTTAACGTTTGGATGGAGGCATTCACCTTTTTGTATGCTTCGGTGAGCTCAGTGTGTTTGACGGGATCGTACGCATCTTTTAGTTGAACAAGGAGTTTATTGATGTGTACTAGTTGGTTTTCGATGGCTTTGGTGGAGCCTTCGAACTCGGGAAAGTCCGAATATTTGCTTGAGGAGTTTGTTGGAGCTCTTTCGAGGTCGTTCCAGTCGTTGAATGACATGTAATTTGCTGAGTGAAGCGAGGGAAAAATACTGGTTCATATTTCTGAATTTGAGCGTAGCGAGGGAAATCGTTAATTTTTCTGACAATTTGAGCGTAGCGAGGGAAGTTACTGGTCAATAATTACTGACATAGTACCGAGCATATCCAAAGAAATAACAAATTACCAAGCATATCCAAAGAAATAACAAATTAACGAGCGTTACGTGATTAGCTTTCTGATTCTATTTCATATTTTAATGGATTTTTGTTTCCTCGTTATTTTATTTTTTAATATTTCTAAGCTTCACCTAATCCACCCACATAGCCAAGAATGCTACTGAACCGTGGATCATTACCGATACATAAATTTTTACTGACTCCAACATTTTTTGAGTGTAACAAAAGTAGATCCACAACTGCAAAGGAAAAGTTAACCAATCATTAATTACTGAACATAGCAAAGGAAATTGCGATGATTCATTACCCACATTTACTCACCAACATTTGCTCACCCAAAATATCAAGTAAATACAAAATTAAAGTTGTACATACAAACCAATCCCGTAAAATCTAGATACACGATCCTAATTTCCGTACCAAACGTACTGCATCTAGCCAGAGGGAGCGTGTACGCTTAGTAAATGTCTAGTTCCATAGTAAACAGTAACCGTCAATCGCACTTTCTCCTGCGGTGGGCAGGGTAACGGCTGATTAGTAATCTGATGTCAATATCAAAGAATAATCTACAACAAGTGTCAAATTTCTACCCCTTTTAAGATACACAATTTTCGGAGTCTAGCCTCATCTATTACACAAACGCAATGTGGCATTGATTGCAAATGCGCATCGGAAAAGGCCCCGGATTTGTAAGCAGAAAAGAGAATTCCGCACTACTTTCTATACAATTCATCAATCTACCATTCATTAAGAAACTTCTAGGCATGTTCAGAAAATAGAGGGATTTCTTAGTTTCGTTCGTTTGTTTGGTCTTTTGTTTACTCTAACTCTAACTCAGAAATATAACTCTCAGCCTCAAGCGCAGCCATACAACCAGTACCAGCAGACGTAATTGCCTGTCTAAACTTCTTATCTTGGACATCGCCAGCGGCAAAAACACCTGGAATAGAGGTCTCAGTGCTGTCAGGCTTAGTAACGATATACCCGGTGTCATCAGTTTCAACAAACTTGTCGAAAATGTTAGTGGCCGGGACATGACCAATAGCGTAGAACAAACCGTTGACAGCCAAGTCCGAGGTTTCGTTTGTCTTGTTGTTGAAGACGGTCAACGATTGCAATTGTTTGGCATCACCCTTGGCCTCCTTCGCTTCGGTGTTCCACAAGATCTCCAACTTTTCGTTGTTTTGGACTCTTCTCTGCATGATGGTAGAAGCTCTCAAGACATCTCTTCTCACAAGCAAGTAGACCTTGGAGGCGTACTTGGTCAAGAACAACGCTTCTTCACATGCAGAGTCACCACCACCAACAACGGCCAATGGGTTGTTTCTGAAAATAGGCACGGCACCGTCGCAAACAGCACAGGCAGAGATACCCTGTTGCCAGTAGGTTTCTTCACCAGGCAAGTGCATTCTCTTGGCAGAAGCACCGGTGGCAATGATCACGGCGTCGGTGGTGATAGGCTCAGCATCTTCGTTCCACTCGGTCCACAACTTGAAAGGCTTCAGGCTCAAGTCCACCTTGGAGATGGTCTCGGTGATGATCTCGGTCCCGAAACGCAAACTTTGTTCACGCATTTGGTCCATCAAAGTGGTACCGTTGATACCTTGTGGGAAACCAGGGAAATTTTCAATGTCGGTGGTGGTGGTCAATTGACCTCCCGCAGCAAACCCGTTAGCCAACATACCTTCGTACAATGTAGGCTTGATCTCAGCACGAGCCAAGTAGATAGCAGCAGTGTGGGCGGCTGGACCAGACCCAATAATAGTGACTTTGTTGTGAACCATTCTTTGTTGTGTAATAAATAGTCGTTGCAATCTCTGCATGTAAAAAATTTCGTGGATCCTCGTTTTTTATATGACGGCCAGTTGCGGTGGAATTTTCGATCCGAGGATCACACGCCAAACGTGCAGGGTCTACTAAGCTGTGCGTCGCGATGTTCTAGACATTTGCTATATGTAATCACGAATGCATGCACGTAATTCTTTTGTTTGTCGGATTACTAACTGTAGCTTGTGAAGTACTATATTCCTATAAACTCTTTTAATGCAGGTGCCCCACGAAGCTTGGGATTTAGCACTACATTACTTAAAAACCACTGTAGACCTTTGCGGCGTCGTTCGAGCCAGTCATTTGTACTCAACAATTTGGTTATGTTGAGGCTATCCTTTGGCGGGAGGTCGGGTATCGCCACTGCTGGATGGCTTCTACGTAGTTGTCGGTGGAGTCGTTCAAACTCGCTGTACCGCTTGTATATAAGCATCGACCCGTAGTCCATGTCATTGATGATGATCTTAACGGCCCACACCACAAAAGGATTGCCGGTCTCCCCCGACACTTCGTGATGCTCTCCGATTATTACGTTCGTGATGCATGCCTGTTCGCGCTCGGTGTCCGTGCTGTCGAGATGGATGGGAATCGGGAGGATGCGGTTGAGCCGCGAGATAGAGTCCTGTCGCTTCCGGCTCATTCTTAAAATTGGTTCCGCACGTGATGCGCCCGAATCTCGATGGATCCTCTCAAGAACCGCTACACCTACTTCCAGCGCCTCAAACACCAGTTCCAGGCTCGGCGTGACGTCCCTTTTCGCCGCAAGTTCTTTGTTGGCTACGACCTACACGGCAACACCTACTGGGAGTTCACCATCGATGGGAACATGCAGAGATTGAGAAGGAAAATGGATCCTTATAAACCTCTTTTGTTTAAGGCGGATTACTTTTCAACCGTGCCTCCTCAATGGATGCAGTGGTTGCGAAGAACAAGAAATGATGTTCCTACTTTGGAAGAGTTGATTAATGATCAGGTAAGACAGTCAAAGTTGAAGGTTTTAGCTCAACAAGCTGATTTAAAGTGGCAAGCTGAAAAGTTGAGACTTGAGAATGAAGAGAAGATTAAATTACATATTGAGTTGGAGAGGGCTAAGAATGAGAGTGGAAAGAATGAGAATAAGACCGATGAGCTGAAAAATGATAATTTGCATGAGTCTGATCCTTGGAAACAGGCTGAAAGAGATGAGAATCCGATTAAGCTGGGTGTGATAAAGCTGAGACGGTGATGACAAATGACAAATGAAGTGAGAAGTGCTAATACAAGTGATAAATGACAAATGGCACAGGACAAATGACGCAGGAGAAATTATCCAACATTAAAGTGAGCTTGTTAAGGACAGTACAAACAAACTAACAAATGACAAATTATCCAACATTAAAGTGAGCTTGTTAAGGACAGTACAAACGAACTAACAAATGACAAATTATCCAATTAAAGTGAGCTAGTTATGGTCAGTAAACTCACTTCGCTCATCTGTAGTAGTAGCCTAACACAAACAATTTCAGTAATTATATTTGTAAGAACACGTTGTTAGGGATGCCTAAATACAACAAAGTGGTTTGTATAGTTTTTAACTTTAAGTTAAGAATATGTAAAATTAACAGACTATTGGCATTTGAATAGTGAACATGAAATCACCCACTATGGTTGTTGATTTATTCATTCATAGTCAACTTTCTTCCCACCATCTCTATCAACCTCTCACTGTACCTCTCCAATATATCATCCCTTCTGTTCTCAGGATCAATCTTACTCAACAACCTCTCCAACCTATCATACACTTGACTCCTCTCATCATCAGTCAAACTATATGATAACTCCTCTATACCAGAAACCAATCTTAACGTTCTCTCCAAAGAATCCTTGGAAAAGTCAATCAGCAGTCTGCGTGAAACAGGTCGTGACGGTACTCTAGGCTTTACTGGGGAACTTGGGGTCTTTACTGGGGAACTTGGGATCTTTACTGGGGAACTTGGGATCTTTACTGGGGAACTTGGGATCTTTACTGGAGGTTTCTTCATCGGCAAAGTCACCCTCAGCGGAGTACTTGGAAGTCGTATCGGCGAAGTAGGCCGCGACAAATCGGGACTGGGCAGTTTACTCAAGATGGTGGGCTTCATCGGCAGTATGCTTCGCGTGGGGTATAAGATGGGGCGGGTTTCCATGGGCCTGCGCACAGGACTCTTTGGAGGCAGAATGCCGCCGTTTCGTTCGATCCGCTTGAGTGTGGCTGCTGTGACCCGGGCACCTGCAGCGTTCGAGGTCTCATTCAAGACCGGGCCCTCTTTGGGGGTTTCCTTGATTGTTGGAATGATTTTCCGTGTAACCTTGGTATACAATGGTTCCTCGGTCTTGGGGAGGTCCTGCACAGGCAGATTTCTTTGGATTGGCTGCAAATTCCATGTAAACACGCAGCCATCAGTGCCCAAAGATATCAACTCATCCACAGACTTCAACTCGATGTTGATGATGCTGTCCAGATGGCCCCAGCCCACGTTCAAGGCCGCGCCGGTGGAATACAGAAAACTACGTAATGATTTGTCCGAACAGCTGACAATGATTTTTTGAGACTGAATGACGAGATTCTCCACCACGAGACGTTCGCCCAGCTTCTCGTTTACGAGTTTAAGCACCCTCTGGACTTCGTAGTTGTCGTCATATACCACGATCGACTTATCGTTGTATGATACGACAAAGTCATCTTCGTGAAATCCCATTGAAAGTGGAGTTGATTTGGACGTGATGATTTTCTCTTGGTATACTTTTAAGAGACCATCTTCCATGACAAGTTTGTGGATGGACACGGTACGATCCGCCGAGCACACATAGATGCAATTGTTGTGGTGCATTATGTCAATCAAACTGGCATTGTGCACAGCAATAGTCTGCAACAAGTCCCATTCGGAAGTTTTAACAAAGATTTGAATCATCCGATCGCGGGCTATACTTGCTGCGACCGAGACACCGCTAACCTTGAACACCACCACCTGGTGCACAGCAGAAGCGTGTGCTTTAGTTTGAAAAACCAATTCGCCATCAGTGCATATATGCACATTACCATACTTATCACCTAAAACGATATCCCGGTCGGACTGGTCCACACAAGCAAGCCCGTTGCGGATGACGCCATTAAATGGAAGATTGAAAGAGAAGAAAGGGGTTGTTTCGTGAATGCGTTGTATGCTTGCGTTGTTGGAGAATATGAGAAGGTCCCCGTTGTATGCTTTTTTGATTCCTGCAATGCCGTTCAAGAGAGAGCCGGCAAGCGTGGATGAGTTGGCGAGAATGACCCCGTCTTCCAAATGTATAATGGAGCTCTTCACCACAGACATCTTGATTGGCGCCAGGGCCGGTGCTGGAAGCGCAGCAGTGGGCACATTCGTGGGCACCAAGCTCGAAATCGGAATCGAGTTGACGGTGTCGAACCGAACAAGTTCAGCTTCGTGGTCAATAACAAACGTACTAAAGGGGAATGACAACAGATCCAGCTTCAAAAGAACCAACTTTAAAGAGTCAGAGATTTTCAAAAGCACCAACTGGTTTTGTGCAGTTGTGAGAAGCAACTCGTCGTTGTTTAAGACGTCAATGTTGGAAAACGTAGAGTTCAACAATGGTCCCAAAACAACATTCTTGCCTTTAAGTTTGGTAGACTTGTTTTCGATTTTCCATGCTTTGATAATACGCAACCCAATTACAAAGATGGTGTCTTCGTGCCAGAGCATCTGGTGGACTACCGAAGAACACCTATTTGAGGCCTGGAGAGAAACCAGTGGCCCGGAGACTCTCCACACGTGAATGAACCCATCATTGACCAATCCCAACGAACAAAACGACTTCAGATCCGGCGAAAACGCAAGGGACATCACCCCAAAAGAGTGCTCGTGGACTGCCACAATCGGCTTCAAGTTCAGCTCGGGAGCTAGCGAAAACACAAGGATGCGAGGTTGGTACCCTATCTCACCCACAACTAGCAACTGCTTGTTGGGAGACACAGCCACGCAATTGACGCTTCTAACCTTATCACGAAGTTTCAGTGGGGAAACAAGATCATCGTCAGTGTCCAAGTGTGACACACACGAGCCCACAAGCAAAGGTTCGGAGAGGATGGGATACCCAAACAGATCCTTGGCCACGGAATCAACGCGCTCAAGGGCCATGTTGAGGTACGCATTGGCTGATGAAACCAGAGACCCCACCAGTGTGTTTGCACAGAAGAAGCGCTGGTGCTCAATTGAGCTGTTGATGGTCCCAACAACAACCCCACCGCTTGCAGTATATGCAATGACATCGTCCTGTACATACATCTGCTGTGGAGTTCGGGCGGAAGTCCCGATCACGCTGGATATGCTGAGATCCTCCATCAAAACAAAGTATTTTTCACAATGCTTTTGTTCCTTATCGGCGTTGCATCTGCAATGGAGATGGACATGGACGGCGACCGTGTGGAGTTCCACCCGGTCAACGCCATGTCCAAGTCATTCCACTGGATCTTGACCGTCGTGCTTCTTTTGTTGCTTCCTTCCGCGGCTGCTGTCTTGCTGTATGCAAACAGACTCAATCTCGCGCTCCTCTTGCAGTACGCAGCCACTGGGTATTCTGTGTTTGAGTCGCTCTTCCTTGACTTCCCCGATGCGGAAAACCACGAAAACCGCACTTCCAAGGGTACGCTGTGGTTCTTGAGTGCGCTTTTGGGTGCAACCATTTTTGTCGGCACTTTTATTAACGGATCCAACTTGGTAATCAACAAGTGGTACCCACACCTCAGCAGCTCTGAACATGGTGCGCCCACAAAGCTCTACCGCCTCCTCTCCACACTCTCTGTGCTAACCGGCTGGGTGCGCGTGTGCTTGGCCCCAGTTGCGCTTTTCGGCTTCTGCTACGGAAAACATACAGGCCAGTGCATTGCGCACGGAATTATGGGCCTGGCGTTTGTCGGCTACCTGTTTGTTCTTTTGATGGTGTTGGTGGTGCCATGGTTCCGCAAAAAGGACCCGGGAGCCACCTCGCAGGAATTGATTGATTCCACTGTGATGTGTGTGTGGGGTATCGTCAACACTTTCACCGAACACAGATGGGGCGAGGAGGACTGGTCCATGGGCGACTACCAGCATACCGCCATGGGTATCATCTGGTGGTCGGGTGGGTTATTGGGCATTTTCTTGTCTTTAGGAGGCAGAAGACTGTTTGTGCCTGCCCTCTTGTTGATTTTCACCGGCTGGTCCATGTCCCAGCACTCGCAACATATGGTTATTTCTACAAAAGTCCACGGACTCTTTGGAACCGCTCTTATGAGTGCGGGTTTATCTCGTATCATAGAAATCCTGCTTTTCCTCAAGGATAAGCCATGCCTGGAGCTGGGTCTGATCTTATCTTTTCAATACATTCCTCCATTTTGTTTGACTCTACTGGGGATATTATTTATGTCTGCTAATGAGGAGCAATTGCAATTGGTTCATGATTTGGGTCTGGATCACCTGGCTTATATATTGGTTGGGTCGCTGGCGGCTTTTGTTGTATTTTTATGGTTGTTGTTGATGATCCGGGGGTATTTGAGGTTAGTTGGGTGGAATGAAGATTCTCAGTTGGGGTTTGTTTATGATGGTGTGGACGAGTTTGAGTTGGATGAGATGGAGGATAATGATTTAACAAACTAACGAGGGTATTGAGTTAGGTACTGAATTGTTAATAAATTATTTTGTTAATAATTGGTAAACGAGGGTAGTGAGTTAGTTTGGTAATGAATTGTCAATAAATTACTTTGTTAATGGATTGCTTTGTTAATAAAATGGTAAACTGGTAATCTACCGAACGTAGTGAGCTTTAGTTGAGAAACTAAATCATTACGTTCATTGTTTTTAATTGTGAATCAATACATCATCATATCAAACAATTCTTTAATCACTAACACACCATCCTTATCCCATTAATTCTGATTCATTAAAACATAAAAGAGAAAAGAGAATACTAAAAATGTTAAAAATTGGAATATCGACTCTTATATATTACAAAAATATTATACATACATAACAAGTATTAAACTGACAAACTTAAAAATAGAACTTACTGGTCATATTTTCATCGTCTACTAATCTGAAATTACTAAACATTGGTGTAATAGTTTAACTGATAAATCCATCTTTTATCAGGAATATGATTTCTGTTCTTCAGAATTAGGACTCGTAGATGTATAAAAACCATGTTTTTGTCTATAACAAAAAGATGCGAAGAATAATCGAAACAGATGAACCAGTGAAACAGTTTAGTGATCTTTGGAATATTCGAGATTGGAAAATCACTAAAACTGTTAACAAGATGTTCAGTATGTTGAATCACTCACAAACTCACAAACAACCAATTTCTTTAAATATATCATCCCTGAAAGAAACCATTCCTATGTGTAGAATATAACATTTAAAGAGTCAGAAACTCACAACTTATGAAGCTTCAGTTTAGTCAGTTTGGAATAATCAGGAGTTGAGAAATTCGTGAGATCACCAAAATACCATATTTATTAATGATTGGTCGAGAAATCTCTTGCAAACTACGAAGTTCATTAGTTTGTGATTTGTGAGGTCGTGAAAAAACATGACAGAAGAAATCGCCCTATCCATAGAAGAAACAAACCAACTACGAGCGTCTATAGGCCTCAAGCCAATTCCAATCACGCCCACCAATGTAAACGAACTCTCGGTTGCAGAAACCAACAAGCTCCGAGCGTCGATTGGGCTCCGGCCCATCCCAACCACCACCACAGATGATGCGGTCCAAAACTACAACAAACAACAGGAGGAGGTGCGGCGGCGGCAGCAAGAGGACCAGCTCAAACAGCGTCTCGAGGAGGCCAAGAACAAGAGCATACAGCGCAAGCGGGCTGCGGGCAAAACATTACTAGATTTGGAAGAGGTGGACACGGACGACTGGTTGAACAGTCTTGGAAAGAAGAAACCGAAGGTCTACAAAGTAAAGGAGGTTAAGAACAGTGTAGTGAGCGAAGATGTACGCATTTCACACTCCTCCAGACAGCTTTCCGGGCTCCAGGCGGGCGATGAGTTTGTGCTTAAGGACGGGGGGTTGGACGATGAGGACGAGCTTGAGAACGAGGAGCTTGCGCAGCAGAAAAAGATCGTGGCCCGACGCAAGGAAATGGCGATTGCCGACGGAATCAAGTTCAACGGCCGCAACTACAGGCCCGAGTTTGAGGACGAGGAAGAGGACGTGGTGATGCTTACTGGAAACACCATTGCGCTTGCAGAGGTGGTAGAGGAAAAGAAAAACGGGCAGATCCAAGTGGCCAAGCTTTTTGAAGACGACGATGAGCTCACGTTCAAGAGCGACTACGCCAAACCCACCAAAATGAAGAAGCTCAAGAAGAAGAAGGAGAAAACGGTCAAGCAGATTGTGAGTGATTTGAAGTCGGTAGATTTGGTACCTGTTGAGGATGACATCGAGGATGACCTTCAGAATGTTCTTGACATTAAGAGACGGAGCAAACAACGGATGAGGAGTGAATTAAGTGCTGAGGATATTGCTAGGGAGGTAGCTATGCATGATAGAATAGATGCTGAGGAGGAGGTGATGAATGTTGGGATAGTTTATGATGAAACCCGTGAATTTTTGAGTGTTATAAGTGGTGATTTATTGGGGGGGGATGATGAGCATGAGGAGAATGGACATGAGGAGAATGAATATGAGGAGAATGAATATAAAGAGAATGAATATGAAGAGAATGAGCATGAAGAGAATGAGCATGAAGAGAATGAATATGAAGAGAATGAGCAAGAGGAGAAAGAACAAGATGAGAAAGAACAAGAAGAGAATAAACACCAAAAGAATAACCAAAAGAACACACATGAACAGAATGAAAAAAATCAACTCCAAGACTATACTAAACCCTCCTTTAATAACCTCTCGTCAACCCTCAAATTCCTACAATCAAGAAATATCATACCAACTCCAAACCATGAACAAATACAACAAAATAAAAGCCGGCGTGAAGCAGCAAAACAGGCGGAATTGGTGAAAATCAAGATCGGCATCGAAGAAAGACTTCTTTTGGAAGAACTTTCCAAAAATCCAAGGTACATTTCGCTGTCAAAAGCAGATAAAAAGAGGATGCTTGAAGAACAACTCGACAGACGACTCTTTGACAAAAACATCATCACCAAGAGCAAACTCCAGAACTACCAACCGCAGGTCAATCTCGAATACCGCGACGACTCCGGGCTGGCTCTCAACACGAAACAGGCCTTCAAGCACATGTCGCACAAGTTCCATGGGGTGGGGCCAGGAAACAAGCGTGTGGAGAAGACGTTACAGAAACGCAGGGATGAAAATGCCTCCACCAAGGAAAGTATTATTTAGAGTGTCACTAAGGAAAGTATTACACTAAGGATAGTATTACACTAAGGATAGTATTACACTAAGGAAAGTATTACACTAAGGAAAGTATTTATCACTAAAGAAAGTATTTAGAGTGTCACTAAAGAAAGTATTTAGAGTGTTATCAAGTTTCGGAATTAAATGTCAAATTCAAGGTTCGGATTTTGTCGATGGTTTGGGTGCAAAACGAAAGTGAATTCTAAAGATGTTAAAAGTAGATTTTTATGTAGAGGGTTCAAAGGTGAGTAACTATTATTAGACAGACTGTTGTGTAAACACAACCGCTGATGCATAATGGACCGATCTTTCACACAGCCCACCATTAGTGACAGGATCGGAACACCATTTACGATCCCCCACGGTCGCGCATATATAATCACACATACCCAATAATTTTGGCCAATCCAGCACTTCCGACTCGGCAGATGGAAAAGATAAAAATTTGTGCAACCAATAAAAAAAAATTAACTATGACAGAAGTAATACTTCAGGTCAGTGGGATGACATGTGGGGCATGTACAGCGTCGGTAACCGAGGGATTGGAGCGGCTCGACGGAGTATCGCATGTGTCTGTATCGCTAATAACCGAGGAGGCCAAGGCGACCATCAACACACTGATCATCAAACCCGCTCAATTAGTCAAGACCATCGAGGAGTTAGGATTCGAAGCTGCGGTCACCAGGGAAAAGGAAATAAGTGTGGAAACACACTTGGCCATACAGGGCATGACGTGCGGGTCATGTTCGGCTTCAATTACGGAAGCGTTGGAGTCGATTGCAGGGGTGAAGAGTGCGTCGATCTCTAGTTTGACCGACTCGGGAGTGGTGAAGCATTCGCCGGAGGTGGCACACGGTGCGATTCTAGAAGCCGTTGAGAGCTGTGGGTTCGAAGCGCAGGTGGTCAAGTCGATCAGCCAGCAGTCTGTAAGCACCCTCGGCATCTCAGGCATGACGTGCGGGTCGTGCACAGCGTCGGTGACGGAGGCGCTTGAACAGTTGGCTACTGTTTCGAAAGTACTGGTGTCGCTCATCACCGAGGAAGCCCAAGTAGTACACACCGGGCCCATAGGGGAGCTTGTGCAAACGATTGAAAACTGTGGGTTTGATGCGCGCATCATCAAGTCGGAGTCCACACAAGAACAGAGTGATGACGATGACGAAGAAATCAACTTTGAGATTGTGGGCATTGACTCGTCTACGGATGTGTCCGAATTGCAGTACAACGTGGAAGCTCTTCTCAAGAGCATTGGCGGCATCTCCAACATTAACTTCAAACTCTTGGGCAAAAACAACTTTGCGCGTCTGCTGCTCGATGCGTCCGAGGTGCCGATCGACGAGCTCACTGTAAATATCAACATGCAGCTCATCGGGGTGAGGGACTTGGTTGGTCAATTGAACAACATCTCGCCGGGCATTTCGTTCCAAATCATCAACTCCTTGGACCAGGCGCTGCTGGCGCAGCTCAAGTTGTTGTCAAGAGCAAAGGATGTGGAGTACTGGAGAAACAACTTCATCAAGACGTTGTTGGTGGGGTTTCCGGTTGTGGTGTTGAGTGTGACCCAGGAAAGACCCTTTTGGCTGGAGGTCTTGGTGTTGCCAGGCTTGTACTGGGTCACTATCGTGCAGTTTATAGCTGCGTCGTATATTTATTGGGTGTTGGGGGCCGTCTTTCTAATCAAGTTTAAGAAGTTCATGTCGAAAAAAGGATCGAACGCCACTATGGACGTGTTGGTGTGTATTTCGACTCTGGTGTCGTACATTTTCCTGGTGTTTTCCATGTGTTTGAATGCATGGTATGGCAAAATGGACGGGCCTCCCAAGGTGTTGTTTGAAACGGTGGCCATGCTTGTTTCGTTTGTTTCGTTTGGTAAATGGCTTGAAAACAAAGCAAAGGGTGCAACGTCCACCGCGTTATCCAAACTCCTCAAGTTGACTCCCACCAACTGCACTATAGTGACCGACTTGGAGAAGTATAATGGTTTCATGGCCAGTCACAACGACGAGCTTATTGAGTTCCCCACCCAAACAATCAGCATTGATTTGGTCCAAACCAAAGACATAGCGGTGGTGCTTCCGGGCTCCAAGGTTCCTGCCGATGGGTGTGTGGTTTACGGAGAGTCCGAAGTGGATGAGGCGTTAATCACAGGCGAGTCGTTGCCCGTTTTGAAGCGGGTCGGGGACAAGGTGATTGGAGGGTCCATCAACGGCCCCAGCCTTCTTCATATCGAGGTGTCGCGCTCGGCCAAAAAGTCGCAGTTGCAGCAAATCATCAACTTGGTCAAAGAGTCGCAAGTCAACAAGGCGCCGGTCCAGAGATTTGCGGATTACGTGGCGGCCCGGTTTGTGCCTGGGGTGGTTTTGTTGGCCATGGTGACGTTTGTCGTGTGGACGCTCTTGTGTTGGTTCATTCACGTGGAGTCCATGCCACCGGTGTTCCAGCTGGAAACTAACGGCAAGTTCTTTGTTTGTTTGAAGTTGGCTATTTCCGTGGTGGTGGTGGCATGTCCCTGTGCTCTAGGGCTTGCCGCGCCAACGGCGGTCATGGTTGGTACCGGGGTGGGTGCTTCCAACGGTGTTTTGATCAAGGGCGGAGACGTTTTGGAAGAAGCTAGTTCCATCAACGTCATTTTATTCGACAAAACAGGTACATTAACCACCGGGGAAATGAAATTGGTCAACTCCGAAGTCATTTCCGATGTGTCGTTGGAAACATTCTGGAACTTGGTGGGCTCGATCGAATTCAACTCAGAACATCCCATCGGAAAAGCCATCACAAAGGCCGCAAAATCAAAGTTGAACTTGCACTTTGATTCCGACACCTTCAACACGGAAATTTTTGGTTTCAAAGTGTTGCCGGGATTGGGTGTGAGTGGAGAAGTCAAGCTTCCCAGTGGTAAAGTGTACAGCATCACCGTTGGTAACCAGAGAATGATTCTGGAAAATTACCCTAACATTCTCCAAGACGGCGAGTTGTTGCAAAAGTTGCGCAAATCGGAAAACACATTGGCTCATGTAGTAGTTGACGAAGAATATCTGGGATATTTGGAGTTGACGGATGGGCTAAAAGAGAATGCCGCGCAGGTTGTCGATTACGTCAGATATGTTCTTGGATATCAGGTTGGAATTGTGACTGGTGACACTCGCCAGGCAGCAGTCAAGATTGGGAGGGAATTGGGGATCCCTGAATATAACATTTTCAGCGAGGTTTCTCCCGTTAATAAGGACAGAGTAATTGAGGAGTTGAGAACTCGCTTGGGAGGCAAAGGCAACGTGGGGATTTGTTTTGTGGGCGACGGAATCAACGATGCGCCTGCGTTGGCCAAGGCTGACATCGGCATGGCCATCAGCTCTGGAACTGACATTGCCATTGAATCTGCCGATATTGTTCTTTTGGGTAACCAAAACGGTGACTTACAAGGAGTCATCAATGCTTTGGGTGTGTCCAACTCAACCTTTAGAAGAGTCAAGGTGAACTTTGTATGGGCTGCTATCTACAATGTTCTTATGTTGCCATTTGCCATGGGATGTTTTTTGCCGTTTAATTTGATGTTGCCTCCTGTTGCTGCTGCGGGCTCGATGGCTTTGAGTTCGGTGAGTGTGGTTCTTTCATCTTTGATGTTGAAGTCATGGAGTCCTCCTAATATTGATTGTCGTATTGGTGATTTGGAACGTTCTTTTGGTGTTTCTAATAGTTTTGACTTGAAGAGTGGGGATGTAGGTGAGTTTGACATGGTTAAGAGGAATAGAAGTGCTAAGGGTAGAATTCGGAGGTTTGTTGAGAGGGTGTATAAGGGGAGGGTTGCGCTTGGGGAGGGTCTGTATGAGATGGTTTCTGTGTATGAGCACTAATCATTCAAAGTGAGAATATACGAACAAAGAATATTCGAACAAAGAATATTCGAACAAAGAATATTCGCACAAAGTGAGAACATAATACAAAGTCACTACAAACATACAAAGTGAACTCTTTACAAACGAATTCACTACAAACATACAAACAAAGTCACCACAAACACAAAGTAGTCAATAATACAAATTGACTGCGCTCGAATATTACGAACGACACACTTGACACCCAAACCACAATTAAACGCACAATCAAACAAACAAAACCACGAACACCAATAAACACTACAATGGTACAACACTAACTCTACCAATATTACGAATCACGAATAATAACTAATCAATACATATATATGGATAAACATTATGCTCGCAATGACATTGAATTTTTTTGATTATAGTGATACCTCGTCCTGTTATATAATTAACCCTCACTCGGCCCAACATTATTCTCGCAATTCATTTTTTGTAGTCATACCTCGTCCTGTTCACTCTCACTCGGCACAACATTATTCTCGCATTACATTTTGATTGTAATCATACCATCCTGTTCTCACTTGTGAAGTACAACATCATTCTCGCATTACATTTTGATTGTAATCATACCATCCTGTTCTCACTTGTGAAGTACAACATCATTCTCGCATTACATTTTGATTGTAATCATACCATCCTGTTCTCACTTGTGAAGTACAACATCATTCTCGCATTACATTTTGATTGTAATCATACCATCCTGTTCTCACTTGTGAAGTACAACATCATTCTCGCATTACATTTTGATTGTAATCATACCATCCTGTTAACCACTCGCACGCCGCATATCGGGAAAATCTTACATACTACACAAAGCACGCACGTTGACGAGAAAAATCAAAGAAGCTGCAACCCAAACACAATAAAACATCAATGCGCGAAAAGATTTTTCATGCACGGCATTTAAAACGTCTTCACAAAGCTACAATCAAGTAAGACCAATTTTCTATTCGAAATATAAACTATGTAGAAGGGATTCTAAGTTATAATGGGTGGCCACCTCATTTGTTCAAAACTAGTCAACTAAAAGCCCTTACATATTTACCTTCCGGGGAATCCAAAGTTCTAACGAACTTACAAAGCCAACAAAGCACCGGCAGCGATAGCAGCAACACCGACAGCGTAGTTCTTAGCAGCAGCACCTGGAGAAGCAGTGGTAACAGCTGGGGTGGTGTAGTTAGAAGCAGAAGTAGAAGCTGGGGCAGCGGTGGAGGAGTGAGATCTGTATGGACAGTCTGGGTGTTCTGGACCACAAGAAGTGATGGTGATAACAGTGGAGGAGTAGTCAGTTTCAGTGACGGTTTCAGCAGAAACGAAAGCAGCGGCAGCGGCGAAGAAGGCGACAGTGGAGAATTGCATAGCGAAAGTAAAGTAGTTGGAGATCTGTTTGATGAAGAAAAAAGCTGGAAAGTCGACCGTATTATATACTTTTTCCCATCGCTCAAGTCAGAGATCGCTCGTCTGTTTCCGGTTTGTGGTTATCTGCTTTGTGCGTTTTTCATGTAATTTTTTCATATTGTGAGGCCTGCAAAAAGCAATTCGCCACTATAATAGGTGAATCGATTTGTCCTCGTGTTTATCATTTTAAAGGGGGATTACTTAGTTGGTCTTGTGATCGTATTTATTAATACAAGGGATAGTGCCTTGTTTAGTGGTGTAGCGAATATTCTGCCTAATCAAGACACGATGTAATTACGAAATTGTGATGTGTAGTGGTCCGCCTTGAACGGTGGTAGTATGATGGATATTCGCAACATGCTAATAATAACCCCTGAGCTTGTGTAATAGGAAAATTATAAACATGCATAGCTGTGTTTGCAGGTGCAATTTCGCGGATTCAGCTGAGTGATTCATGTAGTACAATACCCGTCACTTGCAAATTACTCGTGCTTCGAAATAACTCGCGCTAAAAAACAATACACAATGTCTAGCCGATATCGTTATCTACAAATAATACGTGCAATCATCTATTAGAACCCAGATCTAGGTGTAATATTCTTTCTGGAATACCAATTCACGAAATCTCTCAAACTGCTGCGAATTCTTCTATTATCTTTATTTGGCAAGGCCACTGAAATGACGCCGATTAGTTTATCGATTTCCTTTTGGTCGACATTAGGTAAGCCGATGATTATCTCTCTTAACATTGCGATCGTTTGGTCCTTTTGATCCAACACAAGTAACAATTTCAACAACAAGTCGTTGGCATCTTGGTATATGTCGGACGGGAACTTGAATATAATGCCACGCAAAACCTCATTCGCAAGGGATTGCCAGTTGTTGTCAGAGGCTAAGAATTTTTTGATGGATAGTTGGATTGGGACTGGGTCTGCGTCGAAAAGGGAGATTGGCGGCACAGGCATACCCCAGCTCACCAAGTCAATCAAAAAGTGGAGACATGTGGTTAGCGGATCGATTTCGTTGGCCACCTTCATGCTCATTATGCAGATGTCCCTGGCGTTTTTCATGAGGCCGTAGTCGCTCGAGAACCTCAACGGGTAGAAGATCATCAAGTCCGCCAACATGCGGAAGAAGTCAGCAAGCACGTCCGGGAACTCACTGATGTTCTCTTGGTTGTGGATGGTGCGCTCGAAAAACGACTGGCATTGGGACATGGCAAACTGGTAGACGGACTCCTTGATTTCCTGGCTGGTGTATTCGTCGCCGTACTCGCGGATCAAGTGTCCGCTCACCCAGAGGTAGCATCCAAAGTTGTATTTTTTGAACCCTTGGTGCAAGACCAAGGCCATGTTTCCCAAGATGCTGTTCAAGTATGTGCTGAAGCTCTGGATCCCGCTTTTGATGAGCTTGCACACGCGCTCGCTCACCTCCAACGAGTTTCCGTACGTGTTCAACAACTCCACACACATGGGCCAGATCTTGTTTACGAACAAGGTGGCCACCGGGTGCTCGGGCTTTTCGAAGTCGTTGCATTTCAACACCTTGATGAAGGTGGTCAACACCTCGATGTTTTCGGGGTTGGTGCCCACCTCCTCAAGAGTAGGCGCCATGAACATCTCAGTGGTTTTGTACATGTTTTCCAGAGGGACTTGAGCGATAACGTGCGCCAACCCGTCCACCAACTCAAAGTGCGACTCGGGATCAAGTGACGCCCGGATCCCCCCATACAACATGTACAATTGCTCCAAGTAGTTCACCAAGAGCGACGAGCAATCCTGGCAAAAGTACATCAACGCACGCGACGTGGCCATGATGATTTCCATGCTGGCTTCGCTCTTGACCATCTCAAACCCCTTGGTGATGTAGTTCAATTGGGGTTCCAAAAACTGGGCGTTCTTGTTTGTCCATTGGGAGTATCTTCCAAGAACCAACGTAGCCGCATATCTGATTTTGGGGTGTTCCGGGAGCTGCACCAAATACAGCATGATGCTTGGAAGAATCGTCTTTTCGTTCAACGACACCTCCTTCGCCATGGTCCTCAACGAAAACAACGGTGCCTCCAACTGCTGCCAACTGGACGTTTCAGGGTTGTCGATCACATGTTGGATCTGCTGGAACGGAATCCCCAACCCCTTGGTGGCCCCAACTACCGCGCAACAATCCTTCAACACATCGCCCATTTCGTACCGGAAGTCCTTGAATTTGTCCTCTTGTTCCTTGTCCTGTTCCTCTGTAGGATACTGTAGATGCTTGATGAGAATGCGAATTAGCTCGGCAAAGATGTCTTGCAACTCGGCTCGACTATCACTAAACTTGCTGATTGTGAGCAACTGCTTGAGCAAGTCCCAAAAGTAAAACGTATACTTGAGCACGTCCAATTCCTCGTCGTAGCGCACAATGTCAAGAACCATCTGTACCATTGGCTTGAAGTGCTTGGGGTTCTTTACAATAAGCACATGCCACGACTCCCCCGCCTCCACGTACAACCTGGCCAACCCTCCGAATATCTCTGCGTCCTGGAACTTGCCCGCAGATACAATGTACTTGTTGAGCTCCACCAATTGCCCGTACAACGCATTGATGAGTTCAAAGTTGTCAATGTCCCTGGTTTCGCGGATGATGGTGCACAAACAGTCCACGCCCTGCTCAAACAAGTTGTCGTTGTTCAACGACTGGAAAATCAAACTCGTGAGAGATTCGATTCTCAAGATCGACTCCACAGGACATTCCTTGATCCAGCTGTTGAGTGTGCTTAATATCTGTCCTATCAACTGTTCGTCGGTGGTTTGCGAGAGATTCTTCAAGATTACAAGAACTCCCTCCACGTTATTCGTAATCAACTGTTGTGTTCTATTATTAAACTCCTCATCGGTGAGCAGGGACTTCTTGACGTCGCTGAGCTCTTCTGGTAAGATCTTTAAGAAATCAAGCAACGACGATGCAATGATCTCTTGCTTGTCACTCAACTTGCTGATAATCTCTTCGACGGCTCCGTCCCACCCCAAGAATTGTAACAGAAGCTGCGAAAGCGATACGCAGAGCTGCGTACGGATTAATCTCTTCTCTCTGTTGGTGAATTTGCGTAAAAACTCGATGATGGAGTCTTTAAGCTGTGGGTAGTTCTGTTGGGGGAGCTGGTTCAAGTCGTATGTTACTTTGGACCTTAATGTCTGCGCCGCAAAGAGTTGGTATTCCGTTGATTCCTCCCCACCAAGGATATCATGGATCATTTGCCATGCTTCCTGTGATTTTTGAAAGCTTTCCAAGTATTGCGTAGCATTCATTTTGCTTTCACGAGGTGCGTTGGAGTACATTGTCTCCAACGCTTGTTTCAACGTTGTTTCTGACATGATGGTTTTTTTTTTTTCACAATCTCTCAAAACGAAGACACAACGAACGAAGTGAGTTGTGTGATATTCCTTGGGTATCTTCTGAAGGTATATAATTAACTGTACTGAACTACTGAAGAAGAACCCAAAAGCTAAATTTCTTGGTGATTTTTTTATATAAATGATAGAATTTGAAAGTTATTCTTGGTGTAAGAACCATTGATGGTAATCTTTTATATGTGAATTGTAGGAAAACATGATAAAACGTGATGAAATATTATAGAACATAACATAATATAATATAAAACATATAAAACATGATAAAATATTATAAAACATATACAACATAATAAAACATATAAAACATAATAAAACATGATAACACTTGTGAAATCTAAATAAATAAACAATCAAAGTACCGGAATATTCTTTCTTCTTTGCCTTTTCGTTTCTTTATTTATCTAATCATCAAATACTATTCATTTTTTGCAACTTTTCTGCAATTTTCTAGAAATCACCAAAAATGATTGTACTTTTAATTATCATGGTCATCCATGTCATCCAGGTTATCCATTAAAAGATTATTATTCACAAGTTATCTTGAAAGATTATTACCTCGTTATACATCAATCTTAACCGCCTAAAGTGGAGATGCTTGAATATGCATTCTCGTCAAAACTTTGTACTTCATCTGCGCATATAAATAGAAACATTAGATAAGAGCTATTTAAATGAGAAGCTTATTCCATAGGTTGGTAACAAAGCACATGCTTTACTTTTAAATTTTAATTAAAACCATTTGCAGCCTATTCAGATGTTGAAGGGTGATCTTTGTGTTCGTCTGAAAATAATGAGACGAGGTGAGGAATTATTACGGTAAAGTGAATGGTAAGGTGAATGGTAAAGTGAATGGTAAGGTGAATGGTAAAGTGAATGGCAAAGTGAATGGTAAAGTGAATGGTGAAGTGAATGGTAAAGTGAATACGGTAATGAACACGGTAAAGTGAATACGGTAAAGTGAATGGTAAAGTGAATACGGTAATGAACACGGTAAAGTAAATACGGTAAAGTGAATGGTAAAGTAAATGCGGTAAAGCAAATTCGATAAAGTAAATATTGCAAAGTAAATATGGCAAAGTAAATGCGATATAGTAAATTAATTGTTATGATAAAAGAATTAAGCTAAAGCGAGGAATGAAAAGTGCTCGAATGCTCGCGTTAAAAATCAAAAGAATATTAGAAATGGTCTTTTACGGTCGGAATAGTATGCAACAAACGGTAAATCACCTGTCATTCTAGTCAAATCAATAAAATCGTGAAAATTCTTTGGTTCTTAGCGAAGTCCTCTCTTTTAGTAACGTCTTTGGGATAGTAAAATCGTAAACTCTAGGTTTATAGTGAAGAATAGTAAAACTACAACCTACAACTCACTTCGTTCGTTTGTGGATTGTTACTATTGTTCGTTTGGATTGTTCGTTTATGGATCTCGTTTGGGATCTCGTTTAAGGTTTATTCGTTGATTGTTCGTTTCGCATCGCAAATTTCAAATCAAAACACATGTCAAGACCTATTGTTATCTCAGGACCATCAGGAACCGGTAAATCCACCTTACTAAAGAAGCTCTTTACCGAGTTCCCAGGTAAGTTTGGATTTTCCGTTTCCAACACCACCAGAAAGCCAAGAGAAGGTGAGGTTGACGGAAAGGACTACCACTTTACCAGTGTGGATGATTTCAAGAAGGCCATCGAGGAAAACAAGTTTATCGAGTGGGCGCAGTTTTCTGGTAACTACTACGGTACCTCGATCAAGTCCGTGCAAGATGTTGCAGCTGCCGGCAAGCAATGTTTGCTTGACATCGATATGCAAGGTGTCAAGTCCGTCAAAAAAACCGACTTGAACGCCAGATACTTGTTTTTGAGTCCCCCTTCGATTGATTCTTTAAGAGAGAGATTGTCAGGTAGAGGCACTGAAACCAGCGAGTCTTTGGAAAAGAGAATCTCTGCTGCTTCTGCTGAATTGGAGTACGCCAAGACCGGTGCTCACGACAGAATCATCGTCAACGACGACTTGGAAAAGGCGTACCAAGAGTTTAAGGAATTTATTCTCGAGTCCAAGTGATGTTCTTGTGTAAATAAATTAATAAAAAAAACATGTCCGAGAGACTTCCATCCTCGTTTGAGTTAAACGACGAAAAGTAAGTGGGGTGTGGATGAGCGTGTATGTACTAACTGTCTCAGTGAACTTAATGTATTACAGAAGATTCGTAAAAAGTGTATTGAACAGCCCATCGTTCCGCTCGGCTCGATTGCCACAGGGGTCTGTGTTGTCCTTGCTGCCCGCTCGATGAAGAGGGGCGAGAAGATCAAGACCCAGGTTTACTTTCGTTATAGAATTGTATTCCAACTGATTACCTTGGTTGCATTGGTTGTTGGTGGCTTGCTTTTGCTGAAGGAAACTGAACAGCAGAGAATTTCCAGAGAGGATCAGTTGAGAGAGAAGTCCAAACTTCGTGAGAAGTTATGGATTGAGGAGTTGGAGAGAAGGGATGCTATAATTCAGGAGAGGAAGAGGAGGTCTGAGGAGCTGAGAGAGGAGTTGAGGAGGGTGGCGAAGGAGGGGTTTTCGAGATCTACCGAATCATCGAGCCAATCATCGAGCCAATCATCGAGCGAAGCGAGGTGATTCCGCACACAAATCTTGAGGATCTCAATTTCACCCTACTCTTCTTTTCTTTACTTTGATATTTCTTGTCAATTGATCAATTGGTTGTCATATAAACTTATCGAGCAAACGATGATTTCTGATTCTTCAATGATTATCTGAATCATTGTGGATACATTATCTCATTGGAAAATCATTCTTTATGATTTCCTTTCTAAACGATCAAAATCTTCGCTACGCTTTATGATTTTCGATTTTCATCTACACCTGTAAATAACCTTTATACTAATTATTCGATCCAGCCACTTTATACTCCTTTAAAAACTCAATGATATCATCCATCATATCACGAATCCCCTGATTTCCATTCATATCATTCAAAGACAGAGTACCAGAAATCACCTGAATTAAAGACTGCACCTTGATTAATCCCTCTTGTGAAACCAAGTCCAGCAAGGTATTAATCAAATGGGGCGAAAAGTCCAGATACCATCTATGATTCCACACAAGTAACTTAATAACACTTTCTAAAATCTTTTCATTCAATTGATTCACTATCTTTGCATAATTATACGTGTAAGATTGAGAAACATTGGTCAGATTCTTCAGTAAAACCTTTGACTTTTCCATCTGATAGTACTTTAACATTTCACGTTGGGACTTTGCTGAAAAACGGCCCACAAGAGCATTTTGGAATGCAATAGAACCTTCTTTAAAGTGTTTAAGACGGTAAGCAATCAGCCCCAAGATTTCCCATTCCAAGGTTGTTTTCTTGTATTCCATCTGTTGAGCTTGGAAGTGGAGCAGTTCTGCCTGCCACATGGTGTACGCACGCAAGTCTTCATACAACAACATGAACAAATTGTCCAACCAACGCTCACACAAACGTTTCATTTTGAACTCGTTGTGTTCATCAGCCTTTGGGGACTTGACGGCGGTGGTGGACGAATCATCATCTTCTTCAATGTTCTCGGCAAAGGTTGCTTTCTCACGGGTGGATCCATTTCTATCTTTGCGGTACTCCTCTTCCATCACAAAAACCTTGGCACGGTACTTCAACAATGCCTCCCAGCCAGTCTTGTTCACGATCTCCGTCAACAAGTCATACGCACGGGCAAACGTCAGCTTGAGGTTGGCCGCAGGAAGATTCGATAACTGTGGGTCCAAGTTTCTCTGCTCGTTGGCAATCTCATTGCTTTGCAAGTTGGTGACCTCGTCAAGAATCACGTCTGTAGGCGAAGGAAGATGCAAGTCGTCATTGCCGCCCTTCAACGGAACAACTCTCTTCAACGAGTACTTTTCTTTGTGCGAGTTCATGGGGCACGAGTTGAGACACAAAAGCGCATTCTCAAAGTCCCCAAGCTTGGTATACACAGTCACCAAGAGCGCCCACGTCTTGAAGTCCGAAGGTGAGGCCTTGACCGCTTGTTTGGCCAAGTCCAACGCCAAGTCGTGTCTTTTCTTGTCACTGCAGAACTGTGCTTGCAACAACAAGAGGTCGGCGTCACGTTGGTTGGCAGAAATCCCTTCGTTCATCAATTGCACAGCCTTGATTTCCTCGTCCTTCATCAATAACAACTTGGACACCAACGTCACCACACTACTCTCGCGCTGTTCCAAGCCTTTCAACACAACAAGAGCATCGTCATACTTCTGAGTAAGCTCAACGCTTTTCAAAAACCCGTCAACGAGATAATTCGACACAAGGGTTGGCTGCGGAATCTCCACGCCGCAGCCCAACTTGGGGCCGTCAAAGAACAACTTCTCAAACGCACTCAAAAATGCAGGCACAACGTCCCCGTCCTTCTCAAACGGATTCACCTTGCGCACCTCCACCATCCCCCCGGCCTTGTGCACGTCATCCTCTTCGGAATTCAACATTGATCTGATGATCCCACTCACAAACGTCTCCAACCAAAGACGCTCCATATCCTCGGGCGACACCTTGTCAGTGATAAGCTTACCATCTGCACTAATTACATTGCTCTCGAATTTACCTGGAATGTGTACCGTAACACGCATGTCCACCTTGGAAAAGGCGTTGTATGAACTGTATGTCAATTCTGGCACCTTCCAGTGTTTCTTCTCTCCAAACCAGTATTGAGATTTGGATGTCATTAACGTCGCCAACCCTTGCAACTGTGCGGCAATTGATGCTGAATTGGCCGTGTTTACTCCGGTAAAGTAGAGAAACGTACCCATTTCTGATCCTTTCTTTGATCCGACAACCTGTTTACGGATAGTACACATGTCTGCTGGGCCTAGGTCTGTGAATGTGTGTAAGCGGCCGGTACGCTCGATGAGCGACGAGCCAATGTACTCTTCTTTTGCTTCGGGAATTGAGTAGAGTGTTGTGTGAAGCATGTTGTTTTTGAATTTTTCGACGTGGAAAAGGACACACAATCATACTCAACCACGAACGAAGTGTGTAGTATGGGTATGAGTGGTATGAGTGGTATGAGCAATAAATGGTATGAGCTATATAAACGATGTTTACTTAGATGATGAATTGATATAATTGTAGAATAACAACTTTCTTGAATGTTGAGATGAGAGTAATGTGTGATGAGAGTTGTACTTGAACAATTGATAGATAGTAACCACGATCCTATAAATGAAGTTCAAAGCTACAGCTGCTCTATAAATTAAAACTATGGAATCGCCAATCGATGGTCATTGATGGCATATATTGAACCTGTAGCTTTTCTACTGGTCATTCTTGAAGTTAAGAAAACGATTGCACAATCATAAACATATCTCATGTAAATATACTATGAATATCATATATAAACTCGTAAACCAACAAAGTCACCAGGAACTAAGTTGATTTACAAGGACTATCATCAGAACTTTTAAAGAAATTAACAACAATCGAACAACAAACGAGTTTAACAGTACTGTGAATTTAAAGTTGACACATGTATCGAAATGAGTTTAACAGGATTGTGAATTTAAAGTTGACACATCTATCGAAATGAGTTTAACAGGATTGTGAATTTAAAGTTGATACATCTATCGAAATGAGTTTAACAGGATTGTGAATTTAATAAATTGACACAACAAACTCAGTCGTTCGTTTGTAGTCGTTAGTTTCTTGACCTCTTCACAACCTTCCCATTCTCATCAGGCTCATCATACAAATTATCCCAATCACGAGCAGTCAAACAATACTTCTCAGGTGGAAGATTCAACCCCCACTTGGGTATAACCGGAGGTAAGCTCTTTGAATTTCTCTCCTCCGCCAACTCCAAAAGTAATTCCTTAGGAGGAGTTGGCTTAAACTGATAGTTTGTCCGCGCAGCAATCGCCAATCTGATATCATCTGTATTCACGGTGGCTGCAGTGTTTGGATTGCCCGAATTCACCATACGAGCATGGTCATTATACGTGAGTGCGTCTTTCAACACAGATTTGGTGTATCCTGGATGTTAGTAGGGACGGATTCGCGTGATCTACTTACTGTGTGCAAAATCCATTAACTGTAAAGGAACATGGTCCTGGTAGTTTTGAATCCCTTGAGTGGCGAATATCAAATGCAATAACCGCACGTCTCTGGGGACAATGTTGGCCTGCGCCTGAGCACTGGTCTGCTCGGCACCGTTCGACGGAGCTTTGAGTGCATCTTCACTCATGTTGTTTTTTCAGTTTGCAGTTTTCCGAAAATTACAGGTTAATGTCGGTGATCGAGCGTCCCAGTGACTATACTGTTGCCGCACCAACACAACCCCACAATCTTATTAGACCGTTTGAATTTCTCTCGCTGTTTAAACAGCGATCAGCTTTGGTGTTGTTGAACCAGCCGTTCCACAATATCAACTTGACAAAGATATGGAGCCACTCGGAGTTGCATGTGTGTGCGGATGGTGGGGCCAACCAGTTGTTCAATTACTTTGAGAGCGATGAAGAACGGTTGAAGTATATTCCCGAGTATATTGTTGGTGATTTCGACTCTCTCCAGCAGCTGGTGCGGTTGTTTTATGAGAAGAATGGTTCGGCGATCATCCAGCAGTCCACCCAATACAGCACAGACTTTTCCAAGGCCTTGCTTTCAGTGCAGTTGCACTTTTACTCGGAAGTGGCTAGAGCCCGCCTTCTGAGTGTGGACTCGGAGAACGGGCTTGCGGAGTTGTTTGATGAGTTAAGTGTGAATCATGTGGAAACAATCACGGTTAACGTGCTTAGTGGAATTGGTGGTCGTTTTGACCAGACGATTCACTCGATGACCCAGTTATTTAAGTTGAACAAAGTGTCTCCATACTTGGATATTCTTTTTATCAATGATGTTGATGTGATTTTTCTTTTGAAGAAGGGTTTGAACTATGTGAGTTATGATTCTAAAGCTGACTTTTTTGTTCCGGATGATCCTTCGTGTGGGCTTCTTCCGTTGGCTCAGCCTACGGTATTAAATACAAATGGTTTGAGGTATGATGTTTGTGATTGGCCTAGTGAGATGCTTGGGGATGTATCTTCTTCGAATAGTGTTTGTGGGGTGACTGGGTTTAGTGTTGATACGACGAGTGAGATTGTGATGAATGTGGAGTATAATAGGAGATGACACAGCTAATAACGAACGAAGTGAGTTGTGAGTTGTGGTGAGTGGATCTTAGTACATAAAATAACGGGCAAAAATAAAACAACGGGTAAAATGAAATAAGGGCGAACATAAAATACAAGTAGAGGGAGATCTTTGATACAAACCGAATGATTGTATTTGTAAGTGATATCTGGCGATGCTCAAAATAGCATTAAAACTTTGTTTGAAATCTTTCTTCCAAACAGAAAGAAAAAGCAGTACATTTCAAACAGAAATAAAAAGCAGTACATTTGTGAAACCAAACTGTGATGTCACTCCATTACATTTCATCGGGTTTGCAATTCCTATGTACACCTAAAACCGAAATAAGCTCTAGAAAGTTAATAGAACACATAGAAAAAGAGTGTAAAGACCAAACAGCACGATTATTTTCGATTTTTAAAGATTCTCTCCCACCACTCAAAAACTCAACTTATTATATCATAGAATGCTCTCCTTCCCATATTTTAATTACAAAGATTTTACAATCAACTCAAATTACTCCAAAAGCAAACACTACATCTGGTGCAAAGAAACCCACCCTTCAAAAACCTCTCTCTTAGCATCATCAATCATTTTTTAGCAAAGCAACTCATAATCAGTTGGTATTCCCGAATGCCAATAACCCGAATCTGCTGAATCTAGTATACCCGAGTTTAGTATGCCAAATCACCACATATCGGAATGCATCGTATCTAGTGCATCTAGTAAAGTCTACTACATTATCGAATTGCGTTGTTTCGATTTCCAGTTCTTTAATTGTACCGTATTTTGCAGCCTATCCGTTATTTTTACCCAAGTCGGCCACGTTCACTTCTTTATGTGACCATGGAATTCTATTATAAAGATTCATGGATGTTTGTATTTTCAAAAGTCCTGGAGTTATGATACGATGGTATCATTTTAAAGAATGGACTGCGCCATGTGCATGTTTTGGAGATCTTATATCCAAAATTTGATGATAAGTTGAAAGGGATGGTGTGTCACATCTGATATGATATTCCACAGAGGTTTAAATTCGGGATTATTATTATGTTTTTCTACATTTTCCTATAACCTGTAATAGTGATTCTGGATATCAAATCATTCTGCTGAAAATTGTTCTATACTAGCCATTTGGTATCATAATAAATTATTATATTATATCAAAAACTTTTTTGATATCTAAGTAAGTTTTTAAGGGTTCACATACAATTTACTTTGTTGTTTTTGATGGTTCCCATCAAACTCACCTCATTTTTGATGGTTCCCATCAACTCACTTCATTTTTAATGGTTCACATACAATTTACTTTGTTATTTGTGATGGTCCATCAAACTCACTTCATTTATAATAGTTCCACTCACCTTCATTAATTGTTCCACTCACTTTCACCTTGAATAGTTCCTATCTCTCACTTATTCGCTTGTTTTTTCCTGCATTTTACAAACCAAAAATTTTTCATCATGTTCAAAGCATCCATGATATTAAAAAGCCTTGGAGGGCTCACCAAGATGGGAGGCAGATTCGCCAGTACGGCCGTACGTACTAGTATGGTACCACCAAGCTTTAAGATGCCCCAGATGATCATCAACCCATTTGCAACCAACAATGTGATTGTAGACAAGAAGATTGTCGAAGACAGTATAATCAACAAAATCAACATTTCGTTTGAAACACCAGGCAGCTCAGTTGATAACACCATGCATGCGGACTCTGTACTTAGAAAGAGAAGGTTGAAGATGAAAAAGCACAAGTTGAGAAAGAGAAGAAAGGAGCAGAGATCATTGATGAAGAGATTGGGTAAGATATAATTGTAAATAAATAACGTGCTGGAACGATGTAGAAATTAATTAAAAAAAGAGTCATCATGAGCACAATCACATTTGTCACCGGGAACGCCAACAAGTTGAAGGAAGTGACTGCGATTCTTTCTGGTGGCGAGAGCGGAGAGTCCAAGGTTGGCAAATTCAGCATCACCAACCGGTCGTTGGATCTCGATGAGCTCCAGGGAACCATCGAGGAAGTCACCATCCACAAGGCCAAGTCGGCTGCGGAACTCATCCAAGGCCCGGTTCTCGTTGAAGACACATGTTTGGGGTTCAACGCCATGAACAACTTGCCTGGCCCATACATCAAGTGGTTCGTCAAGTCCATTGGGTTGGCTGGCTTGGTTGACATGTTGTACAAGTTTGAGGACAAGAGTGCTAATGCAGTTTGTACGTTTGGGTACTGCGAGGGTCCAGGCCAGGAAGTTCTCTTGTTTCAAGGTATTACTGAAGGAAATGTTGTGGACAGCCGTGGTCCTACCAATTTCGGATGGGACTCGATTTTTGAGCCTATTGGGTTTAAAGAGACATACGCGGAAATGGACAAATCTGTCAAGAACACCATTTCGCATAGATTTAGGGCTTTGGACAAGTTGAGGGAGTTTTTGTTGTCGCAGTAAACGAAAGCAACGAACACTACGAACGAAGTGAGTGGTGAGAGTATAAGGACGAGAAACAGACAATATAACTGCAAATAAGAACAAAATTCACCGTACTAACAATTCAAAGTGTATATTCACACTCGTAATACACCCTACATACTATCAATCAAACAATCACATTCTATCTAACTAAAAGCACCCTTGATCTTCTCTAAAATCCCCTTCTTTTCCCGCTTCTTCTCGTGACTGCTAATTGAATACAAATTCTTTTCTTGAGCCAGAGAGTTTGAAATTACATTGCCAAACCCACCTCTGCCAACAGAAAAGGTATTGTTGGACTTGACAGCACCCAAGTCACTGACATCGACGTCCTGCAACTTACGGGTCAACTGTGGGTCGTCGTTGCTCACCATATTGCCGTAGCCTCCTCTGCCGGTGGTGACCACCAGCGAATGTAACTGCGGAGTGTTGGATCCCTGCGGAACCAACTTCGGAGATGGAATTCCGCTCAGGGATTGGATGTTGCCAGCACCTCCTCTCCCCGTAGAATAGTAGACCTTTTTATTCGACTCATTGTCGTGCTGGATGTTTCCAGCACCACCTCTTCCTATAGTCATTTTTTTTATTTTTCTTGGTATTTTGATTTTGCACCCATATCACATACATTCAAGGCAATGTTTACACTCGCCAGGAGCATGCATTACGGTGTCCATGGGCAGTCGAGGCTCGGCCAGTAGGGTGATGGTGGAGGTATTCATGATGTAGAGAAGAGACCCGATGGTGCGCCCGTCGTTTTCTTTCAAAAACCGATCATCTTCTGGTGTAAGTGGTTGACGCAATTGCAGTCTCCACGTTCGAAACGAGTTCCTGAGATTCGAAAACATGTTGTACAGTTGAAAGCGGTTTCAGCTGTATTAATAGTGAAATGTGTGGTGTTTCAGGATGGTTAGAGGGTGACACGGATTTGGCGTTGCAGCTTGGAAATCGTGCGGTCGCGACTTGCATGTTCCAGAGAAGGGTTGTCATTACACAATATACGACACCCCACATTTGTAAAACAGTAGCGTGATGGTTGGAGTGACCATTGGTTGTGTTATTTATAGCAAAACATGTCAATCTTATTTGTAGCCAAACATGTCAATCTCACTTTATATGTAGCAAAATCATGTCAATCTCACTTTATTTAAAAACATGTCAAATGAGACGTTTCTCATTCCCAAGTTCTCATTGACAGCTTTCAGGCTAATGTACTCGACCCCTGAGTTGATATCGCGTTCGTCACAGTGTATACATCTAGGCGCCATCCCCGATATCTGGTTTGAAGACAGGGCCAGAGGGATTTTTGCGTCAACCACTTCGATCACCAAGAAAAGCATACGAAAGAAATATCTGTCGTCTACGGCCACCGTAAAAAACAGCATCCGGAGCGGTGGGAGCGGTGGGAGTTGTGGGAGTAGCGGTAGCGATGTGTTGGAGGAGGGTGGTTTCAATATATATGTGAGGTCAAGTAGACGCAAGCCCGAGTCTTCTGTTTTGGAGTTGATGGAAATGACTGATTCTGATGAGAGTTCCGATGAGAGTATTGGTGAGAGAAGTATTCCGATTGGGAAGACTCCGATTGGAAGAGATTATTTTCTGGATACTGAGTCGATTGGTTTGACTAATCATATTTTGTCTTTGGGGAGTGATGAGGGGAAGAAGGATATGAGAGAGAGTTACGAGAAGGAGAGGTACGAGAATATTAATGAGATAGAAGAGAATGATAATGTGATAGAAGAGAATGATAATGTGATAGAAGAGAATGATAATGTGAAAGAAGTGTATGGTAATGTGAAAGAAATGAATGGTAATAATAAAAAAGATAATAAGGAAGCTACAATAAAGGATAAGAGTAATGATAATGTGAAGGAAGTAAATGGTAATGTGAAAGATGTGAATCGTAATAACAAAAAGAATGACATTAAGGAAGCTAAAATAAAGGATACGAATAATAATGAGAAGAATAACCATACAAAGCATAAATATAATGCTGAAATCAATGAAAATCAGCATAATGAAAGAATTAACGATAATGTGATTGACAAACATACAGTGAATGTGGATGTATATGGTAAACTACACAACATTACCCCAAATGAAAAGTTTGGAAATATAAGAGTGTCAATTGATATTCCAAATGAAGAAAACAATAAATCTAAAGAATCTTCAACCAAATTCAATTCAAACGAATCGTTGCATGTACCATATATTCACGCAAAAGAACAAACAACTTCAAGTGAATCGCTTCAAATTCCCGGATCTCACGAATCTTTTCGGATATTTAAAGACAAACCTAAACTAAGTAGAGAGAATTCACAGGAATCATATGAAGACTTGATTTCAAAAGAAATCCTCAAGCAAACACCAACACAGTCTGTTCGCTCTATTAAGGTGCCAATACCCAAAGGATCCAATGGTCATTTGAATCCAGTGAACGTTTCGCGCTCTTGGGATTCCCTTCATCCACAAAGAATTTCTCTCGATTCATATGGGAGAATACTGCCCAGTCCCGAATTTATATGCCCTGATCCCCGAAAGCTGCCCAGTCCCGAATTTATATGCCCTGATCCCCGAAAACTGCCCAGTCCAGAGATTAGTCGTGTTGGAAGCAGAGTCAAGTTTGATGTGGACGACACTCGCCGGTCGATCCGGTCCAAAATCAGCATAGCACTTCCTGTTCCCCAGGACGTAATCGAGAACCAAGGCTACGTCTACTTGGAAAAGGAAAATCGCAAGTTTCTCAAGAAACTCCGGACGTTGACGGCCAAGGTAATAGCAGACTCGAGGATCGAAGTGCGGAGACGAGTCAACGGAACACTTTTGAAGCGTTTCAAGCCAGGCGAGATCTTAAAGTCCATTCGTATGTTGGTGTTAACCAAGGAGATCCTCAGCTCGGGAATAGTTACCAACTTCACCGAGGTGGAGAACGCGGACTCCAGAGTCTGGGAACGGTGGACTGAGTACTGGGTCGCTGTGCGCAGAACAAACACACACGAAGCTCCTATGTGCTTGGAGTTTTACGACGCTGCAGATGACCCTCTTGGGCTCTCCAAAAAAAAAAAGCCGGTCTTCTACGTCAATCTTTCATCCCAGGTCGAAGCCCACTTTTATAGTCAGCTGGACAAGTCGTTGTGTATTACGGTAAGGAAGAAGTCGGGGACTTATGCCCATATTCTCAAGTGCTCGAATCAGATTGGTGCTTACAAGTTGTTGTATTTTCTTAAGCAAAGCTTGGGCGAGGAGTACGATTCGAAGTTCAACGTAACGATTCCTGATCTCAATACGCAATTGAATGTGAAGGTTCCCCATTCTGTATTGGTGCAGGCATTATCTCACCGCACGACGTTAAAGGTGGAGGTTCTTCCCAAGGGGTATAGAGTGCAGTACTCGCCAATCATACAGTACTTGAAAGACAATGTGTATAAAGAGTTGGCGCTGCGGAATAATGCAATGTACAACCGTTGGATAGACAAACAGATAAACCCATGGTTTTGTTTTCGGTATTATGACAGAATAGAATGGGTCATCAACAATAGTGAAGTGTTTTTTATCCAGAACCAACTTATTAGCAAACTGTATGCATTGGAATTCCGTGAAATGTCTCATTACCTGATGTCAACAAAAGTAGAGGACGGCATTTTGCATGAGCCTATTCCAATTGAAGGCTTTTTGATCCGTATGACCAACACAAAGGGCAGAGAAAGCTCCTTCTTGAGACCCTTCAACAAGATCCTGTACTTTTTCACAAACGATCACCTCCTCTTTTTCACAAAGTACTATCGTGGCATGCCACCTTCTCCTCGCAATGAATTACAAAGGGGAACTGCAAATACCGAGGAGATCCAAAAGTCATATCCCCTTGTGTATCATCATAATCCATATGAAATAGATGAAAATGAACATATTTCATGGTTAAACGATAAGGACTTTGAACAGTACGATCAATATGCACTTGAAGATTTGGAAAGACGGTCCCAACAGATCATCAAGTCCGAGGCTGTTATTGATTTAGAATTGGTTCGGGAAATCCGCCCTATTCCTGTTACAAAGATATCCAGAACGCATAGATTGTTCTTGGGTTTATATTGGTACTCAACTTCTGAGTTGATTACCGATGAAGCTATTATCGACTCATCTTTTGAGATTGAGTTGTTTAACGGCGCTATTTTCAAGTTACAGGCACCAAGCAGAATCGTCAGGGACGAGTGGATCAACCGATTGTGGGCGTTGAGAGAGTACTGGACGGCACGGAAGCACGAGGACTTGATCCGAATGGTTACAATGAGAAACAAAAACCAGAACCGTTTGCATATCGATGAATTCACAGATTCAAATGCTACTTTGGAGTCTCAGTTACATGAGATGCGGAATTCGGTTTCGGATACCCACATCAACAACATCGATTCCATCGCAATGTCTCGCCCCATTCTAAACAGTGGTTTCTTGTATCAAAAGAGTAAGAAACACAGTGATTTTAATAGGTATTATGTTGTATTATGTCCTGGGTTCCTCATTTTATATTCTATTTTCAAGAGATCCAAGGCAAGCGGTAAATGGAAAAAGACCCCCTGTTTTACCCATTACTTCACCATACCTATTTCGCAGTGTTATGTTTATTCTGGACATACAACTGCTTTAGATTTATTGGAGAGAGATAAACAGATTGACGCGCTGCACCCAGAAAGACATGCCACTCCAAGAATTTACCCTGATGGGTGGAAGAGTTCTGAAGAGGAAGAAATGAGATGTTTCACACTTTGGATTGGAAAGAAGAGAGAGATAAAGGTGAAAGAACTGGATTTAATGTCTCCTACTGCCGATGCACAAGGAATTGAGGATTTCGAAGAAAACAATTTGCATAAAAATCCAGGATTAGCTACAATGATTAAGAGATTGGGTGTTACTGGAAAAAGTATTGTATTTATGGCGAGGTCCAGACAAGAACGAGAGATTTGGACCATCAAAATTCTTTCTGAGATTGATCGATATGCAACTTTGTGACAAAAACAGTGCTATTCTTAATATCATATACTATTCATAATATCATACACTATTCATAATAATATCATACACTATTCATAATAATATCATACACTATTCATAATAATATCATACACTATTCATAATAATATCATACACTATTCACCATTAATACTAATCAATAATATTAAAATATCGCTTAATGAGTAATTAAAGCTTGATCAACAAGTGAAACTAACTCACTAAAACTCTCATTTACAGTCGAGTCAACTGAAGTATCAACAGGCGGCTGCATGTCTCCATGAAGATGTCTAAAATTAAGTGGAACAAGACCTTCAATTGGCTCTTCACCAAGCAGAACTATCAGTTTGCTAAACACATGGTCGATTCTGTTTTTAGTAGCACACTCATCCAAGGTTAATTTAATCAAATCCTCGTCTGAGTCAATATCACTTTCAGAGTCTTCCGAATCATCTATGACATGCATATTTATCGACGACGGAGAAAGATTGGATAAGTTGGGAGAAAGGTCCAAGGTGGAATTGGTGGGGCTGGGGGGATATTCCTGAACACTCTCAAAGGTAGTATTCTCTAAATGACTTTCATTAAGAGTGACCAGGAGCTCTGACTCCGACTCTGAATTAAACGAAACGGTATCAATTTTGTAATTAGGTAAAGATGGAAGTAAAATCGTGGAAGTGATCAAAGAACACGGGAATTTGTAGTCAAAATCAGATAACGCGGCAACCCACTTCTGGATGACATTATGGGACTGGGAGTTAAGGCATATTTGGTATTCGTTGTTTTTGGAGATTTGGATGGTCGCTTGGTTTGGGGTGGAAATG
This sequence comes from Kodamaea fungicola, assembly GCA_030560575.1. NCBI lineage: Eukaryota > Fungi > Ascomycota > Pichiomycetes > Serinales > Debaryomycetaceae > Kodamaea > Kodamaea fungicola. The sequence goes on along the minus strand of JAKTTX010000007.1, from coordinate 223,186 downwards.
TCTATTTTACCTAGCGGCAACTTCAAAGGTACGTTACCCGTGGTGATGGTTGTATCATTCATCATCACCAAGTAATTCTCAAACAAATACACAATCTTCAACTTGTATTTGGAGCCTGGAGAGCTCACTAACAAGCGATCAACCAACCTCAAGCTGCCCATGGTGAGCAAGTTTGTGATGGAGAAGTCGTCTGAGTCGTTTAGGAGTAGTTCTATGAAATGAGTCTGGACCTCTTCGGTGGAAACATCACTTTTGTTACTGCAAACATGATCCTGTGTTAAAAATTCGGAAGAATCAGAACTATAAGTTGCAGCTTCAGAAGAGTTTCTTGATTCAGAGTGAAAAGTGTAGTTTTCACAAACCTCTCCTAGACCCTGGGCTTTAAATTTTGCTTGGGGGACTGGAGTAGGTGTCACCAAAGGTGATGACGTATATACAGAAGAAGACGAAGAGATTGGGTCAACCAGAAAACTAAGCAATCTCTTGGGAGCAGGTAGATTCTGCACTGGAGTTTTGTTTGAAAAAGGAGAGGGATAAATCAGAGACCCAAGCGAGGATCTCGGTTTCTTTGGAGTGATTTCAGTGCTTGACTTTCGCGGAGTTAAAGTGCTAGATAACGCCGCAATACTGGAGCTTTTTGTGGTCAGCTTCATTTCTTTGGCTAGTACAAAAGACTTGATAAGTATATCATCTTTTAATCTTTTATCTGATGGAAATAAAACACCCTTTGTTCCATTCCGTGTACATGATTTCCCAGTACATGCGCTCAATGATATTTTAAAATCTTGGGTTGAAAGATTTTGATGTACTTTTGTACCCATCTTGTGAATGCAATATTCAACCTGCAAATCCAAGCACTCCCCGTGTACATAATCACCGCACTCCAATTGAACCAAACATTCATCATCCAACCTATTCATCAACAATTCTTGACAGACGAAACAAGTTTCTGTGATTCGGGGTTTATCCATGGAGCCCTGAGTTTGGGTAAATACAAAGGCCTTGATCTTAGGGCCTCTTTCTACTGCTCTTGGGGAATTGAAAATCTCCGACGAGTTGATTGAATTTCGACTAGGAAGAGACCGGGGCGACTGGAACACCGAGCCATTTTGTGCTGGGGACTGACGGGCCTTTTTCGGGGTCTGGAAAATGGAATACCTGCTTTTGGCGCTTGCGACTGAAACGCTTTCTTGGGCGAAAGAAGGAAAAGGGCTTTCAAGTAGTTGGGTCAGAGCCCGATTTAGCTTGAGCTTCCATGGCGACGACCGCCGGTTTGTCTCTTCGATATATTGCATTGATTTTGTTTCAATCCTTTCTCTCACATATATATCGTTCGCACAACTGCTGTTTTGTGCTCCATATACCTCAAAATGTGGTAATTTCGTTATTTTTTAATGCACGCCGATCCTATACAAAGATATGGAGTGTGGTAAAATTGCTTTATTATTGTAGAAATTGCACGGCTTCTTTGTTTTGTGATTGTGTAGGAATTAGCACTAGTGGGTTTTAGAAGGTGTGGTAAATTAACGTTCGATCGCTAAAAACACTAAAAACACAAAACAATAGTTCATTTGGTCCTCATGTCCACTTTGCCCGTGGTACATACACATCCACTGTGGAAGTTCTCTTTTCGTGCGCTTATTTCCGACATTTTTGCGTAGACAACACTTGAACAATCTTTGTAGAAGGCTAAAATTGTGTAATTAAACAACTTACCTTTGAATATGCTTTATACCGATCTATAACGTAATTACTGTTCCTTTAACACAATGCCCAAGGGTGCACTGCAAAAGTTGGAGGACAAAGTTTGGCGATAAGAAGCACTGAAATGTCTAAAGCTTTGTTGCAAAAGAGTGGAAATCTATGAAAAGTGTCGGTGTAAGGTTTTCTGTTGGATATTGCTGTAAGCATCTAATATTGGGAAGGTTTATGCCCCCACAAACTTTCTATCAAAAGTTTGTTGAACAATAAGATAAACATGAGCACATATGCATCCAAACTGGCACAGGCGTTATAACGTTCTGTAAATAATATATCACAATTATCGGGTACATTTAAAGGTAATTTAATTAATTTAGATCATCCTGATATTATTAGATATTATAATTCAATTCTTAGAATGCAATATCGGGCACAAAAATTACGAAGATGAATTTAGTACGTCTGAAAGAACAGAAAATACAAAGTTGAAAAGTATGAAATAATAATCGTTAGAGAGGTAATTTAGATGGCGATGTACCGTTAGAAAATATAAAATCATACAAAAATAACTACGAGATCATAAATGGACAGAGTGCGGTTCAATGGGAGAAATAGAAATAGAAATAGGGAAGGGATTTGATAGCAGAATTGTTGGAAGTTGGTAGCAGACTATATTAAGATAGCAGAACATAGAAGGACAGATAGCAGAACATAGAAGGACAGATAGCAGAAAATATAGAATACACAAAAATGTGTTAGCATGATAACAAGGCTGGGCCAGGCTTTATGTGACTGGATGTTTTCAGAATCCCGCAGAATATACACAAAGCTTAAGAGGGTTGGGCGAGGCTGAGATCATTTCCAACTTGTTGGTTGGACCAGCTATTTCAAGAAACACAATGAAGTATTGGTTGGCTGTTCTCACTGCGAATGTTCCTGAAAAGTGTGAACATATCAAATTTTCTGATATTCATTGAGAAACTACAAACGATGCGAGTAGTTTGTTGTATTATGCAACACTACACGTTTTTATTCAGAAAATGGCACATAATATAGTTTTTAGTAGAAAGTATATCATCAATCAATTCTCAATTGCTGGCGAATGATAAGCTAAGGTATTTATGTAAAACTGGACGTACTGTTTTAACAATTCAACTATAATAAAGTAATAAAACCTTGCATCTATTTACATGGCATATATTGAATAAAGTTATGGTTTCGGGGAAGAAATCACCGGTGGCAAAAACTGTAAAGCCGGTAACCCTTACACATTGGAAAAAAGGGCATTCCTGGAAATCTTATATAAGAAGCTGTGGATGTTGTTTTTCACCATTATGAAAGAAAATAAAGTACATCAACTGAGTCTGGAAATGGACTTTTTCAGCGAAGTATCACTTGATCTCTTGAAAGAAGATCCTGAGCATATTAACCATAGCTACATTACACAAGTCTATGACTATCATAATGACAAGAAGTTCTATATATTCTATACATATACTCATGGCGACCTGAACAATGTGAGTGCTCTAAACAAGTTCTTAGAAGAATATGAAGTTTACAATATGGATACGAAGGAGGTGCACTCATTTCCGTTAATGATTCTTATTGGAAAGCATGAGACCTTGCGGTTGGCTAGGCCTCCAAGTGATGACCTTGATTAATTACTCAAAAAGGAAATTGCTGAACAAGGTTCACTTGGAGTTGTTGAATTAAGTAATCTGTAATAATCCATAAAAGTATTCGCTTCTAGTGCATTCTGTAGTTGACACATAGAGTAATTTCCTGAGATTTGTGAATTTAAGGTAAAAGCGATATTTCAATCATTTACCAAATTCTCCAATACATTTTCATTTCTCCATTTTCATTTCTCAATTCCTACAACATTTTTTTGTTTGTTGGTTCACTAGTCTATTAATGAGAGAATATTCATTGTCGCGACTAGTCTGCTTTCAACAATGTTTTGAAGTAACCCCTAAGTTTGCATCAAGTTTTTGGTAAAAAGGGAAATACAATATTCTAGTGCAAATTGTACAATCTTTTTAGTCCTCTTTGGTTCTAGCTTAAATTTGCTTCAATTATAGGTTATTGCGTGTTTCTCTGATTTTATGAATTGTCAATTGGTACAGTCCTTCTGAAACTACGCTGTTTTCCAACTATCTATTTTCCACTGATCTCAGACTTGATGACCTAAGATATTACTACTCTACTTCTTCTTTTATCTGGAAGAAATTTATTCAGTACCTTTTACAGAGACCAACATAAACCACTTTGATTCCAGGATAGACAGAAACAGCACTACAGATTTTAATTCAGTTGATTTCAGTACAGTCACTTCAGGACAGTTGCAAGAAACAAGGCATGAATATATATTACCACATCTGTTCTTAAAGTGAACACTAAGATAACCATAACTCTTCCCACAACCAGTATTTGGGTCTTTACGTTGATTCTTAAGACAACTTCCAGCTCTCATACCTATAGCATTGGTTTGATCAACAGAGTACAAAAAGTCCTCAAGTTCAGTCAAATTTTTACTGATGATAACGGTGTCAATACCAGTCAATTGTAAACCACGGTGTCGTCAATCGGCTTGACGGCGAGTTGGAGAGCTGCTTCATAGCCAAGGTCATCATCAGTTAAGTCGGTTGCAAAAACATGGCATGCACACAAATTATGTCTATTGGAATAAATTCATCATAGCTGTAGCAGACAGTTGATTGTTTGAACACCTTTGTTCTATTACATGGAATGAAAAGCAAATTGCACGGCTAAATGTCATTTCTTACAAGTTCCTAGATTATTCATTCCTAGGAACTTTATTACTTCAAGGAATTCCTGTGTTTCTGGTCCATCATGGTATATCGCTTCACAGGTAAAGCTTATTCTCATGAATGAGTGATACTAAAGCTTAAATTGTAAGGTTCTTGTTCATATTCGTGACTTTTCTACAAGATGATACCCATCAAGTTACTGTAAGATCGAGGGGTGATTACAATGTGTCAAGCTAGTTAATTTGCTCACATATTAACCTAACCTGATTAAGGATTTACACATGCCACATTTTGAGTCAAGAACAAACTAGCCCTATCTGACAATTAACCATATGTCTACAAACAAGCCTAATCTGACTATTATCAACCACAAACAACGTGAAAATTCATCGATATTAGAAACTTTCCGTCTCAGATTCAACTCTCTATCAGTATGATACAATAATAGCAAATATGTTTCTTTACTCTTGGAATATTTGGAACTGTATTTTCACAGGACTTTAGTATCAGCTGTCTTAAGATAAAGTTGTCTACTGACTAACCTCTAAAAAATACCAGAGAATGTAGCCTAAACAACGATGTCACACATAAACATTTAGATAAAAACATAGCTTAGTTTTAGAAATACATTTTGCCCAGAGATGAAATAATTAGTTATCTTTAACTTCTCTATTACCCACATACTGGATATCTGTAATCTAAGAAGGTATTAGGGTGAAGAGCAATGCTGAACCCTCAGTTGAAGAGTAGACTTCAGTTGAAGAGTAAACCTCTGTTGAAGAAAAAACCCTCTATTCAAATTAGAGTGGGCTACGAAAATATGAGAATATCATACACTTCTTTTGCACAGTTAGTTCAAGAAGAGAGTGTTGTATAGGTTTTATCAATCCTTTTTTACTCGGGTTCAACTAGTTTAGTTTGATTTATCCATTATTAACTAAATTAGTTGGATTGGAACAACGGTAGAGTAATAGGCCATTGTTATCTCGCTCAATAAATGTTTACTCATGTATTTCTGTTTTTTTATTACAAGGTATTTCTTGGGCTATAATCATAGTTCAGGAAACACGATTAAATGAGATAAATGCAACCCATCAAAGTTATCGTAACGTGAATTCTACTATCAAAACATTGATATGCTACTTGAACATTTAATTCCATATTACCGTTAACCTGGCAATCTTAAAGTGATCGTTCCAATTGACACCAATAATCATTCGTACGCTGATACATAACATGTAAGAGTGAATGTATAAGAGTTAATGTGTAGCATAAATTTATCAAAAAGAGCTCATATAGCACAATATGACTGTATGCAGAAATACAGGAAACATGCGAACTATGAGCGAGTGAGTAGTATGTTTGCAGCGAGTTACAAATAGTACGAATAGAAAGAAAGGAAGCAAACAGACGAACTAGCGAACTAACAAACAAACAAACAACAGAGCGAGTTTGCTTGTTATAGTTGTTGGAATTGAAATTCTCATTTGAAGTTCAAATTAGCTAACGTTCTTATTAATTTTCCTCTAATCGGTTCACGCTACCAACCAAACGAGTGTATTTACTGTAGGAAACGTACCAACTCATTCACGACTTGCTCGTTTGTTCGCACGTGACACCCAAAACGGACTTAAAACGCCGACGGAAACCTACCCCCCGATGCCAACAAAACTCCCGGACTTTTTTCAGATGAAGACAAAAAAATTGTATCATCTTTCACATCAACAAATGATTAGTCGTTCCGTTGCTCGTTCCTTGGGGACTAACGTTATTGCCAGAAGAAGCATGGCTTCATCCAGCGACTTGGTGACCATTGAATTGCCAGAATCGTCCTTTGAAGGGTACAATCTCAGTGTTCCGGCCTTGAGCTTTGAAACCGAAAAGGATACCTTGTTGCAAATGTACAAGGACATGATCATTGTCAGAAGAATGGAAATGGCGTCCGACGCGCTTTACAAGGCCAAGAAGATCAGAGGGTTCTGTCACTTGTCTGTCGGACAGGAAGCGATTGCTGTTGGTATAGAGAATGCCATCAGCAAGGACGACACCGTCATTACGTCGTACAGATGCCACGGTTTCGCCTTCATGAGAGGAGCCTCCGTCAAGGAGATCTTGGGCGAATTGATGGGTAAGAGAAGCGGTGTTTCGTACGGTAAGGGTGGTTCCATGCACATGTTTGCTCCGGGATTCTACGGTGGTAACGGTATTGTCGGTGCCCAAGTTCCTTTGGGTGCTGGTTTAGCATTCTCCCACAAGTACAAGGGTGAGAAGGCTGCTTGTTTCGCCTTGTACGGTGACGGTGCCTCCAACCAAGGGCAAGTGTTTGAAGCCTACAACATGGCCAAGTTGTGGAACTTGCCATGTATCTTTGCTTGTGAAAACAACAAGTACGGTATGGGTACTGCTGCGGCCCGTTCCTCCGCGCTTATCGAGTACCACAAGAGAGGCCAATACATCCCAGGGTTGAAGGTTAACGGTATGGACATCTTGGCTTCCTACCAAGCTTCCAAGTTTGCCAGAGACTGGGCCATCCTGGGCAAGGGTCCTTTGGTTTTGGAGTACGAAACCTATAGATACGGTGGTCACTCCATGTCTGACCCTGGTACCACCTACAGAACCAGAGAAGAAGTCCAACACATGAGATCCAAGCAAGATCCTATTGCCGGCTTGAAGGCCACCTTGTTGGAAATGAACATCGCCACCGAAGAAGAAATCAAGTCCTACGACAAGGCTGCTAGAAAGTATGTCGACGAGCAAGTTGCTGCTGCCGAAGCTGACTCTCCTCCAGAAGCTAAGATGGACATTTTGTTTGAGGATGTCTATGTTCCAGGTGCTGAGATTCCGGTTTTGAGAGGTAGAATCTCCGATGACTCCTGGGACTTCAAGAACAAGACTTTCTTGAACAAGGTTTATTAATGAGTAGAGAGTGTGGTGATGAAAGATACAATAATTTGTGACACGAATGAAGTGGTTTAGTAATGTGAGTGTAGAAATGTGCGAGTTTTCCAATGGATTTGGTTTTATCTTTTTTTGCATTATCAGTTAAATGTTAGAAGTAGATTTGTTTGACTGAAGATGTTGATTTCTGTTTAAGTTAATGAGGTGGGAAATCTCAGACAGCCTTTAATATGTATTTGAACATAAATAAGGAACTGATTTATTCTATTTAAACAAAACAAGCAGTCTGTCGTGGTATTTGAACCAACATGGATAAGGCAACAAAACATAAGGAAACGAACGAAGTGGGTTTGCTTAAATTTAAAATACGTAGACAACATAAGGAAACGAACGAAGTGAGTTTGAAATCAAAATACATAGACAAGGAAACGAACGAAGTGAGTTTGAAATCAAAATACATAGACAAGGAAACGAACGAAGTGAGTTTATCTGAAATCAAAATACATAGACAACATAAGGAAACGAACGAAGTGAGTTTGTTTCAAATAAAAACAACGCAAGACAAACTCACTTCGTTCGTTTGTTTAAAATACAGACAACATAAGACAAACTCACTTCGTTCGTTGTCTTATGGTTTCTCATTCTCATCGCAAAAAAACAAATGGCTGATAACCAATACAGCTATGAACAAATGTCAAACAAGGTGGTCCGTGCCGATAAAAGGCTAAACGACGGACCAACCATCAAAGACGTCAGTTCCATACCAACATCGCTCGTTGGACAACTCACAAGAAAAGAAATGGGATCCAGGTATAAATCAGAAGCAGTCCAGAAACCTAAATCTAAAAAAGTAGCTCCAACCTTTAACAACTACTCATATTCTAGTGGTGTAGAACATATAGGGTACCGCCCCAGTAATGAGGAAGCAGCACACATCTTTGATTTGATAATGGTGGAGGTTTCAAAGATGCTTCCCGAAACCAGTCACGATGTGGTGATATCGGCAGCGGATTCGATATTGGAGGTTTTGAAGAACGACACCAGCATTGGCGAGCAGAAGAAGGAGTTGAAGGAGTTGCTAGCATTTGAGATCGAGGATGGGGTTTTACACGAGTTGATTAATTTGAGTACTCGCATTACCGATTACACTCGGGATGAGGAGATAGCACAGGAGGACCCGCACGGAGTTGCCGTTATTTTTGGTGACTCGGACGAGGAGGATGCCGAAGAAGAGGTTGGAGAGGAGCATGAAGAGACAGAGAAGGTTGAACCAGAGCCAAGTGAAGACATTCGGAACGAAGCTGTCATTACCAACAAAGAGGATGAAGCAGCCACTCAATTGGTTGCGTTGAAAGACATAGATGAGTACTATGTGCAGAGAAAGATCGTTGGCGCTGTTGGGAACGACGACCCAGCACACGTTTCACATTTAAACGGCGAGGCGCTTCGGTTGATGTCGGCGGAGGCGGACTCTCGAGACTTGGAAAATGAGTTGATGGAGCTTTTTGCGTACGAAAACATCCCGCTCGTCCAGCACTTGATTGAGAACAGATGGCGAATTGTGTTTGCGATCGAGAACATTCGCAACAAGGACAGCCGACCAGAGATGTTTGCACGCATGTCGGAGCTCGGGTTGGGAGCGCTTGTGGACGAGTTTGTGCCGTCCAGCAAGAGAAAGCTTTCGGACGGAGAGATGCGCACGGATGTGAAGAAGGCCAAGTCATCGGGCGCAACCAGAGAACCGCGGTTGGTGGACTTGGACTCGCTAGTGTTTGACCAGGGTTCTCACCTCATGACCAATTCCAAGGTGAAGCTACCCCAAGGCTCGTACCAGGAGACTGGCAAGCTGTACGATAAAATCACCATTCCACCGCCCGACGCGGCGGCGGTCGACACGGATGCATTGGTGCCAATCACCCATTTGCCTGTGTGGGCCAGACAGGCGTTTTCATCTCGAGAAACCACGTCGTTGAATAGAGTCCAATCGAAGGTGTATCCGGCTGCGTTTGAAAGCGACCAGAATATGCTTTTGTGTGCTCCTACTGGTGCCGGTAAGACCAACGTCGCCATGTTGACTGCGTTGCGTGTATTCCAAAACCATTTATTAGAGCATGACAAGTTGGACACGCCCAAGTTCAAGATTGTTTACATTGCACCGTTGAAAGCGTTGGTCCAGGAACAGATGAGGGAGTTTGAACGCCGGCTCTCCGGACCGTTTGGCGTCGTGGTCAATGAGCTTACCGGTGACTCCAGTCTCTCCAAGCAGCAGATTCGCGAGACTCAGATCTTGGTGACGACCCCAGAAAAGTGGGATGTCATCACCCGTAAGCGCAATGAGTTTGCATCGCTTGTCAAGTTGATCATCATCGATGAAATCCACTTGTTGCACGATGAAAGAGGCCCTGTTTTGGAGAGTATTGTGGCGCGGACACTCAGGCAGCAGGAGACCACTGGAGATCCCGTTCGCTTGGTTGGTCTTTCGGCTACGTTGCCCAACTATACTGACGTGGCCCACTTCTTGAGAGTCAAAAACGAAGGCCTCTTTTATTTCGACGCTCTGTACAGACCATGTCCTTTGGAGCAGCAATTCATCGGAATCAAAGAGAAAAAGGCCATCAAGAAGTTCAATGCCATGAACGAAGCGTGCTTGGAAAAGGTCATCCAATGCATGAATAACAACGATCAACTAATCATCTTTGTTCACTCCAGAAAAGACACCTATAAAACGGCAAAGTGGTTGAACGAGAAACTAGTGGAAGAGAACAAACTTTCCATTCTCAAAACAAGCGCAGGCACCCAGGAAATCCTTAAGCAGGAAGCAGAGAAAATGAAGACCCGTCACTTGGTGGAAATCCTACCTCTGGGCTTTGGCATCCATCATGCCGGTCTCAACAAGGACGAAAGACTGGTGGTTGAGGATTTATTTGCCCAGGGCCATGTAAAGGTGTTGGTTTCCACAGCCACCTTGGCCTGGGGTGTCAATTTGCCTGCCCACACCGTTGTCATCAAGGGAACAGAAACATATAACCCTGAAAAGGGTGCCTGGGTCCAGTTGTCTCCTCAGGATATCTTGCAAATGCTCGGCAGAGCTGGTAGACCAAGATATGATAAATCTGGCGAGGGTGTAATCATCACTTCCCAGGACGAAATGCAATACTATTTGGCAGTCTTGAACCAGCAATTGCCGATTGAATCTCAATTGATGGCGAAGTTGGCTGACAATTTGAATGCTGAGATTGTTCTCGGAACAGTTTCATCTAGGGACGACGCGATCAAGTGGCTCAGTTATTCGTACTTGTATATTAGGATGCTCCGGTCGCCGGCATTGTACCATGTGGGTGCTGAGTATGAAGATGACGAGGCGTTGTTATTCAAAAGAACTGACTTGATCCATTCCGCTTTAACCATCCTACATCTGAATAAATTGGTTGAATATGATTCGGCTTCAGGTTCAATCAAGCCTACCGAACTTGGAAAAATCGCTTCCCACTACTACATCAGCTACTCCAGCATGAACATGTACAACACCAAATTAAAATCATGGTTCACTGAAATCGATGTTCTTAGAGTGTTTGCCCAATCAGACGAGTTCAAGTTTATTCCGGTCAGACAAGAAGAAAAGTTGGAGGTTGTCAAGTTACTCGAAAAGTGCCCGTATCCAGTTAAAGAGCTTCCTCACGAACCGCTTGCCAAGGTTAACGTCTTGCTCCAAACATACATTCTGAAGCTCCAGCTAGATGGGTTTGCATTGATGGCGGATATGATCTACATTACGCAGTCCGCAGGCAGATTGTTGCGTGCGCTCTTTGAAATAGCGTTCAAGAAGAACTGGTCCTCATTGGCCAAGATCATCTTGAACCTCTGCAAAATGACAGAGAAACGCATGTGGATGACGAGCTCTCCTTTGAGACAGTTTGACTCCGTTCCAGCAGAAGTCATCCGGGCTACAGAAAGCTCCCATTTACCTTGGGTCAGCTACTTCCAATTGAGTGCTGAGGAGTTATCAGAAACCCTTAACTTTAGAGGAAGCAGTATGATTGCTTATGAGTTCTTGCAACGGTTCCCCAAGTTACAGCTAAGTTATTATTGCCAACCAATCACACGGACTTTGCTTCGTGTGCAGATAGAAGTTGTACCCAACTGGAAGTGGCTGACAAAGAACGGCACGTTCGAGCAGTTTTACATGTTGGTGGAGGATGTTGACGGAGAAAAGTTGATTCATCATGACACACTCACCATTCAGAAAAAGTACATTGGAAAGGATCATTTTGTTGAGTTCTTTGTGCCGATAGCAGACCCTCAGCCCCCAAATTACTTTGTCACGTTTGTTAACACTCGTTGGCTTCATTCAGAGTGGACCATTCCTCTACAACTTACGGAAATCAAGCTTCCAAAGAAGTTTCCTAGTCATACGGAGATTGTCAATTTGCAGAATATTCCTACACTGTCCTTAGACGAGGGATTTGTTGATTTATTTGACTTTACCCACTTCAACAAATTACAAACACAGTGTTTTCCAACATTGTATAACACCAATGAAAACACGTTCGTTGGAATGGCCAAAGGATCGGGCAAAACAGTGTGTGCAGAGTTGGCCATTTTAAACCACTGGCGCCAGAACAAAGGAAGAATCGTGTACTTGAACCCACTGCAAGCCCAAGTAGATAAACTTACTAAAGTGTGGACCAAGAAGTTTAAGAATGTCACCGAGTCCGGCAAGACGGTTGCCAAATTTACTGGCGAAACCACGTCAGATATAGCCTTGTTGGGATCCAACCATTTGATTCTTGCAACACCTAAGCAGTTCCAGGTGCTTACAAAACGGTGGAGACAGAGAAAGGTACTTCACGCTGTTGAGTTACTTATTAGTGATGATATACACACAATGGGCACTTCACTTGATGGTGCTATTTATGAGGTTTTGATGTCACGGATGCGGTTGGCTAGCGCTCAGTTCGGATCAGAAATGCGGATTGTTGCGTTGAGTTCTCCCGTTTCCAACGGTAGGGACATTGGAGACTGGTTGGGTGCTAGTGCCCAGCATGTGTTCAACTTTGCTCCCCTGCAGAGGTTCAAGCGGATTTCCGAGGTTCGCATTCAAGGGTTTGCGCTTGATCATCAGTCACTGTACACGCCAGCCATGGCCAGCCAAACGCTTTCTGAAATCCAGAAACTGCGTGATAACGTGGTGGTATTCTTGCCAAACAGAAAACAACTTGTGGAGTTTGGAGGGCAGGTGATCGAGTCCAACGCCAGCTTGCTTCGAGTACCGGAAGAGGAAATCGAAAAGTACTTGGAAAAGGTGAATGACAATGTGTTGCGGGAGTTCTTAAGAAGCGGTGTGGCATATTTGTATCCAGCCATGCACCACATAGATAAGTTGGTTGTGGAAAGACTCTTTGAGAGTGGAGCAGTGCCTGTGCTTCTCTCAAGTATCAAATCGTGTTACGAAACACCCCAAGCCGCATATGTGATTCTACTTGGCAATTCCGAGTACGATGGCAAGGAGCACCGGTTTGTGGACTACTCAATCAACGAAATCAACGAGGTGTTGGGGTGCTGTGTGAGCGACAGTGAACTGAAAGTGTTGCTACTTGTCAGCGAAGCCAAGCTTGCCTTCTATAATAAGTTTGTGAACGAAGCAATTCCTATCGAAAGTTACTTGAATGTGTCACTCCAGGACTACTTCATGGATGAAATCAGTGCACGCAACTTCAAGTCCAAACAGGACATTGTGGATTGGCTCACATACACGTACTTTTACCGCCGGATCCAGTTCAACCCTAGTTTCTACGATGTCAAGGACGTTTCGCACTTGGGGATCTCCGAGTATCTCTCTGAGTTGATTGAGAACAGCGTGAAGGAGTTGGAGGAAGCGGAGCTAGCCGACGTGGAGCAGGACGAGGACGAGGACGACGTCATTGGCCCCGTCAACACCACGATGATTGCGTCACACTACAACGTGGCGTTCCTCACGATGAAAAACCTCATGCGTCTCACCAACAAAACCCGAATCAAGGCCATCTTGGAGTTGCTAAGCAACTCGGCCGAGTTCGAGCACATTCCCGTGCGCATGGGCGAGGAGTACACACTCCGCCGCATCTACGAAAAGCTCCCGGTCAAGTTGAACGAGGCCGACTACGAATCGCCCTTCTTCAAGACGTTTGTCTTGTTGCAGGCGCACTTTTCCAGGGTAAAGTTGAATAGCGACTTGAAACAGGACCAAAAGGATGTGTTGGAGAAGATCTTGCCGTTGGTATATGCGTGTATCGATGTTCTCTCGAGTGAGGGCCACCTAAACGCTATTCAGGTCATGCAGTTGTCCCAAATGATTGTCCAGGGCGTATGGAACAACGAGGATTCCGCCTTGAAGCAGATTCCTTATTTCACAGACGAGATTTTGGCCAGATGCAAAAAACACAACGTTGAAACGGTCTACGACATCATGTCATTGGAGGACGATGTTAGAGATGAAATCTTGCAGCTTGCCGAAGATGAGGATAAGTTGAATAGAATTGCCGAGTTCGTTAACAACTACCCAAACATCGACTTGAAGTATGAGATTGATTTGTCTGATCCTATTGTGGCCAATGAACCTAAACTGATAGTCATCACCTTGGAAAGAGACGAGGAGGCCGAAACCTTGTCTGTTGTCTCTGAGAGATATCCATTTGCCAAGAGCGAAGGCTGGTGGGTTGTTGTTGGTGATGTTGAGAAGAGACAACTATATGGTATTAAAAAGGCCACCATTCGCGAGGAATCCCAAGACGTCACTATCGAGTTCAGCGTACCAACTACTGGAAAACAGATGTTGACGGTTTGGTGTATGTGTGATTCTTATTTGGATGCCGATAAGGAGGTTACGTTTGAGGTTGATGTTGTATGATTGGTAATGGCTTCGGTAAAATGGCTGCAAGTTTGGAGTGGTCTAATTATTAAGTATACTATTAAGTATTTTTGAGTATAATATTGAGTAGTATATTAATTAAATATTGAGTTGTATATTAATTAAACATGAGTAGTACATTAATTAAACAGTGAGTATAGTATATTAATTAAACAGTGAGTTGTTAGGGACAAGAGGTACTAATACCTTATGTCAGCTTCCCTAGGTTACTATAGGAGGATATGCCAAGATAAGAGCCTTATCTCGCACAGCCATCGGGAGATTAACGGCCCGAACTAAATATTTGCATCCAAGTGGAATTGCAAATGTTTCACTTAGAAATGAGGTTTTGGAACCGGAAAGTATATAAAGAGCTGAAATAGAATAGTAAAGAAGAAGGGAAAAGCTACTAACGGTTTAACAAATACACAACGTGTTCCACACATAAAAACCACTCACACTAAAACAATCTAAGCTAAGTAACAAAACTAATGCCTAACACCCTTGTTATAAGCAACATATCTTTATATGACTGTATATTGTGTTTATGATGACTACTTGATTCGTTCATAATACTCACAGTGCTAGTATTACTCCCAATCCACGTATTCATAACATTTGCATTTGCAATGGCTATTAATTTGCAATGGCTATTCATTTGCAATGGCTATTCATTTGCAATGGCTATTCATTTGCAATGGCTATTCATTTGCAATGGCTATTCATTTGCAATTCATTTGCAATTCATTTGCAATGGTTGCGATATTCGGAGTGTTCAATCTAATTCCGTCATACTTCATTCCAATACAATTTCTCCACTATATCAGAATATCATCTACCCAAAAAATCATCTAATCTTCTATACTCACCACCTCCTAACCCCATTCATTCTCAACGAATCATTCTCAACGAATCATTCTCAACTAATCATTCTCAACAACTCATCCTCAACAACTCATCCTCAACAACTCATTCTCAATAACTCATTCTCCGGCTCGCTTGAGATGGTTTTCAAATCACATGACCAAGACTCATAATTTTCAACAACATGGCATCCAACAGCTCCAATGTATTGAGCCCATACATTAAGTCGCTCATGATGGAACCACCCAACTTCACGCCCGGGGACCTTGCCACGGTCTTAAAATGCATTTTCCGAGGAATCCCCAGTGACATCCAAACTGCAGCATTTCTCACAGCATTGAGAATGAAAGGCTTGGACCAGGAACCCGATTTCATTGCAGCTGCAGTCAACACAGTGTTGCAGTTTTCCAAGCTCATTGATCCGGAGTTGGTGTCGTCCAGTGGGTACATTGACATTGTAGGAACCGGTGGAGATGGCCAGAACACCTTCAATGTGTCTACCTCATCTGCGATCGTGGCTGCCGGAATGGGCTTGCCTGTGTGTAAGCATGGCGGAAAGGCCTCGACATCTACTTCAGGGTCCGGAGACTTGTTGAAGGCCTTGGGAGTGGACTTGATGAACGTTAACGACGACACCACGCCGGAGATCTTGAAGCACACCAGCTTCTGTTTCCTCTTTGCTCCCGCGTTCCACCCAGCGATGGGGAAGGTTGCGCCGATCCGGAGCCAATTGGGCTTGCCCACGATCTTCAACATATTGGGGCCATTAATCAACCCGATTCCATTGAGCTCGCGTATCTTGGGAGTGTACAGCGAGAAATTGGGCGAGTCTTACGCCAATGCCGCCTCCATCCTCGCCAAGGAAAACAAGGTGCACAAGGCCACCATGGTGGTCTACGGCCATGTGGGTCTTGACGAAATCTCCCCAATCGGCCCGACCAGATACTGGTGGATCGATGCGTCCGGCAACATCTCCAAGGGAATTATCACGCCCAAGGACTTTGACCTTCCTGAACACGACCTTTCCAAGGTCAAGTCCGGTACTCCTCAGGAAAATGCAAAGGTGTTGTTGCATATCTTGAGACAGGATTCCGATGAATATAAGATCAGTTCCAACTACCCAAACCATCCGTTGGTTGATTATATTTTGATGAACACTGCTGCTTTGGCTGTGGTTAGTGGAATTGCGGATGATTGGGTTCATGGGGTCAAGTTGGCTAAAGAGTCGATTGTGAGTGGTGCTGCTTTGAAGAGCTTAGAGGATTTTAAGAGCGCTGTGCAGAATTTGCAGACGAGTTGATTCAGTCTATCTAAAGTGTATAATATATCTAAGAGATTATATTTAAAAGAATGTGAATGTAAATGTGTGTTGGGACTAGAGGTTAATGATGGTGAGCTTCCCGGTTATGATAGTTGGAAAGAATAGAGTCTATTGAACATTAATTGGCTATTTGGACTACAAAGATAAAAAGGTTACAATTGAGACTGTATCCGATACAGAGTCTGGACTAATTGCATCCAAAACAGGATTGGATACCAAAGTCGAGGGACGGTTGGGCGAAAAGAATAGAGGTGATATAGAATGGTATAGAGGGAGGGAAAAATGCGTATTGTTCTAATACATAACGTGTTTGTCAAATAAAACCTTTTGTTAAAGCAATCAAAGTTACTCAACAAACGTTTAAAGTAGTTAGGATATTATCATATAGAAGAGAGAATAAGAAGAGAATTGATGGAGAATTGATGGAGAATTGATGGAGAATTGATGGAGAATGAGAAGAGAGAATGAGAAGAGAGAATTAGAAGAGAGAATTAGAAGAGAGAATTAGAAGAGAGAATTAGAATATAGAATTAGAATATAGAATTACAATACATCGATGATTCTATTTGTTCCCTTAAAAATTAAATCCAAACAATTACCTTTTACTGTTTATTGTTCGTTTTTAATCATTCATTGATGATTGAATAGATAAATTTATAGATGTAAATCTGCTGATGAAAATCGAGTATAGTAATTTGTGAGAAGCGGAAATGAGTGCGGCGAGAGAATAGCGAGCATTCAAATTCTAGCACCATAAATATCAAATATGATAACGATAATATCACGAGCATTCAGTGTGTCAGCAGTTCCCTCTGAAAATAGTTCCTCTAAAGAGTTCTCTTAAATAGCTTCCTGAAGTATAGTTCCTGAGTCCTCTATAAATACCTTCCTCTCAGCTCTATCTACAGAGTCTTTAAATAACATCTCCTTCTCTCTAAAAACACATGATAGACATCTCGCTCAACCTCACTAATTTTAATACGCGAATTTTCTCATCATTAAATACGCGTAACAACAACATGTTCTCCAGAAAGCTAATATCAACGCCCCAGAAACGACCCAACGCAGGTAAACATGAGTTCACACCAATAGGAAACCGGTCCAAATCAAGCATTGAAAACCGGAGCCAAAATGGCATCGACAACGACACAGCAATCACAGGAAGAACACTCTTCAAACCCATGCCTGAAGACTCAGACATCTTTGACAACACAGCTAACGAAAACACATTTGACATGACCGACGAGCTTGAGCCTACTAAGGGCTCACGGTACGCCTCGGCCCATCCACAACGAATATACACCAACAAGGAGTTCATCTCAGGAACGTCCTCGATCAAAGAACAAGAAGACCGAATCCGGCAATTGGATGCAGAAAATTACCGACTCAAGCTTTCGGTGGCGTCCATGCAGCGTCTTCTCAGTGATACGCCAGACGACCACCGTCGTTTGATGGCAGAAAACGTCAACTTGAAGGCAGAGTACGAGCTTATTATCCAGAAACTCCGTGATCTCGAAGATGTAAATGATGACTTGCATGAGAAACTCCAGAGTGCAATCACACAGGACGAACGGCTGGACCTCGAGAAGGCGATTGCTCAGAAGGATGAGGAGTTAGCCCAGTACAGGCTGCAGGTGCAGAGTCTGGAGCCTGACAAGGTGCGTGAATTGCAGCAGGAGCTTGAAGAGGTTCGGGAATACATGAGAATGGAGCTTGATGAGGCGGCACGTTCCAGCAGAGAGTTGAGGGACCAAGTGGATGAGCTTTTGGAGAAGAATGGCGACCTCAAGAGGCGGCTTGAGCGAAATGGAGATCTTGAGGTGCGTTTCACAGAGGTGTCGCGGGCGAAGGATGGGATGGAAGGAGATCTCGACGAGCTTACTTCGATCAACAGGGATCTTAGCAGGCGCGTTGATGAGCTTGTATCTGAAAATAGAGATCTCAGCCGGCGTCTTGAAGATATTTCGATGGAGAATAAAGAACTCCATACCCGTCTTGATGAGGTTTCTATGGCTAATAAGGATCTTAGCCGTCAAGTGAATGACAGTCTCATACAAAGAGAGAACGATGAACATGAACGGTTGAGGGTTGAAAATGAACGGTTGGGTGCTGAGAATGAAAGAGTTAGAAGAGAGGGTGAAAGTATTAGAAGAGAGTATGAAAAGGCTCGAAGGGAGATTATAGATGTTGTTGATGAGAATGAAAAGATTCGGAACATCCACGATGAAAAGAAGATTCGGAACCTCCAAGATGAAAATGAAAAGATTCGGAACCTCCAAGATGAAAATAAGATTCGGAACCTCCAAGATGAAAAGAAGATTCGGAACCTCCAAGATGAAAATGAAAAGTTACACCGGGATTTATCCACCCTCCAGAATGATTATGAAAGAATGTATCATGAAAACCAAAAAATCCTCCGGAAAAGAATCAACCCAGATCGTCTCCAGGATGAGAAAATCCAGCTGCTTGAAAAACAGATTGAATCTTTAAAGTATGAAAACAAAAAGCTTGCTGAGTCGCGTTCATTGCTGGATGAGTGGAAACACAAGTACCACGCTCTTCAAAAGGAACTTGACTCGGTTTCATCCCGCAAGGACCAGAAACTTGCAGATTTGCAAAGTCAAGTCAATCAGCGTGTGAAAGATGCAGAAGAATTGAGATACCAGCTTGAACGTAAAGAGGATGAAATTCAGGACCACAACTACAATCAAGACCGCACGGCTGCAAAACTCCAAGGAGAAATCGATTTCCTAGAAGAAGAATTAAGTCACAAGAATGAATTAATTAATAAGCTATCTAACAACAGAAACACAGATTCTCAATTCGAGTTGCGGAACAAAAAGCTTACCGAGGAGATCCGTGAACTTAACCGCGTGGTGGAGTCGTTGAAACACAAGGCACACAATAGCACCAAGGACGTCTCCTTGAGAAGAGAGCTTGCGGATTCCAACAGCCAGATCAGTTTGTTGAAAAACCAGTTGAATGAAAGTGAGTTTATCATCTCGGACTTGAAGCAAGAGATTCGCACTTTGAACAGGGCGGTGGAGACTCGCAGAGACCCTGGAAAGGGTGACGTTACCGACGTCAAACTTCATGGATTGGAGCGTGAAATCTCGTCCTTGCAATCAGAGAATAATGAGCTCCAACGTGAAAACAAGAAGCTTCGCAACAGCGAGTTCCAGATCAAGAAGCTTGAGCGGCTTCTCAACAGCAGTGAGATTGAGCTCGAAGTGAACGAATTGTTGGCTGCAAATGACGAGTTGAAGGAGTTGCTTGAGAGGTACGCCAAAACAATGGAGGAGGTTGATGCGAGAAGTGTGCATGTGTTGGAGGATGAATTGCGGTCGAAGGAATCCTTAATTAGAAGGTTGCAGGATAGTGGCAGCACAAGGGAGGTGCGTAGGTTGGAGGATGAATTGAGATCAAAGGAAGATTTCATTAGAAGGCTTCAAAATGACAGTACCTCCAGAGACGTGTACCGTTTGGAAGAGGAATTAAAGGTGAAGGAAAATATTATCAGAAGATTGCAAAGCAATGGAACGAACGACGTCAAAGTGAGTATTTTGGAAGAACAACTCAAAGACAAGGAAGCCGTTATTCGTCGTTTAGAATCAGAGTCTCGGGTTGGCGACACCATGAAAATCCAAAAGTTGGAGTTTGAGATCGAAACCTCCAGCCGACTCCACAAAATGCAGATTGACCAGTTCAATTCGAAAATCAGCATGCTTGAGAAGTCAGCGAAAGTCGACGATAACAGCGCCATTAAAAGCTTGCTCGAGGCACAGCTTCTGGAGGCCACCAAACTTAGCAACGAGCTTTCCAAGCTGTTGGCAGACTCCAACACTACAAGCTCCATGTTGGAAGAGAAGGTGGACAAATTGGAAAAGGAAAACGCCCAATTGCTCTCCATCTCTCTGGACTTCAATACAAACAGTGGTGCAGAGAAGACCGCCATGCAAAGCAGAATCAAAGAATTAACCCATGACTTGCTCAAAGTCACAGGCCATTGCAAGAAGTTGGCAGACAAGGTAAACCAACTCACTAACAAACACGTTCTTGACGACAAGTTCAGCCGACTCA
Organism: Kodamaea fungicola; assembly: GCA_030560575.1. NCBI lineage: Eukaryota > Fungi > Ascomycota > Pichiomycetes > Serinales > Debaryomycetaceae > Kodamaea > Kodamaea fungicola. Next base: position 202,665 of record JAKTTX010000007.1, on the reverse strand, counting down.
GTATCTCAGGCGACACCAAACTCAAAACAGAAAACTCCGTTTTGCAGCTGAAATTACAACAGTTGCAGACCAAATTGAATCGGTCAGGCAATGTCACATTAGAAAACGAAGTCACCTACTATAAGGCTAAATTGCACGACTTCAACATGAAGTGTAACGACTTGCAAATGATATATTCCTTCACCATCGACTCCATCAAGAACTCCAACCAGCTCATCAAAAATGATATCAATAAGTTGATTGAAGTGGGGGTGTACCCCGACTACTCCTTGATGCACTTGAAGAAACTAAGAAGGGGTGTTCCAATCACATTCAAGGCTTTAGCCAACTTCGTGTTGGCTGCCGTGCGAATTAAAAGACGCTTTGAAAGAGCTGAGAGGAGGAAAATGAAGTTGATTGAGTTGAAGACTGAAATTGAAACGGCCCGTTTTGTTTAACTTCTGTATTATATGTATTATATGTATTATATGCAATTATAGATCTTACATCTCGCTAAGTTCTAGAACAAATATGAAAAAAATCCAAGGGAAACGCCATTTCCTATTTTTCATCAGGGTTCATAAAAACAAGCAATGTCTGTAATATTTTTGTATTTTAGAGTACAATCCTACCTCATTATCCTTGTTATCGGGGTTTGGAAATTCTTGTCAGTAGAAGGCTGTCTTGTCCTACCAATTCTCGGAGTTTGAAACAGAGCGTTCGCCGAAACGGGTTGAGACAGAACATTCTGAGTATGCATGCTTGATCGTATGTTCACAAAGGTATTGTTACCCGCCATCAAGTCCGAAGTAGAGTTGATGGAAATATCTCCGTGGTGCATCATACTATCATTGACATCCATGGACAACATCAATTCCATCTCGTTCTTGACATACCCGTTGGCCAAGAACGTGGCGATGTTAATGGGCGACGTCTCCATGTCCAAGTCCCTACTGTCGTCATCATCCTCAAACGTGTTTGGTGGAGGCTTGTTGTAGATTGGTTTTAGTATTGTTTTATCAGTGAGTGCATTAAGCGGGCTCAGCTCGTCCAAGAATTTCTCAAATATCCCCAAGTCATTCCACACTCTGTCTTTTAGCAACTTTCGGTTCTTGTATAGTTTTGCGCCAAAGGTTGCCAGTGAAACCGCAAGCGAGCCGTCATCGTCATCATCAAGCATTTGCGGAAAGAGCTCCGCTGTGGCTTCAAATAGAGTATTTGTATCGATGTCATCGAATGGTATGGAGTCGTTTTTCCACCGTTCTATATGAAGAACCTGGTTAGGATCATCCATATGAACATATGAAAAGATGGAGTCTCTAGTCATGTTAATTTTTCTATCAATGGAGAATGCGAAAAATGGTGTTGCGATACTTTTATTTAGTTGAAGTGAGTACTTTATCCTGTGGTTTTATGTGTATGTATAGTATACATTCTTATCATAACTATATACTTTATACTTTTGATATATTTTATAAGTATACTTTTCAAATGATTCTCTTTTTTCATTCATTTTCATCTGTTTATTTTCATTCATTTTCATCTGTTTATTTTCATTCTCTTTATTTTCATTCTCTTTATTTTCATTCTCATTCATTTTCATTCTCACTCATTTTCATTCTCTTTCATTTTCATTCTTTCGTTTCCATTCTTTCATTTCCATTCTTTCATTTTCATTCTTTCATCTCCATTCTTTCATCTCCATTCTTTCATTTCCATTCTCTTTGAATAATCTTCTTAATCTATAATTTATATAATACCCTCTACGCCTCCCATCCTCATCTACATCAAATCATTAGATATTTATTGGACACAAAACCCGGGCTCATAATGATTCGCAGCCTAACTCATGGCAACCTCAAAAACCGGAGTTGTTCTCTTAACCTCCCATTCAAGATAGCTTGGAACGTATCTCAGCTCTCCATTCTCATAATACACATACATATCAGTAAAGTCCGGGTCCTTATATACAAATCTAACAGCAACAGGACCGATTGTACAAAGATTGATGAAGCGTTCATAGTCAGACGCGTTAGAAAACCTCCAATAGTCTGGAGGGTTTGAGTTGGTAGGCTTATAGGTGTAATTGTCAAAGGACGAATCCAGAACGCGTTTAAGATCAATGTCAATTCCTCTGGTATCGTCGCTAGTCAAAGGAAACAATTCATCATCACTGGTGTATTCGTCAGAAAGCACCGAGTGGTATTGGATGGTTTCTTGAGAGAAATCTTGAGACATATGGAAGATACCTTGGGACATGGATAAAGGTTAAAGATAATTTATACACTTGGATTGCCACTTTTGAAAGAAAAGTATGCGCACATAACCGCATTGTGTTGCCGTTGTTGCCATGCGAAAACCAGGCAACAAAGCGGTTGCATGGTGATTTGCGAATATAATATTTCGGATTTTTCATTGTCTACTAGATTATTTATCATTCCATTATACATTCTTATGCAGTGGTGGCAACCTCGCACATACTTTCAAATAACGTAGGTTTCTGCTTCAATATCTTCTTATCGTAATCGGAAGACTTGACTAGTTTGAAAGCACCAGTCCCGATACTCATCGTTTGTCCCAAAATAATACATTCGGACACCCCTTCAATCTTATCATTCTTCATGAAAAATGCAGCGTCAAACAAGTGATCGGTGGTCTTTTCGAAAGAGGCCAATTGCAAAACAGAATCTCTCATCTTACTCAACCCGAATCTTGTAATACCCAACACCTCTCCCTTGTAGGTCATGACGTCACCCAACAATTGGATATGACGAGGATCCACGCTCATACCGTGATTACTCATGGTGTAGTCAATTTCCTTGATGATGGCGGATCGAGCAGCCTCAATACCAAGCACCTCGGCCACTTCCAAGACGTGGTTGGTGGTGGTCTTCATACCAATCACACCGTCAGTGCTCATGACGTCCTTCAACCCGTACCCTTCAACCAACAACTCCTTCTTCCCGTCATTCTTAATGTTAATAACGGCTCTCATGATGTTAGGCAACCCCTTGATCACAACGCTGGGCAACAATCTCTTCAATTGCTGCATTCTGAAGAATAACGTGTTTGTGTTGTCAGTGGTGCTCTTAAGACTTTCAGTCTTAGTTTCTCTCAATGTGACCAAAACGTTGATTCTGTTTTTACCGGAAACAGAGACATCACCAGCCAAAATCTTGAGCTTTGGAGCTTTGACAATTGCACGAGCAATGCCATCGATATCCAACTCCAACTGTAATTTTTCAATGGTATCCAAGTCCACCTTGATACTCAAGTATGCCATGTTGTTTTTGTAGACGTCTTCAATGAAAAATGCAACATCCTCCAACAACGTCTTTTCGATTCTACCCTTTACCACACGTGCGGCGATTTCGTCGTCCTCGTTCACCAAAACACAGTTGATGATCGGAGTGGAAATGGTTTTGGAAGCATTGATGATTTCTTTAATACGAGGAACACCCAACGTAACGTTCATACTGGCCACACCTGCAAAGTGGAAAGTCTTCAACGTCATCTGCGTACCCGGCTCACCAATGGACTGTGCACCAATGGCCCCAACAGCAGTACCTGGCTCGACCTTGGCTCTGGTGTATTTATACAAACACTGTTCCAAGAACTTCTCAACCGACTTGGAAGAAATCTTCAAAAGCTGATTAACTGCGGTAAGACACAGGGTGTCATCTTGAGGAAATTCCTCCATAGGTTCGGTGAAATATGCCTTCAACGATTTATGCTCTCTGATTTTGGCCAACTGTTCGGCCTTTTCACAAACGAAATCTCTAATGGACTTGTAGAACTCTCTTTCGGCATCATTCTGGTCGATGTATTCGATTTTGTCGAAATCCTTTGGCTCCAAAACATTGCCCAAGTTATCTAATCTCACCAATTTATTTTCCAATGGCTGCAAAATGCTGTCAACCAAGTTGACGATTTCGTAAGGAAGTAATCCTCTTTGTTTGATATCAAAGGTGATATTGAAGGAATGGTCCCATTGTCTTTTGAAGTTGACTGGCTTGGCGTCACCCTCCATGTCAAATGGATCCAACCCATCTCCACCGTATGTGAACTGCACAATACCGTTGGAAGAGTTACGCACGGTGTTATCGTACTGTGCGGACAAGTCTTCTAACGACTTCATCAATCTTCTGGACATATACCCTGTTTCGGCAGTCTTGACAGCGGTATCAACCAACCCTTCTCTCCCGGAAATGGCGTGGAAAAGGAACTCAGGAGGAGTTAACCCACTGAAGAAGGAGTTTCTCACAAACCCCTTGGACTGAGGAGTCTTGGAGTTTTTCGAAAAGTGTGGTAAAGATCTGTCTTGGAACCCATCAGGAACACGGTTACCCGAAATAATCTGTTGTCCGACAACCGCCACCATCTGGGACACGTTCAAGGTGGAACCCTTGGAGCCACAGGTTGCCATGATCAATGGGGCGTTAAGGGGATCCAACTCATTAATACACACATCCCCCACTTCCGATCTAACCTTGGAAAGAAGACCCGAGATCTTGGCTTCCAACGTTTGTTCTTCGTCACAGCCGGGCTGTGTTTCCAACTTGCCTCTGTTGTACAAGTCAATCAACTGGTCACACTTCAAGTATGCTTGTTCGACAATCAATTCCTTGGTCAGCTTCAACTCCTCACCTGGTGTGACATCATTGATACCAATGGAAAACCCACGGTTACCCAAAAATCTGGCACAGAGCTTGGCCATTCGGTTCATGGCGGTGGCGGCAGCCTCTGGACCATAATCTCTCAAGATGGTATAAAACACAGAGTGCTTTTTACCGTCACCCAAAGTGGATTTGTCCATCACACCACTCAAAATCTTGGACCCCCTGATCACAACCCACCCGTCATTAGGAGACATTTCGGGTGGCAAGTTACCTGCTGGTGCAATGTACTTTGTGTTCTTAGCATCCAAGTTAATGACAACGTTGGATTTGTTGTTTGGCTTGATCAACAACGAGAAAACTTGTTTACCAGTCCACAACATGACCGGCTTGAAGATGGAAGGAGGAGGAATATCGAACTGAACGTTGGCATCCGACATCATACTCAATAATTGAACCAAACTGGCTCTATCAAAGAAAGAATCCTTGTGGGAAATCAAGTATGAGCCGGTGATGAAATCCTGAGTGGCTGCAATGATTGGTTCACCGGACTTTGGAGTAAGCAAGTTGTTCTTGACACCCATCAAATTAATGGCTTCCGCTCTAGCTTCTTCTGTTTGTGGAACGTGCAAGTTCATTTCATCGCCATCAAAATCCGCATTATACGGCGTGCAAACACACTCATTCAATCTGAAGGTTCTCCATGGTCGGATCTTGGCATAATGGGACAAAATCGACAATCTGTGCAAAGATGGCTGTCTGTTGAACAACACAACATCACCATCTTCAATGTGTCTCTCGACAATATCACCAACCTGCAAGTTCTTGGCGAGTTTCACACGGTCACCAAAACGCAAGTTACGTTTGGCAAGCTCGTTTTGTTTCATAAGATAGTTGGCTCCTGGGTGGACATCTGGACCAGTCAAAATCAACTGTTGTAACTTCTTACGGTTATAACGCGTACACATTTCTGGGTATGTCAACACCTTGGCCACTCTATCTGGAACTGCAACTTCATCAATCTTCAAATTTGGATCTGGGGAAATAACAGTTCTACCTGAAAAGTCCACTCTCTTACCAGACAAGTTGCCTCTGAAACGACCCTGCTTACCCTTGAGTCTTTGACAGAACCCTCTAATAGGCTTTGCAGATTTGGAGCCACCTCCAGAGTTACCTGGCAATAGGGCAGGATTAGCGGAGTCGGAATTAATGTACATGGCCACAGACAACTGCAAGTAGTCCCATTGTTCCATCAAGTTATTGATGGAGATTCCCTTTTCAATACCAGCCTTGATGAGGGTGGAGGTCCAGACAATTTCAGTCAATTTAACAGTCAAATCATCTTCGTTGGACTGTGCATCCATCATCACCGATGGTCTGATACAAACAGGTGGCGCTGGCAAGTATCTCCAGATGTACATTTCCGGTCTACCTCCTCGGGCTGGGTCAATTCCAAGCAATTCGCAGTCCAGTGGAGTGATCTGCTTGAACAAATTGAGGGTTTTTAATGGGTTCAAATCATCATTGACTCTTTTGGCAAACTTTTCCAATTCTGGGTTACGCAGAAAGACCTCTTCGAACTCTTTGTCCCAGATCTCCTTTTCCGGGGTTGGTTTCTTTCCAATCCAGCGGAATGTGTCATGGATTATCTTAAGTGCTGCAGGACCTGCGCCGCTAGCAGCCTTTTTAACAACACCATTCACATGGTTACACTTTAAACATCTTCTTTGTTTTTTACATTGATCCACAATCTTCTTCAAGATCTTCATTCTTCTCAAGTTATCGATGCTTGGACGACGCAACTCACTTAAAAACTGACGTTTGCTTTGTTCATCAAGCAAAACTGACGAACAGTTCTTACAAATACACTGTAAAACCAGAATGATTGATTTGAAGTATCCAACATGAAATACTGGAAGCGCTAGCTTGACGTGTCCAAAGTGACCATGGCACAGTGCAAGGTTTCCATGGCACGTAGCACATTCACTTGAATTAGCCGAAATCCCCATTCTTGTATCTAAAGCTCCACTCTCCTTGGGTGCTCTGTTCTTCTCCAAGTCATAAAGGTCACGGGTCTGAACTTCCACCTCGGATTGTGCGACAATATCCTTGGCTGTAAGGGCCCCGAACTCGAGGCCTTTGATACACTTGGGTGCAATATCAACGACTACGTCCTTCATGCCTGGGTTAATCATCTCAAATCGAGAAAAAAAGTGATGTGGTGGTCACGTGGTTCCACAAAAACGAACGGCCTCACAAAGGGCTTACAAATGGCTCACAAACGAGGAAACAAGCGTTTGTGAGTTTATAAGTTTATGTTATTATATATGTGTTAGTCTATCGTAGTATAATTTATTATTCTATTGTAGTGTAATTTATTATTCTATCGTAGTGTAATTTATTAGTCTATCGTAGTATAATTTATTGTTCTATCGTAGTATAATTTATTAGTATATCGTAATATTTTATATTTATTAGTCATTCGTAGTATTATGTCATTGTATTCTATATTTATATTCTATATGTATCAGGCTATTGTTTGTAGTTTAAAAACCTCTACAATCATCAAATATTACATCCAGATCATTCATGAGTCAATCGATGAGTCAATTCAAATCTGTAAGCCAATTCAATATCCATGTTAACCATCTACTTTACAAAAATTCAATCAAGTTGGAATTCGGTTGCAAATTTTATAAAATATTAGCGAAATTACGAAAATACGATAATACGAATAAGTGAAGTTTATTGTGTAATTCTAATTCATACCGGGTAGATTGATAATGAACAGAGAGGAAGTGTTCATATTTTAAAAACATTATAAAAATTTCGAAATTGTATCTTCTTGGGTATGGGGCGAATTCTTGTTGGCTTGTACACTTGTGTTTAATAATTCATCACTAATCCTTCAATATGTTATTTACTCTTAATTATTCACCCTTTATTATTCACCCTTTATTAGTCACCCTTTAATATTCACCCTTTACTATTCATCCTTCATATCTCTCGTTTCATTGCCCTCCCTTCGGATACATGACTTTGGGTACATTTTGATCACGTTACCAAATATAAAAAAAAGTGGCAACAACATGAGTGAACAAGAAGAAAAGAAGATTGTCAAGACATTAGAAGAAGACGATGAGTTCGAAGACTTTCCAGAAGAAGGCCAATGGGGAAACACGCCGGGAAATACTGTCGACCCAACCAGCCTCTGGGAGGAAGACTGGGACGACGAAGACAACCAAGACGAGTTTTCGCAGAGATTGAGAGATGAATTGAAAAAGTCGCAAAAGTAGTGTATTATACGTGTTATGAGGAGTTTATATTGTAATGCATGGGTCCCATAGTTTTTGTAGGTTTGAGTGACAAGTGAGTTTGATTAGAAGGTGAGTTTGATTAGAAGGTGAGTTTGATTAGAAGGTGAGTTTGATTAGAAGGTGAGTTTGATTAGAAGGTGAGTTTGATTAGAAGGTGAGTTTGATTGAAACGGTGAGTGACCGATGTTTAAGCTTAAATCCAACAATTTGTTAAGAAAGCTTGCACTAAAACATTAAAAAGCTTGATACAAAAAGTTTGGATCAAATTTGAATCACTAGTGATTTGTGATGTGAATGCAAGTTTATTGTATCTTGGAAATGGAATGAGTGATCGGAAATACACTAGTTTTAAGCAAATTGACATGCAATTAAGTTGTGAAAAGATGTTATCTAAGAAATGGATTTCGAATGTCACTCGAAGGCATAGATATGACTAAATTCATGGATACACTTGCAAAAGCGCGAATCGAATAATTCATGAATATAGTAATATAATACAGTAATATAATACAGTAATATAATACAGTAATATAATACAGTAATATAATACAGTAATATAATACAGTAATATAATACAGTAATATAATACAGTAATATAATACAGTAATATAATACAGTAATATAATACAGTAATATAATACAGTAATATGAATACAGTACAGAATATGAATACAGTAATATAATACAGTAATATGAATACATTAATGTACGAATAAGTCAAGAATACACATAGAAACATATGCACTCACTTTCATGATTCTTTTATGGTTCATTACGTTAGAGCCACAAATATACTCACAAATACACTCACAATACACTACGAATACTCTAACTATCCGTTCGCGTTCGTGATTCGTTCGTGATTCGTTCCATTCATTCATGATTCGTTTGTGTATTTGCTCGTAACTATGCATAAAAATTTACCAGCTTCAGCTTCCTAGCCTGAACCTCCCCAATAGCCTCAACAAAATCCTCATGCTTAATACTCGACTTCCCATTCCTCAATGCAATCATGCCAGCCTCAACAGTCACCGCCTTCAACTGAGCACCATTGAACTCATCAGTCAGTCTAGCCAATTCTCTCCAATTAACCGAATTATTGTCCGAGTTTAACTTTCTAGCATGAATCTTTAAAACCAGTTCTCTGGCCTCCTCACTAGGAAGAGGAAATTCAATCTTTCTGTCCAATCTACCCGATCTCAAAAGTGCAGGATCCAAAGTGTCGACTCTATTTGTGGCAGCAAGTACCTTAACCCTGTCGTCAGAACCAAACCCATCCAACTGGTTTAATAACTCCAACATGGTTCTTTGGACCTCTCTGTCACCCGACTTATCGGAGTCGAATCTCTTTGTTCCAATTGCATCCAACTCATCGATGAAAATAATCGTGGGGGCCTTTTCCTTGGCCAACGCAAACGCATCTCTCACCAACTTGGCACCATCGCCAATGAACATCTGCACCAACTGCGGGGCTGCCAACTTCAAAAAGGTGGCTCCGGATTGCGCGGCACACGCACGAGCAAGCAAGGTCTTTCCTGTACCCGGCGGCCCATACATCAAAGCACCCTTGGGTGGCTTGATGCCCAACTTCTTGAACTTCTCCGCCTGTTTCATGGGCAAAACCACCGCCTCAATCAACTCCTCAATCTGTTTATCCAAACCACCAATGTCGGAGTAATCCTCTGTGGGTTTTTCGTCCACCTCCATGGCCTTGACCCGCGAGTCGTACTCGCTGGGCAACGTGTCAAGAATCAAGTAGGACTCCTTGTTGACCCCGATCAAGTCATTGGGCTTTAATGTTGATGGATCAACCAACCCGATCATCGGCAAAAACACAGTTTGTCTGGTGGATGTCTTGATCACCGCCATCTTGCCAGTTCTGGTAGCATGTATGTCGATGTTAGCACCCTGTTCCACAGATTCCTTCTCGACATCAAGATCCAACAACTCTACCACATTGCCCACCAAGTACGGCAACTGCTTGTTGTTGTTGATCTTCTCCTGGTTGTCCTTGATTCTTTCTGTCATCACCGTCTTTTCATGGCTGAGACGTTGCCACTCCGAACGCATCACTTTAACCTCATTGTCAAGCAATTTCGTTCTGTTGATGATGTCCGAAGTCGAAGCCTGCAAGATTTCCTGGTCTATGAGCTCTCCCTTTTCTAAATCCTCTAATGTAGACATGTTGTTGTTGCCACTAAATTTGTCGGGTGGCCGCGACATCTCTAAAAAACGCACCACTCATGTCCCACTCAGAATTGACTACAGAAGAGTTTGACAACGTTAGACTGTTGGCATTGACTGGTATGTGTACGGTTTTATGTTTTTCCTACTAACCTCCCAGCTCGTTCGCGTGCTTATGCCCCGTACTCAAAGTTCCGTGTAGGTTGTGCTCTTGTGTGTTCGGATGGAACCATCTTTACTGGAGCCAACGTAGAAAATGCTAGCTACGGTGCTGGTGTCTGTGCTGAAAGAAACACCATCTGCCTGGCTGTTAGCGCGGGCCATACTGATTTCAAACTAATTGCCATTCTGGGCGATGATCCCGAGCCTGTGACCCCTTGTGGAATTTGCAGACAATTTATTCGGGAGTTTTCTGATAATTTGCCGGTCTACATGTTTAGCGATGAGAAGTTTGTAAGAACTGATTTGGCTGTCTTGTTACCAATGGGGTTCGGCCCAGATAACCTTAATTAGTTGGGGTGTTGTATTTTTTAGCAATCATGATAGCGTGATGTGGCGGTATTATTTAGATCCTGGAAAAATCGAACGATTAGTGGTTTGCATTGAAAATATAAGCATCATACGTTGCAAGTGGGTTGCAAGACAACAAACGAACAACAAACGAACAACAAACGAACCATGTGGGTTCGTGTTTTAGGTTGATTTATAAATACTTTGAACAGAAAACTCAGCATTAATAATATGTTATGATTGTTGTATAAAATAATACGAGAGAATACTAACTAGATTAAAATGTTATGCGTGAAGAATATTATTGGGAATTCAAAGAAATGGGAATCAAAAGAATATATGTTACCGAAAATATGAAAAAAGATTACTTCTACGTTACCGTTTATTCAATGTTATCGTGTACAATAACTCGTCGTCGTATCTGCACAATTATTTCTTCAGTATCATGTGATCTTGGATGGGTGCAAAAGATATTTTAGGAGACCGTTTAAGTGTAGGGGAAAACCATGATTATAGTGGTATTCAGACTGAGTGAGAAGGTGAGAAGTGAGTAGCAGACAAAGTTATCAATTCGATAGTTAACTGATGTATGAATTCACTTATGACTAAGAATTATAATCCATTGATGTACAAATGAACTTGGTAACAAACTACAAACTACAAACTAATGAACTACAAACTAATGAATTATAATCCAACAATGTACAAATGAACCCGGTAGCAAACTACAAACTAAAAACCCACTCACTAACTACCCACTCTCTAACCGCTCACTAACAACCCACTCACTAACAACCCACTCACTAACAACCCACTAAAAACACACTAAAAACACACTAAAAACATACTAAAAACACACTAAAAACCCACTCACTAAAATCACTCAAAAACTAACAAGCTAAAAACTAACTCACATCGTTCGTTAGTTTTAGTTCGTTAGTTTTTGAGTGGGTTTTTGAGTGGATTGTTAGTTTGTAAGCCGAGTGAAAATTCCGATGAAAAAAAAAACCATCATGTCAGTTTGTGCATCACCAAGTTGTGGAAAAGATACCAGCTCCACACTCAAATGTCCGGTCTGTCTTAAAGAAGGGATCTCGAATGTTTTCTGCGATCAAAACTGTTTCCGTTCGTCATGGAGCATCCACAAAGCAACACACAAGTCTGGAGACTCCGACTACAACCCATTTCCAACATACTCATTCACCGGAGCATTGAAGCCTGTGTATCCGTTGAGCGCCAGAAGAGAAGTGCCAGACCACATTGTAAAGCCAGACTACGCCAAGCACGGAAAGCCGCTCAGTGAGATCCGTAACGACCGTTTGGGCAAGATCACCCAGAACACCGAAGAGAAGATTGCCATCATCCGAGAGGTGGCGTTGATTTCCAGAGAGATCTTGGACGTGGCCGCACGCAGTGTCAAGCCAGGCGTCACCACCGACGAGATTGATGCCGTGTTGCACGCCGAATGTATCAAGCGCGGCGCCTACCCTTCGCCTTTGAACTACTACAACTTCCCCAAGTCGTTGTGCACCTCCGTCAATGAGGTCATCTGTCATGGTATCCCAGACAAGTACGTTTTGCAAGACGGCGATATAGTCAACTTGGACGTCACCATCTACTACAAGGGTCACCACTCTGACTTGAACGAAACCTACTACGTGGGAGAAAAGGCTGTTCAGAGTGCAGAAACCGTCAACTTGGTGGAGACTACTAGGGAGTGCCTTGACTTGGCTATTGCGCACGTCAAGCCAGGAATGGCTTTCAGAGAAATCGGTAATATCATTGAGGCCCATGCCACCAAAAACAACTGTGCGGTCGTGAGAACCTATGTTGGCCACGGAATCGGCGAGTTGTTCCATTGTCAGCCTAACATCCCGCACTATGCAAAGAACAAGGCCGTTGGAATAGCAAAGCCGGGCATGGTTTTCACCATCGAGCCGATGTTGTGTGCAGGTCTGCACAAGGATCAAACTTGGCCAGATAACTGGACTGCTGTTACCCAGGATGGTAAGAGATCTGCTCAGTTTGAGCATATGCTTCTTGTTACTGAGACTGGTGTTGAGGTTTTGTCTGCTAGATTGGAGGCTTCTCCTGGTGGACCTGTAAAGAGATTATAATCAACTTTGTTCTGATTAAGCAGAACAAATAAACGTGTATAGTTAAAAGTGTTTATAGATGATTAAATAATGAAAACTAGATTAAAAGGTGATAAAGTGAAGTTATACCGGTGGAGCAAGAATATACGTTAATAATTTGCTTTATTTTGTATTGTATGCTAACAAAGTGAGTAGTTGTAATAAGGTGGGTAATAAGGTGAGTAGTTGTAATAAGGTGGGTAGTTGTAATAAGGTGAGTAGTTGTAATAAGGTGAGTATTGGTTTAGTTCACATTCATACTATTCACTTCGTTGTGTTGTTGTGTTCGTAGTCGTAGTGTTTGTAGTTTTGTTGTTTACCTCACACACTTACACTACTCACTTCGTTCGTAGTAGTGTTCGTATACTCCTCCCCTCGTATCAAAACATCACACACAGTTGTCTGAATCTTATCCAACGATTGTTTAAAAACCTCCATCTTCTTCCGAATACTCATACACAGCTTCGCATTGTAATCCACAGAAAACACACCCTTGTTCACATTCAAATCTGGATACTTGTTAAACAACGCCTGCATCCGCGCATACAACGTTTCCATAAACTCCAAATACTCAAGGTTGTCCCTGTTCATGGCTTTGGTGTCTGGATCAACGATGTTGGAGATGGAGTAACGCATAATCTCTCCAGTCAAGTCGAAGATGCCCATGAAAAAGTCGCCCTTGTAGATGAAATCAAGCGTCATCTCAACCGGTTCGTTCGCACCACGTAAGAAGTTGTCGAGCGCACCATCAACAAGTCTAGCCCGTTCGTCAGTGGGCGAGTCGTGCACCACCACGATCCACTTGACAAACCCCATAAAGTGCTCGTACTCAAGCAACGTGCACTGGAACACAAAGTACATGAATGTCAAGGCCTCGATCATCTCCTCCACGCTGTTCGAGATGCTCAGCTTGAATTGCGCAAAGTTCTGACTGGGCCAGTAGAGGTGGTGGATCTTGTGCAACGCATCCCCGATAATAAGCAAGTACTCCCGAACTTGTTTGGAGATGCCTGCTGAGAGCTTTTTGGCTTTGATTCGGTGGAATGTGAAAATGATTTTTTTGGAGTATGAGTTGATATCCCGGCAAAGACGGATCACCTGTTCACGTTCATCGTGGTATTTAAGAAGGTGTACTCTTGCTGGTTCGAAGATGTGTGTTTCGTATGTTTCGCCCATATTTTTTGTACCAGAAGAACGAAGAACGAAGAACGAAGAACGAAGAACGAAGAACGAACAACAAAAAATGAACAACAAACAACGAACAACAAACAACGAACGAAGTGAGTTGTGAGAAAACCATATAGTTCAAAAACTACATTTTCCATGACGATTATAAAACAAATGTATTTAAAATTTAAGAGAAAGTACATTGATATTCTTACTCATCTTATATATGTTCTTATCTTGACTCTTGACTTTCACATTTAATGTATATTTGCAATTCTTTTTCACTCGAAACCTTGCTGATATTTAAATGTTTAAGATATGATTTATGGTTTTCCATGTTTAATTTTAATGATTATTTATCAACCTCTCGAGATAATCCTGTTTAGATTATGTCATGTTTATCTGGACAAATGGTTGCTACTCGAACAAGGTATTACCATTGAGGATTTGCATACGAAGTATATCAAGTGCCCATATTTATATACTTTTTCACTAAATACTATGGGAGGTAAATATGACTGAATTTTGATTAGAATCCACAAACTCCGGTTCGTTGCTAGATGAAGTGGAATAGATGATTTCGTGTAAATGATAGTGGAATAGATGATTTCGTGTAAATGATAGTGGAATAAATGATTTCGTGTAAATGATAGTGGAATAGATGATTTCGTGTAAATGATTGGAATAAACGATTGGAATAAATGATAGAATAAATGATAGAATAAATGATAGAATAAACGATTGGAATAAATGATAGAATAAATGATAGAATAAATGATAGAATAAACGATTGGAATAAATGATAGAATAAATGATAGAATAAATGATAGAATAAATGATAGAATAAATGATAGAATAAATGATAGAATAAATGATAGAATAAATGATAGAATAAATGATTGGAACAAATGATACAATTTTCGTGAACTCTGAATATACTCGAAAAATCTTTTACCTCTCACTACTCACTTCGTTCACAGTTCATGGACAACTCACTCCAGAAGTCTTTTACCTCTCACCACTCACTTCGTTCGCAGTTCGTCCTTACCCATCTCATAGATACACGTGACAACCAAAGAAAAAATTTATCAACATGTCTTCCTCCATTCAACTCCTCAATCCGAAGGCAGAATCATTTAGACGTGCACAAGCACTCCAAGTGAACATTGCAGCAGCACAAGGTCTTCAATCCGTCCTTTCAACCAACCTCGGACCCAAAGGAACCTTGAAATTACTTGTGGATGGATCGGGATCACTCAAATTAACCAAAGACGGCAAAGTCTTGCTCAGTGAAATGCAAATCCAACATCCAACAGCCGTGATGATTGCTAGAGCAGCAACAGCACAAGATGAAATCACTGGAGATGGTACAACGACTGTGATTTTACTTGTTGGAGAATTGTTGAAACAAGCGGAAAGATTTATCAGCGAAGGCGTGCACCCAAGAGTGATTGTGGATGGGTTTGAAGTTGCCCGAGAACAATCGTTAAAGTACTTGGATGAGTTCAAACAGACGCCCGAGACATTCGACCGTGAGTTTTTGTTACAAATTGCCAGATCTTCTCTTCTGACCAAGGTTCCTCAGGATTTATCTGAAGTTTTGACGCCGATTGTGACCGATGCGGTTCTCAATGTGCGCAAAGCTGACGACAGGAACTTGGACTTGCACATGATCGAGATCATGACCATGCAGCACGGAAACGCCAGAGAGACTGAGTTGATCCGTGGGTTGGTTTTGGACCATGGTGCGCGACACCCAGACATGCCGCGCCGAGTTGAAAACGCATACGTGCTTATTTTGAACGTTTCGTTGGAATACGAAAAGACCGAAGTCAACTCTGGGTTCTTTTATTCATCAGCCGAACAAAGAGAGAAGTTGGTAGCATCTGAGCGGAAATTTGTGGACGAGAAGTTGAAGAAGATTGTTGAGCTCAAAAACCAAGTGTGCGAGCTCAACAGCAACAAGGGCTTTGTGATCATAAACCAGAAGGGCATTGACCCGATGTCGCTTGACGTGCTTGCCAAGCACGGGATCTTGGCCTTGAGAAGAGCCAAGAGAAGAAACATGGAGAGATTACAATTGGTGTGTGGAGGAGAGGCGCAGAACTCGGTGGACGACTTGAGTCCCGAAATCTTGGGATTCTCTGGTTTGGTTTACGAAAACGCCATTGGTGAGGACAAGTTTACTTATGTTACAGAGAACAAGGAGCCCAAGTCGGCCACCATATTAATCAAGGGCTCCAACAACCACGTTTTGCAGCAGACCAAGGATGCAGTCCGCGACGGCTTGAGATCTGTTTCCAATGTTTTGAAGGACCAGCTGATTTTGCCTGGCGCGGGTGCCTTCTGGTTATCTGTCAACAACCATTTGTTGGAACTGAAGGCTATTTTGAAGGGAAGAAACAAGAGCGGAGTCAAGGCGTTTGCCGAAGCCATGTTGGTTGTTCCAAAGACGTTGTCCACGAACGCGGGGTTGGACTCGTTGGAAACCATCTCCAACTGCCAGGACGAAATCGCCGAAAACCGTGTTGTCGGCGTGGACTTGAGATCCGGCGAACCCATGGACCCGACGGTCGAAGGGATCTGGGACTCGTACCGTGTCTTCAGAAATGCCATTTCTGCCGCCACCGGCATCGCAAGCAACTTGTTGTTGTGCGACGAGTTGTTGAAGGCAGGCCGCTCTTCGTTGAAAGAGGGAGGAGGAGGCGGCGCGCCAGGTGGTATGCCAGCCGGAATGCCCGGAATGCCAGGTATGTAGTATGTACCCAGATAATATAATGAACTACAAATCCGAAATCTAGCAAGCACGGCTTTTGAACACCACGGCGCAGACGGGGAATCACCCCATTTAATTTTCTCTATCGGGCCAAAAAAAAGTTGCAGCCATTTTTACGCAATTTGCTAAAGGGCAACGGCAACCACGCCCAAGTTCTGGCCCTACGTGCTAGGAACCAAGACGTGTCTTCGGAACGGATGCGAGACTCCGAAACAAGCAACTGGAACCGAAACCTTGGCCCCAATCGAGGGGTGGTGGGGGTGCCCTCTCTGTTTTAAGATTAAGATTAACGGGACCCTGTGATAAATAGAATGCAAGTGTGGTTAAAACAGATGGGAATATATTCCATATCCAATTACACATCAAGATGCAGCAGCCTGTACCCTGTATAGTACAAATGGAACAATGCAACACTCGTAAGAGATAATGAGAATAGAACCTGGCCGCCATCTCAGGCCTGCTCGACATTGTAACGTCCCAACAATGAGTTACAATTCGCGGAAACAATTGGTTTGTGCCACCATATATGTGTTCGAACTAAAAATACAAATCTATGGAACGTGAAGTGTTCACATTGATGCACATGTTGAATGTTTTTGATTCACATTTCTGCTTAGCCGATCTCATCAACAAGCTCTCTCGCTTGCGGAATTCCGCGCTACTTGCCGTTTGATCTAACGATGCATCAATAAATGCGGACTTATGGTTCATGTGTTGACATGGACAACGTTTTGCAACCTCTCCATCAAACTATCAACTTTTCAAGCAGCTCTGCTTAAATTTTGCAACCAATCATAGCCCAACATTTTTCATTTCTTTTTCTCCTACTGAAAAAAACAAAATAAACATTGATCTGATATTCTGTTTAAAATAAACCGGCCTTGTGTAACATTAGTTGCATATCGGTTAAATATAAAATGTGTATGTTCTGCATGCACACATGACACTGGCAATTGATGACCTGGAGACCTCCTACCATGAGTGGACCCAAGGCCTAAGCCCTAGCCAAAAACTTTTGCTGTAGGGATAAAATACGTCAATGCAACAAATTTCTGTTGATTTTCTAACGGTTGAACTCAAGCAAGCAACTCAAAAAGCAAAAGGTAATATTGGTTTCTTTTAAAGGGTTCTTAAAATTAACAACACCAGCTACTTCAAACTCACAAAGTAGCACCCCTAATCATACCAACCGGCCACGTCTATGTTTTAGACATACCAAATCTTTTTTTTTTTAGTTTTTGCTTAACGAATTTAGCACCTCCTACAGGGTGTTAATTGTTCAATCTTTTGATTTCAACCGCTCTACATGTTTTTGTTGATTTTTTTTTTGAAACTTGATCCCAAAATATTTTTTAGTTTCTGGGCTACAAATATTTTTTCTCTTTGCTTTCACTTAAAATTTTTTTAAAATATTTTGTAAGCGTGCTCTTTCTTTTCTGAGTCTTTTTTTTTTTTGGATTTTGGTATTTAATTATACCAGATTTCCTATATGAATGAGAGTTCTGACGGGGGATGTATTAATACCAAGGAAACGTTGGAAAATATCGAAAACTCAGAGGGGAGGCGAAACGCAATTGAGACTAATGAGAATATGAATCAACGGAAAGATAGAATCAATGAACCTTCAGAAGAAGGTAAGAAGTTTTATGCACAACAACAACAACAACAACGACAACAGCAGCAGCAGCAACAACAACAACAACAACAACAACGACAACCATCACAGTCAGCGAGCCAGCAAGCAGTTCCGCCGGTACACATTGCACATGCACCATTAGCACCTCCACTTGGAGTCGGTAACCAGCCGATTGTGCAACAACCGATCGGACAACCGATGGGGCAACCAATGCCATACTATGATGAAAGGCATTACGGATTTCAACAGTTCCAGCAGTACGGGGGTGGGGTGGGTGCAGCAGCCCCGGGGGTGGCTGGCGGTGTGGGATCAACATCATCATCCACGCAAGCGCCTACTACAAACGCAACACCCACACCCAACTTTGAAGGTGATCACACACATTATAATTATAAGCAAAATGCTGGACAATCACAGGCTTTTGGATATGGATATCCCCAGCAAACAGCCGCGTCAGCAGCTTCGCTGCAAGAATATTTTGGCGAACAGTGGGACGTCCAG
Source organism: Kodamaea fungicola (assembly GCA_030560575.1). Taxonomy (NCBI): domain Eukaryota; kingdom Fungi; phylum Ascomycota; class Pichiomycetes; order Serinales; family Debaryomycetaceae; genus Kodamaea; species Kodamaea fungicola. The sequence continues at coordinate 183,844 of JAKTTX010000007.1, read as the reverse complement.
CAAAACGCACCACCCCCTCAACATCATCATGAGTACATGTCACATGCGAACGTGCGACAACAGCCCTATCCACAAGCTGGAGGCGAGGTGCTTCAGGGGAGACGGCCACTGGGATCGAAACGTGGAAACGCAACACAGGGAAACAACGGAACTCCGGGCGCGTCCACCAACAGTAATAGTAGCAGTGCAACTCCAGGCGGCGGGGGAGCAGGCGGAAGATCCAGTCGCCGCGCCAGCGAGGTGCTGCCAACGATGTCAAACACGAGCATAGGTGATTCTTCAGGAAATCTGTCACCAAGCGAGCAACATAAAACCGTCGCAAAGAGATCAAGAATGGGGTGTTTGACGTGTAGACAACGGAAAAAGCGGTGCTGTGAAACCAGACCAAAGTGCACCGAGTGCACCCGACTCAGGCTCAACTGCGTTTGGCCAGCTCCTGGCACGGAACACAAAAATAAACCTAAAGATGCTAAAGAAGAAGAAAACACAATTAATCACGAGATCTATGGTAAAATTAAGGTTTTGCGTGGGATCGTTGAGTATAGATCATCTTAAAAATAGACCTTTTTTGCATTATTTACTTCTCTTAACTATTTTGGTTTGTATTATATGAATTATGGTTTGTACTTATTACCCAGTGTAGCAAAGCACGGAATGTATCTGGCCCGCTTTTCATGTGAATATCTAAATCATCCAAAATGCAATGATCTGCGAGGGGCGTTTGTTAGCGAGTGGTTGCAAAACGCATCTTTCGGTCGTATTTTTCCCATGTCCGCTCGTATTCTGAAATAATATCTACCCGTGAACCGTCCTCTCTCCTCCACTCAACTCTTTCTTTTAGATCTAATCCCCTGCCTCACGGCATTACCGTTATCTGGCAAGCTTCTTTCTTTGTGTCACCTATCGCAATTGTGCCTCTGCAGACTACAGCTTTGAAGTGGCACTCTTACGTGCTTCAAAGTCGTTTTGCCTGGACACGCAATGGTTACGAAGTGCCTGCCAGAGGTCATCTTCTTTCCTTCACCTACGCTAACATCCAAGACCCCTCCGCCGTTATTTTTGGACCGCCCGGTCACGTGGCCTCGTATATGCATCCCTCCATCGCGTTCCCATATCGTCCTCTGCCTGACCTTCTCCAAAATGGACTTTGTGCAGGCCCCGCGCCGTCTTCACAACCTCATGACTATCGTGTAGCATCATCGCTCATAACTAAGGCTGCAAATGTTTCTGTGTTGCTGATCCCGTTGATGTTTCGGTTTTTCGGGCATCCACTTTTGTTACCTTTTGATCCTTTATACTTTGCCGTGCACTTTTGTTCCTGGGGTATGCCTCGACCGCAGTTTTGAGTTCTTTTCCTACATCCCCATACGTCTTTGCGTACTGTCGTCTGTCTCTTCGTAAATGTTACTCACAACCTTTTCACATTTCTTTTCAATATACTGTATTCTTTACGTGATTTTGCACCCGCTTGTAGGGATTGCAAATAAGTCCGTTGCCGCTTTAGTGTTTTGATGCAGAATAACTTGTTTCTCCTATTAGTATCTACTGAGATTCTTAACACAATATGTATGGTTTCTTATGATTTGGTTTGTGATGAGAGATAAAGAGAAGTGATGAGTATAGATGAGATTAATGAAGATGTGATGAACATTTATAAATGGTGAATCTGGTACAGTGTGATTATAGTGAGATGTGAATTTAGTGAATGTGATTTACTAGTGATTTAATGAGATGTGATGTACTGAGGTGTGATTATAGTGAGATGTGATGTACTACTGAGGTGTGATTATAGTGAGATGTGATTATAGTGAGATGTGATTTTAGTGAATGTACATCTTTAGTGAATGTGTTTCTCTAGTGAGATGTGATTTTGTAGTGAATGTGTTTCTCTAGTGAGATGTGATTTTAGTGAATGTGATCTACTAGTGAGATGTGATTTTAGTGAATGTGATCTACTAGTGAGATGTGATTTACTAGTGAATATGCTTCTCTAGTGAATGTACATCTTTAGTGAATGTGTTTCTCTAGTGAGATGTGATTTTCTAGTGAATATGATTTACTAGTGAATATGCTTCTCTAGTGAATGTACATCTTTAGTGAATGTACAAGTGAATGTACATCTCTAGCGAAATCTCTTAATGATCCATTTTTAGATAATGGACGTTTCCTCTAAATATAATCTTAATCTTTTCTAGAGACACGTTTATACTAGTGGTTAAAATCACAACAAAGTGATTTACAGTTGATTAAAAATATGAGTTATTGTAAACTGGTATGCTAGGGTATAAGAGTTAGTGTTTTGTTATGAATGGTGAGCATAAAGCATACTAGCAACATAGGAGGTATTTACAAACTCACTCAAACACGTTCGTTCATTTCTAGATTATTTCCAGATTATTTCTAGATTATTTCCAGATTATTTCTAGATTATTTCCAGATTATTTCTAGTTCATTTCTAGTTCATTTCTAGTTCATTCTAGATTATTTCTACTTTATTTCTACTTTATTTCTAGTTCATTTCTAGTTTATTCTAGATTATTTCTACTTGATTTCTACTTGATTTCTACTTGATTTCTACTTGATTTCTAATTCATTTCTACTTGATTTCTACTTGATTTCTAATTCATTTCTACTTGATTTCTACTTGATTTGTACTTCATTTCTAGCTCATTTCTAGTTCATTTCTAGTTCATTTCTAGTTCATTTCTAGTTTTATTCTACTTCATTTCTACTTCATTTCTAATTCAAGTCCCACTTCTAATTCAACGCTCTCTCAATTATCAAAACAAAAAAAACACGTAATGGAATCCCTTCGTAACAAACAAATTAGCACGCTAGAACGCATGCTCCTGTTGAATAACGACGGAGACAACGAACTCACATGGAAGGTGCTCGTGTTGGATAAAAAGTCCAGGTCGATATTATCATCAGTTCTTCGTGTCAATGACTTGCTCCGCTGCGGAGTTACGGTCCATGCATTGATTGATTCCCGCAGAAGCGCCTTGAGTGACGTCCCGGCCGTCTACTTTGTCGAACCAACCATAGACAACATCTTGTACATAATTGAAGATTTGCAGCAGGACAAGTACGACTCGTTCTACATCAACTTTACGCTGTCCATTAATAGAGAATTGTTGGAAGAATTTGCCAAGAAGGTTAGTATTTCAGGAAGTGCTCATAAGATTAAGCAAGTGTTTGACCAATATCTTAACTTTATTGTCACCGAGCCCAACTTATTTCTGTTGGACATGCCTCGAGTGTTCACCAAGCTCAATGCGCCGTCCACGAGCGAGGACGAAATCCACAGGCTCGTGGGGGGCATTGCCGATGGCTTGCTCTCGCAGGTGCTCACCACGGGTGTGATCCCCGTGATCAGGGCTCCCCAGGGAGGCCCCGCCGAGTTTGTTGCTACCCAGCTTGACCAAAAACTCCGTGACCACTTGAAATCAAGCCCTATTCCTGCTAGTGCAACCACCGCCAGACCCGTGCTTTTGATTCTTGACAGAAACATCGACTTGGCCTCCATGTTTTCTCACTCTTGGATCTACCAGTGCATGGTTGCGGACGTGTTTACTTTACAAAGAAACACCATTAAACTTGTCAAGTACGCGGAAAATGCCGAGCCGCAAACCAAAAGCTACGATGTGGATCCCAAGGACTTCTTCTGGAACAAGTACTCCCAGTTGCCGTTCCCCGATGCTGTGGAAAACGCAGACGTTGAGCTCAACTTGTACAAAAAAGACGCCCAGGAGTTGACCAACAAAACCGGCATCTCATCTCTTAACGACATCGACCCAAACAGTTCCGAAACTGCCCATATCCAACAGGCAGTCGATGCTTTGCCTGAATTGACTGCCAGAAAAACAACCTTGGACATGCACATGGACATCTTGGCTGCCTTGATCAGCGAATTGCAGGTCAAGAACTTGGACAAGTTCTTTGAGATCGAGCAGTCTGCAAACGACCCTCGCATGCAGCAGGACTTCTTGGAGTTGGTGGTCCAGGACACCGCCAGAGACAACTCCGGCGACAAACTACGCACCTTCCTCATCCTCATTTTGTTGGTGGACTTACCAAAAGAGTACATCTCCAAGGTTTCCAAGATATTTGAGGAAAAGTATCCTCAGGTCAACATGCACGCCTTCAACTATATCTTGAAGTGTAAGGAGGTTGCCAAGCTTACCAACATTTCCTCCTTGAATGATCCTTCCGTCTCAGCAAACACAAACTACGATTCCCTGGCTCTTTTGCTGGGTTTATCTTCCAAGCTATATGGTCTTACCGAGGGAAAGATCTCCGAGGGTTTCAGTAGTATTGCCCTGAAAATCAAGAACTTTGTCCCTGAAAAGAAGCAGTTGCCTATAACCAGTGTTGTTGAGGCTATCATGGACCCGCTGCAAGCACTGTCCACCTCGGTCCAGGTGACGGATGAGTACATGTATTTAGATCCTAAACTGAGGGGCGGCCATACAAGACCTCCAAGAAGACAGACTTATGCTGATGCTGCTGTTTTTGTCATTGGTGGTGGTAATTATTTGGAGTATCAAAATTTACAAGAGTGGGCTGGAACTCTGAAGACTGTTGTTTATGGTGCTACTGATGTGATATCTCCAAGTCAGTTTGTGGATGAGTGTAGTGAGTTGGGTTTATAATGATTCACGAGCGAACGACACACGAGCGAACGACACACGAGCGAACGACACACGAGCGAACGAAGTGAGCGAGTGATAAATTGTATGAGTTCATGATTATTGTAGAAATTCGCAATTTCATGAGCGACTCATGAGCGAACGAAGTGAGTGAGTAATAAATTGTATGAGTTCATGATTATTGTAAAAATTCGCAATTGAATAAGTTTATAAGTTTATAAGTTTACAAGGTTATAAGGTTATAAGGTTATAAGGTTATATGCTTATAGTCTCTTAAGTTCATCAATTCATCAATTTATTCGAATCATAAGTTTCAGCATGATTTGAATCATTAGTGTCAGTATCCAACAATTTATTCGAATCATTAGTTTCAGTATAATTCAAATCATTGGTTTCAGTATAATTCAAATCATTAGTTTCAGTATAATTCAAATCATTAGTTTCAGTATATATCAAATCATTAGTGTCAGTATTCAACTATTTATTCGAATCAAAATACAACTGACTATAACTTACCACCCAAATTATTAATACCAAACGAGACTTGGAATTCACCAACAATGCTATCAAGCAGTCACTAGTAACAGGCCTTTCACCATATTTACTTTCTACTCTCCATCATTAAATAATCACTATAGATAAAAAAATAAAAATAGTAACTGTAAAGAAGATTACCCTCAAAAATGTGATAATATGACTTTCACAGTTATTAGGTGGTATCAAATACGAACCGTACCAGCATTCTTGACGTAAAACCGCCCAACACCTTAATCATCACGTTTTTGCAGCCAGAAACCGCCAAAAAATAACATGTTGTCATAGCAATCATTGAAATAGCAAGAAAGACTAGTAAGGAAGTGGAGGCGTTAGATATGCAATGCCGTTATAACTGTTATGAGACCACTGATGAGTGCACTAGGCGTGATGAAGCATCTCGAATGTATGATATATCCCTAATTCAGAGGTATTTTGCGTATTGGGCTGTTCGAGCCGCATTTAGAATTAGAGTATATTCCTCCTTGTTACACGCATTCTTACTATTCCGAGGAGAGAAAATATCATATGCTAAAAAATTACGAAAAAGACATGCCCGTTTCAGGATTGTGTAAGAGGGTCCATATATCACGAAGAACGATATATATTATGAACCTAAAACTAAGGGTGCCCCTGATGCACCAAAACAAAGTTTAAAACATATGAGAAAATAAGCAAAAACTACATAGAAATACATCAATGGCATCTCTGGCCAAGAAATGTATAGCCATCGGTTACTTTCGGTTGTTAGTGGGTGTAGAGCAAAAATAACGCAGAAATAAAGTTTATACGCAAAAAGAGGACGCCACAAGCTCTCTAGTAATCAGCTCATCTTAGACAAGCATTTCTTTTTGTCCGAACTCTATTTGCAACAGTTTGATCTACATAGACAAGCCATTATATATATTTTACAAGAAACCCTTTGACTCTTCCAAGACTCTGATGGAGCGACGGGAGTCGAGGAATAACAATTGACATTCGTCAATGTCCTCGGTAGATATCTCTGATCTCGAGGCCGTCTTGCTGAGAACACCAGCAGGAGCCAATAATTGTAGAGCGTATCTTAAGGAGACCAGGGCACCATTCTCGGCTAACTTTTCCAAGGCATCAGGAGCCAAAGCGAGGTTTTCCAAGGTGGCTCTCTTTTGAATGATGATTTTAATTTCATCCTTGACATAGGGTAAGGTCCTCACTATGAGCAACCGGTCGATCAAGTCCGGAGGGCATCCGTGTGGGTACTTTGTGTCGTCGTCAGAGCCCCGGACAGTGGTTAAGCCCCTGTTGGATGCAAGAACAACGATGGGAGAAATGGAGGATTCCAACGCGCGGTTCAAATAAGTGAAGAGCTCGACATCCAACATGTGCACCTCATCAATAAACAACACACCTGGAATCAACTCGGCGACACCCTGCTCAATGTACTTGGCAACAACCTTGTTGACCTCCAGACGTAACTTATCGGTGATTTCGGTTTTACGGGGCTTCAACAATTGACCCATCATGGACAAGACGTCCTGGCCACCCTGTGGTCTGGAGTTGGCCACGTCCAAGTCGTGCAAAGTGACGTCCTGGACGATTTCCTTCTTCTTGTGCACTTCACCCTTGGGGAGGGGAACGTATTCTTCGGCCTCTAAGTCAAACTCCGTGGCGTACGCGTCAGAACGTCCCACTCTTTTCACCGCACCGGTGTTGCTTTCGATGTAGATGACGTCCCCGACAGACACGCGTTCCTTTTGGATCGATTCGTAGATCAGTGGGTCCAAACGCAAGTTCTTGGTTCCTTTGGCTGTCTTCAACCCAACAACAACGTGGCTGATGGTCTTTCCGTAGCCTCCCAACGGGTTCTCGGCCTCTTCTGGGGTCAATTCAATCACTTCTCCCTCGTACACCTCTTTGGTTTCCTTGATTCTAAGCCCGATAGCACGACGGAAGTTCTCCATCAAGGCGGCAGTCTTTTTTACCTCTGCGGAGAACAACTCAGATCCAACAATGGGACAGAATGGCACCTTTGGACCTAATTCTTGTGAGATGGCCAATGCTAACGCAGTCTTCCCGGTACCTGGTGCTCCGGAAAGTAATATAGCCTTACCGCTCATCTTTTTGGACTTAATCAAGTCAACAAGAATCCCGCACGCTTCACGTGCATCTCCTTGTCCAACGAATCCTCCTTCGACCTTTTTGGCGGTTCCGTGTTCATCCAACCCAAGGCCTTTGATGTGGGTGTGAGCTGCGGTTCTACTGGCGGTTTGAGTTTCTTTTACTTCACTAATCAGTACCATGTTGTTGTTTTTTTAATTTTTCAATGAGATGGAAAAGTGCGAACGACGAACGACGAGCGAACGACGAGCGAACGAACGAACGGAGTGAGTGAGTGAGTGAGTTGGCATTTATACTAAATTAGAGAGCGATGGCATTTAGCGATGGCATTTATACTAACTAAGAGAGAGATGGCATTTAAACTGAATAAATGAAAAAGTGAGTTGACATTTATACTGATGAGTAATTTAGCCATGTACGAAAATGATCTCTATATCATTCTAAGTTACGATCAAGAGGGTAGTAATACCTTACGTCATCCTTAGTAGGAGTGTTTCATATTGATATGTGTGACCCCGTGTAAAAGTAGGTCAGTAATGGCTAGTATAGAAGAAATATACAGTTACATGTCGGTGATGAATTCAAACCAACTTAAATCTAACATTCTTAAAATGTTAAAAACCAAACTTAATTATATATTGAGTTTACTCATCTAGATTTCATGTTTGGAATCACAATTTCATAGATCTTATCTTATCTCTTCTCCATGTTTATTTACCTCCTCTGAAACATATATCTCCTCAGAAACTCATATCTCCTCAGAAACTCATATCTCCTCAGAAACTCATATCTCCTCAGAAACTCATCCCCTCAGAAACTCATATCTCCTCAGAAACTCATATCTCCTCTCCATGTTCTCCTCTCAACTTCAATGTCTATAATAACCTATTCATATTCTAAATCACCATCATCAACCTCATATTCATCCTTTGGATCCTTTGGCTCTTGAGTCTCACTCCATTGAGTAACATCATCAATATAACTAAGAATAGTGGCAACAGTATCACTCTCCTTGTTACAATCTAATGGCAAAAATTGAACCATTCCAAAATCATCCACTAAATTGGCAATCAACTTATTCAACCTACTGTACTTTGGATTAAAATCTTCATCCTCATTAGCAAGTAACAACGGATCGGGGTTTAAAAACTTCTTCAATTGTTTCTTGCTATATTCATCCTTAATTAAATCAATCTTGGATAAAATGTTGATGTGAGGCAACTCAAGAAGAATCATCGCAGACATGGCACTAAGCGCGCCACTGAAGAACTTGGATGTGTCTATGATGAATGGTGCTTCCAACAAGTAGGTTGCACACAAATTAAAGTTTAGCTGGTTCTGTAAGTGCTTCACAATCGTGGGTAATACAGGAACATGGGTATACAACTCGATCTGCCCCGGACAGTCGAAAATCAAGTATTCATCGTTATAATCGCCAATCTCTTCATCCAACCAGTCCAAGTTGTTCATCAAAAACTCAAAACAGTAGATGAGACCCCCATTAGGACCCAAGTCCATCTCTTCCATGACATCTTGAAGTGATATCAAATCACGAATGTCAATGGTAAACTCGTAGTCGGTGGGCTCGGCTGCTGGATCCAAGTTCACAATGTGTGCACGGCGCCCAATGGATTGCATGTGCGATATTATAGATGTGCAAAAGGTCGATTTACCGACTCCAGCAGGCCCAAGTGCTAACACTCCTGTTCTGCTCATGATTACTAAATTTTAGGCGCTACCTGATATTTCGTGATGAGGTCATGTCTGTTCGAGGGCTCTAAAAATTGTTCTATACTCTTCCATGTTTATCACGTTGACAAAAATGAGGTGGAAATATCATTAGTAAGGAGGGGTAATCCTCTTGTTAAGTAAAGAACGGGTGTGCGTAAGCCCTTACATAACCAAAGAAGTCTTTTTTCCGAGTTATCAACATGACGAAGTTTACTTGCTATTTCAGTGTGAAATTTCTCTAATTATAGCACAATCTAAAATAGTAGGTTTAACCGCTATTTTAATGCATACCTTGGTGACATGAAATTCATTGCGTTTGCGTATGAATTAAACATCTACCCGCATTAACTTCACCTCAAACAATCAAAACTTCAGAACGTCACCTTTGTGTGCACACATCACCCGGCCGAGAGTTATACTTGAAGCGAAAGACCCTTAAACGTATTGCTCTGCATCTACTCTCCGTTTCGTTTTGTAAGTTGGGGCAGTCACATGCATGTGCACGTGTGAAGTCCTTCTCCAATTAGTGTAAGATTCGCTGTAAGGTCACAAGATCCGTAATGACTTCTTCAGCCGTCGCGTTAAAGAATGCTCCAAGAAAATTTCACACTGGATGGAACTGTCGCTAGGCTCTTTAAGTGTATGTGGGATTTAATAATAGGTTCCCAAGGTTCATAATTTAGACTGGTTCCAGACGTGGCATTTTGTAGGTGGGTTCGACTGATACGGCTCGGATCTCACCCCATCAAATCATACTATTCTCTTCAACTTGTCTTTCCTTGTACTTGCTCTAATTATCTATGCTTCACATTAAACCAGTAGACCCGTCTTGTATCAAAATCGTGGAAAGTTGCGTGTATCATATGAAACTAAAACTTCTTCAAAAGATCTATATTACGCACTATCGCCTTGTTGTAGATGATTTCAAGATACAACTTGTTCACTTTTCTTCCCTCAATTAAGCAAACGTACATCTTACATCATCTCTTGATTCTCAAACAATTTCTATTTGCAGCCATTTCACTACAAAGTGCAATTTGAGATTTTTCTAACTCAAAGGTTGAGTTTTTCATCATACGACAAAATTGTGGAATTCAGGGTTTAGGAAAATATGTTTGGTTTGTAGGGATAGTGAAATTTAAGGTTGCATGGCTCTGAATATGAGAAAAACTTGAAAATAGCAATAAAGGGATATTATAATAATGGTTAATATGCCCTTTTAGTAATCTGGTCCAAAATACATACCTTACTTTAGAATTACAAGAACATTGGCTAACTTAGTCAACGGTGCAGCAACGGGATTCATCGGGTAAATTTGTTAATAGTACATATGAAATTATCGCATGCATGGAGCATGCGATTGTTGCAAACGTTTTGATTTACTGGGCTTAGGTTTTATTTTACTAATTTCACTTTAAAAAGTTCGTTTATTCCCATTAAATATCGTGAATCCGCAGTTTTCTCAAGTAGAATAGTATTTTTATTTATAGAACGGTGGTTATGTCACTACCTGAACGACACCAACAATTATCGTAATCGTTTTCCATTTGTATCATCACATCAAATCTTTCGTTTAAAAACAAGTTTTCACATTGTCTTTTAATGAACAGTAAATTCTCACCACGATACACCTGTATATGAATGTAGCCGTTGACAGAATTATTAGAACTAGGCCAAAATCTTGGCGTGGAAAAAGATTTGACTCCCTTTATATGCGTAATTTCATCCAATACTGATCTGACTCGTTTCTCATGATCCGAGTTCAATTGTAAAAGTAATGTAGATGCGGTAGACTTAATAAGAGGAATTGCAGAAAAGAAAATTAGAACTGCAATTACTATCAGCGCGATTGGGTCAAATCCGTCCCATTTGAAAAACTTGGTAAGCAAGGTGGAAATTACAACTCCGACAGACCCTAAAGTGTCTGCCAAAATATGCAAAAAAATCCCCTTCATATTATCGTTCATTTCGTCATTGTGTTCGGATGCGTGAGTGTGAGAATGGCTATGAGTGTGGCCATGGGAATGACCATGGGAATGACCTCCTTCTCCGTGTCCATGGTTAAAAGCAAATATACCAACCAAGTTCACCAAAAGACCTAATATCGACACAATAATCAATTCATTGGTCTTTTCTAGCTGGATGGGGTTCCATAATCTTCCGATGGCTTCAAATATGATCGACCCACTAATCCCCACAAGTAATGTTCCGTTAGTAAACCCGGCCAAGATTTCGAAATTCTTGAGGCCAAACGGATACTTGCCATTGGAGTCGATTTCGCTTTTGGAGAGAATCCCAGCAACTAACCCTAGTGCCAAGGATGTACAATCCAATGCCATGTGCAAAGAATCAGATAAAAGCCCAAGTGATTTGGACCTGAACAGGTAAAGAAGCTGAACAAACATAAATGTACTGTTAAGAAGCAAAAAGTTAAAGATGGCTCTTGTATCTGAATGACTCAATAGCTCTTTGATAATAGAAGTGGAGTTTATACTTGAACCCGACGACTTAGAGTAAACTTCATAATCAGGTTGAATTAGCATGGGCAACAAAACGTTAAGTAAGGTGACGTAATTTATAGGTACCAGAAGTCCAAGATACAGCACAATAGTTGTGAAAACTGCCATGATCAGAGGAAGATACTTTGTTTTCAACTCGGAGCCTCCAGTTTCAAGTGCAACCACCGTAATGATCGCCAACTGCGAGAACATGAGTAACGCCTTGATGTTGACCGCCTCAAACGAGGTAAAAGCTGAAGGAACTATGGCCACCAATGCAATTCCTCCAATGGCGGTGAGATCCAAGCTTCCTTTATACCTTTTGAGGTTCTTAAGCACAATACGGCCGCACGCAACAAATAGCAAATATCCACCGATAATTGTGCCTAGTTCTAGATACTCTGATGACTCGTTATACCATACGTATATATCCATGGCAAACACGCCAACCGTGTATAAATTAAGTTGGTTCAAGTAGAGCCCGAAAATAAGAACGGCCGAGCGGCTGAATCCCAAAAGAGTGGTTGCAAAAAGTCCCAACCCAATCGCTAAGGTGAAGACGATACTGAATCTAAATCCATCTCTTCCTGAGGATTTGACACCAAAGAAGACATTGGCACCTTTCAGAACCATCAATAGTATAGCCCCAAGAAATATCAGAAGTGAAACAGAAACTATGTAGCTAAACTCCTGTGGTTCATAAATAGAATTGCTCACAAGAAGTGTAGTTGGAAAAGCGCAAAGAATCGGCAACGTGTGGATAAATCTGGAGAGTGTAAACTCTCGCAGCACGAATACCTTGGGTGAAAATGGGTCGTTGGATTTGGATTGGATGTGGTTATGTGACAGATCATGGTGGGAGTGATCTTGATCTTGATGAGAGTGATCATGGTGGGAGTGATCTTGATCTTGATGAGAGCGATCATGGTGGGAGTGATCTTCACCATGATGAGAGTGAACATGGTGGGAGTGATTTTCACCATGATGAGAGTGAACATGGTGGGAGTGATCTTCACCATGATGAGAGTGAACATGGTGGGAATTATCATGATTATTAAACTGAATAAAGGGATCCCCAACATTTAAATTTCCATTCATATCAGAATGGGTACCTTCTAAGAAATCTTGGTGGCCTTGAATTGGGTCGATATACTTCTGTTGTTCCTTTTCACTTCCATCATAAGTCTGCTCGTATGACTGACAATACGTATCTTTTTCATTTAAAAGACTGCTTCCATTCAATTCATGCGCATCAAGAATAGTGCTTCCTGACTGAAAAGACTCTTGGTGTTCGTGTCCATGATGAGCTTGATAAACGTCCAAACCAGCATTCCGGTAACCTAGCACATCATTTGGAGTCTTGTTGGAATAAAACCGTGGCAGCAGGGTGGGGTCCGTTATTTGAGACACATTTGAATCGTCATTCTCTTGGTTCTTGCTTATTCCAAACAGAAACAGTCGGTCAAGTGTATCGGACATATTTGCTCGCGCTATCAAAATGTAGCCTTCTATTTAAAACTGGTTGTCAGCTTACGTAATGAAATTTCCGAGGATGCAGGAACCACTACCAGCGCCTTCTATTGTTTGTCAATGAACAAAGAGTACTAACAAGACTAACCTACCAAAGTACACACCTAATTCATAAAATGGAATTCCTCAATAGCCTACAAGAATAAACCATAAATTTCATTACCCATATATACACTAAGAAGAAACCCCAGAATGAACAAGACCACCGGGAATACCCACACTGCCCAGAAGATTGTCTGAACTTGGAAAAACAAAAAATCTGGGGAGAAGCTCAGATTGCGTATTTTGTAGCAGCTCGTCGTAAACCATTTTTGTCTGTGCGGTGGGCGTGTCAAAGTTGATTGCAGGCACGACACTAATGGGAAGAGCAGTGACAGTGGTAAGTAAGCAGATGATAGAGGACTTCATTGATGACTTCTGATGGGATTTTGAACTCATTTATACGGTCATCTGATCATACTCAAAGTCGGACATTTATCATACAATGCTGACGGTAACTTGCTATTACGATTTCAAACCAGTCTGGATCGGTGTTGCAAAAAAGTTTCATAAAAGTGTCCGAACAACGAAACAAACGCGTGAGTTTCTTTGGTAGATATCCCTTCTTTGATACTGGCTGACAAACTTTCTTTTACAAATAAAGATGAAATTAGACTTTACTGGTTATTCGTTATTTTCAATCACAAACTAGATGATTTGTAATTGACTTCACAACTTTTCTTGTTTTAAAGAAAGAATTTTTGTTTATTCTAATGAAACTTCACTGTTTCTCTGGTTACACCTGAAACGGGATCTTTAATTGTTGTAAACTCAGAAATTATTGATCTTTAACCTTTTATTATCTCAAATCATATTTCACTGATTAACTTATTAGTTGCTCTCTTTTTTTGATTACCCTTTCCTCTAATCCATACTTTTTAATCCGTACTCTACTTTTCAGTCATGCACATAATATCTCATCGATCATTTTCTACAATAATAACATTAATATAACATTAGCATCCTAGATACCTTTTAATAAATAATGGACGAATCCTCTATTGCACAACAAACTCCTCAACATCAAAACTCTTTGGAGAAATACCCATCTTTCCAATATAATCCTTTGCTTCATTTCTCAATCTTTCAGTAGTCGATTCATCCCAGTTCAAGTCCTTTCTCATAATCTCGACAACACCATCAACAGCGGATTGGGCTTCTCTAGCATTAAGGAAAGCCAATCTTGTTCTTCTGGCCAAGAAATCAATTGGAGTTCTGATATATTCGTACTTCAAAGAATACTTCAATTCAGCAATGGTGAAAGGTTCATCAAAGGATTGGTAACTCAATTGGTTTTCTGTGTGGGCCTCAGCCTTGTCAGGCTTGAAAGATCTAGTGGCCGCCAATGTGATTGGCAACTTGTTGAAATCGGATTCATGGTACAATTCCAAGATGAGGGCAGCACGAGAACCATAGTTGTGGGACAAGTGCTTGGCCAACTTCAAAGGAATACGGTATTCGTGGATCAATCTAGCCGAGTAATTCTTGGAGTAATCATCACCACCAATCAAAACAATTTCGTTGGTGACACATGGTTGAGCGGAAACACCAAAATGTTCAATGACGGTGTCGACAGTTTCCTGGGCCATTTCTCTATAGGTGGTCCACTTACCACCAGCAACACTGACCAAGCCGTTGTCTGAAACAGAAACAATGTGGGATCTGACCAAACCTTCGGTGGAACCAGCCTTGACTTCACCCTTTGGCAACTTCTTGGGGTCACGAACCAAAGGTCTGATACCAGACCAGGCAGACAAAACATCATCTCTCTTGACTGGGAAAACAACATACTTTTGCAACTCCTTCAAGATATCTTGGATGTCTTCTTCCAGAGGAACAGGGTTGGCAGGAACTTCCTTAATAGGGGTGTCGGTGGTACCGGCCAAGACCTTTCCTTGCCAAGGCAAGAAGAACATGACTCTACCATCGGAGGTGGAGGGGTCGAGCAAACCCATGTCCCTTGGACAGTAGTACTCAGGCAAAACGACGTGGACACCGGAGGATGGAGAAACCATTCTTGGCAATTGTGGGCTTGCAGGAGGCAAACCTTCGGGGTGCTCATCCATTTCCAAAATCTTATCAACGTTCGGACCCGTAGCGTTGATGACCGATGTGGCCGCAACGTCATAGATCTCGCCAGTTTCCAAGTCCTTGGCCTTGACACCAATTATTTTTCCAGTGGCAGGGTCCTTGACCAACTGTTCGACGTTGAAGTAGTTCAACACAGTGGCACCGCTTTGGATAGCAGTAATAGCCAAAGTGGAGTTCATTCTGGCATCGTTAAACGTACCATCGTGGTAGATACATGCGGCCTTCAAGTTGGAGTCGTCCAACATTGGAGCAATGGCAGAGGTCATTTCCCGGGAAAACACAGTCGAGTTACGCAAGTTCTTGTGGCCGGCAAACCAATCGTACATCTTACATCCAAGGAAAAAGTAAGGCACCTGCCACCATTTGTAGACAGGAATCATGATTGGCAACACGGAACACAAGTGAGGTGCGGTACGCAACATGTTACTACGCTCGTCCAAGGCTTCTATAACCAAGTCTAATTGTGCCTTGGATAATTGAAAAATCGCCTTCTCCAAGTAACGGACACCTCCGTGCACCAACTTGGTACTCTTGGATGAAGTTCCTGCAGCAAAATCGGTTTGTTCGAAAAGACAAACGTTCAATCCTCTGGTTGCTGCGTCAACAGCAGTCCCCGTACCCACAGCACCACCTCCAATGATAACCATGTCAAACTTAGGAGTGGTCTTCAACTTGTTCACCAATTCCTCTCTGGATGGTGGGGCTGGAGCCTCTTTTCTTAATGGTTTGTACGAATTTGCAATCTGCGGTTGAGCGGGAGGACGAATAAAATCAAGGTAGATTATCGTACCCCCAGCAACACCACCAGCACCAAGCGCAACCTTTCCAACAGTTGAGCTTAACGCTGCTTTGATAAATCTGGACATGGCTAACTTTTTTGTATAAAATTTCTGCTGGCAGATCGGTTTCTTTATATAGCGCAATGAAAAGTTGCTACCATTGGAGCGACCCACTTCCTTTTTCCCAGAGACAAAGAGAAAAATTTACAAAACTGTATAAATGTAGTTTGGTGGTGGGTTGACTTGTTTCTGTGTATATATAAAGCTTCCTATAATGTTTGTTGCCTAGTCCCCACCTTTATTTTGGAAACACCTTCGCCTAACTTCGATGTATCTGAGCGCCTACTTTCTGGCGTGAACCGCGGCTCTTCGGCTCGACAACAACAAATATTATGTAATGCTTGTGACAATTAGAAAACGTGCAGGCGGGGTGTATGCAAAAAACTGCTCTAGATAAAACCTACCCACACTCGCTTGCATGGTGCTTGTCGGTTTAAGGAATGCAATCTCCACTCCAACGTCGCCTTGTCTCATCCCGGAATGCACATCTTTTTAGTTGGGCCACGTTTTCGAACTCTCCTTGGCTGCGAATGCTGATGACTCTTCGGACTTGGGGATTGTCAACTGACATGCACCTGCATATCATACAAAGACCTGCGAATGAGTGAGCAGTTGGTAGAGAGTGGAATTGTAGTTAGTTGGAGTGTAACAGTTTAAGAGTAAGCGAGTATTTGTAGTAAATGATAGTATTTAGTTAAAGAAGTTAATGATAGTATTTAGTTAAAGAAGTTAATGATTAGACTTTAGAAGAGAAAATGACAAGTTGTTTAGTTGAAGAAAATGACAAGTATTTTAGTTGAAAAAAATGACGAGTAGTTTAGTTGCGAATAAACAAATAATTAAAGATTGAATGGATGAGTAACATAAACCTGGATGTCAAATTTTCATAAACCCAACACATATTACAAAACTTCTAAAATGACTTTGGTTATCAATAAATTACAAACATCTTCTTGGTTACTATTCTCGATAGATTTCCCGATAGATTTTTTCGGATATTTTCTACTCAAGGGTTCAGTTACCTAGTGGATGCTATATGGGATTTCAAAACAAGAACATAGACCTTGAGAACAAACAATTCACAGTAAATTCATTACCACAAAATTCACAGTGAATTCATTATCATAGTACGAGTTTAATCGATTTGTTTTATTCTTTTCTAGTAATTTCATTTTGCGGAATCGGAATTTCAGGGTATATTTTCCGTACGAGAGTTACTTGAGTAACCATTTGGACCTTCCTACTTCTAGACTTTGAGCTCTACGTACAACAAATAAAGTGAATTGTGAGTGGTATGAACACAATATAACGTTAATACATTGTAATTAAGATGTCTATTCTTGGTTATTGTAAAGTTTCTGGTAACAGTAATAGTTGTCGGGGCATTAACATATTCAGAAATTAACTCGCAATTTCACTCATTACATACTTACAAATTCACTTGTATATGGGTATTCTTTAAAAAGTATACCAAGCTTTAGTATTTAATTCAAAATCTAATTAGTATGTTAGATCAAGAATCTTTAGATTTTTTATATATCTAGTGATTTAGATAAATCTCTAGAACTATTCATTTCACTACAACTCAATCATTCATACTATTTTCATTATATTTGAGAGTCAACTAGACGGTTTCTTGATATTGATATAATCGTTCATATATAGTATTTGTGAGATTACGTGTATAACTGTTTGATTAGGTTTTTACATTTAGATTACATTCATATTAAAATCGCTCACTCACTCAGTTCATTCGTTCGTCGTTCGTCGTTCATCGTTATTACTCGCAGTGTAAATTTCGCATTTAAAGAACAGCAAATGGAGTCCAACCACACCGAACTAATAACACAGTTCCGTGGTATAACTGGAGTCGAAGAATCAGATAATGACATTCTCCAACTCCTCACAGTCAACAACTTTGACCTCAACAGCCTGATTTCGAATTTTTTTGATTCGGGCTTTGAACTGATCAGGAGTTCGCCACACACAACTGGGGCCCAAGTCCATGAAGAGGAGACCAACTTGCATCATCGAGGTCAGGCTGCGCAGTTTATGAACCTACAATCACAGATGACGGATTCAATGATCCTTCCCCGGCTCCCCAAAGCACCAAAGATACCGAGTTCATGGACATTTGAAGTGGGGATCCACAACTCGATAAAAGACGTGAAAGAACAGAAGCGGTATTCGTGGGGGCTTCTCTGGGTGCTTCTTTTCTTCATTCCAAAGACATTACTCCAGTTTTTGGCCCGGTTTTTGTTTGGTAAGACAGACGATCCGTTCCGGTTTGTTCTGGAATTTAACTATGATAAGCAAAGAACCGATTATTTGGAAAGGTTAGAGAAGATAGAAGAGAAGGAGAATGTAGAAGAGAAGGAGAGGACAGAGAAAGCGAAAGCCCCAACCCCAACCAACCTCTACAACATCACAGAGCACGACTTTAACAAAAACTACGAATCAGCACAAAAACAATACCACTGTTGTCTAGTGATCTTGGGCAATGAATCGGAAGAAGCCACGGACTTTGTACGGGAAGTATTAAACAATGACATCTTCCGTAAACTGTTCAACAAACAAGACGGAACATTCAAAGAAACGGTGATTTACGTCAACAACGTGGACACTAGCAGAGAAGCACACGAGGTTGCTCTAAGCTACCGGGTCAGACGTAGTCCCTATGTGATGCTTGTAGGTAATGTTTCCAACAACCCGTCGGTGCTTCATTCCATGTCTGTGATGTATAAAACAAATTTGGACTTTCACTATATATCCAGCGAAGAGGCGAGGGTGTCGACTGCGCGTAAGGTTGCACGGAACTTGGCCAAACTCATGGATAACTATAACCCACAGTTGGTCTCTTTACGGTATGATCAGCAGGAAATCGAGTTTGCACGTTTGATCAAGCAGCAGCAGGACGATGCATATGAACAGTCGTTAGAGAGAGACCGCGTCAAGAAGATCGAGAGACAGGAGCGCGAACAAAAGGAAAAGGAAGAGGCGGAACATGAATATACCAGAGTTAGCACTTTGACACAGTTGGCGAGGTCCGAATACCGTCAACTGCTTGTTGCACAGAAGGGCGAAAAGAGTACCAGAGTAGCGATAAAGCTTCCCGATGGAAAGCGTATTATTGAGTCCTTCCGCATGATTCTGGTCAACGAACTCTACATGTACATTGAAGTCTTGATGTTTGAGGAGAAGAGCGAGATTACACAAACGGTGGCCGGCGCCGTATCGACGGACGAATACTTTGATAGATATGGGTTTTCGTTTGAAATCTTCCAGCCCATGCCCAAAAAACGTATACCTGCAGGGACCGCTTCCATCGACTCGGTGGCTGAGTTGCGCTCGGGTGCCAATCTATTAGTAGAGTTGTTAGATGATTTATAGCCATATGCAGATATTTTGTGGAGTGCGTTCTCCACGTGATAAGCTCCTCAAAAATACACGAATTCAAACCATCATGGCCAGCCGTCAATCACGTTTGGAGGCCGAAAAGCTTTCGATTAT
Source organism: Kodamaea fungicola (assembly GCA_030560575.1). Taxonomy (NCBI): domain Eukaryota; kingdom Fungi; phylum Ascomycota; class Pichiomycetes; order Serinales; family Debaryomycetaceae; genus Kodamaea; species Kodamaea fungicola. Next base: position 164,326 of record JAKTTX010000007.1, on the reverse strand, counting down.
CAACAAATCCATCTCACGGGGCCGCCTGGTGTCACCACTGCGTTCAGGTAACAACTCCCGGTCGCTGAGCATATCCAATGACGACTTGAATAAAGATTTAAAGTGGTCAATCACCAACCACGACCCCTCCTCCCGAATGACCAAGAAAGATGATAAAGAGGATGACGGCTTATGGGATAACGAGGTTTCGGAAGAGGAACACATCTCTGACGATGATAACAACGAAAAGTTCCAGTATGATGATACCACATCCAACATTTTGCCCAACTACGCTCACCTCGACCAAAAGGTTTCTGAAGTATCCAACATCTTGGAGAACTCTAACATTGACGACCAATCAACGATCAAACGTTTGGAAGAGGTCACCGCCAGCGAACGTGCATTTGCCAACGCGAAGAGCACTGGCAATGACGTGGGTCACGACGCCTTGTCTAAACTTGCCAACGACAAACACAAGTTGACGGGACAAAACATTGACCTCGACAAAACTGACCAGGATGCCGCATCCCGCAAGCAGAAGTTGGAAAACTACCAGGCTTATAGACGTAAGATTATCCACCAGGAAAACTCCAAGGACGAGGACGAAACTCCCGAAGAAGTGCTTGATGAAAAGGACTTCTTGGTTCCTTACACCTCGGAGGTTGAAGATAAGTTGGACTCAGAGTTTGCGCTGCAGTTGAACGAAACAATCAAGGAAGGTGAAATCGACTCCAACAAGTCCCATTCCCGTGTCATTCAGACCATCACTAGAGGCAACTTCTTCCTGATGGTCAACCCCAAGGTCAAGCCCAAGATGTTCTTGGTGTGTATGGACTTCTCCCCGGAGTCCATCTTTGCCTTGGAATGGTGTTTGGGTACCGTTTTGGTTGATGCTTCGGTTTTATTCATTGTCTATGTCATCGAAGAAAGTGACGCCAACCACCACTTGAAAAGCAACGCCATGAACGAGTCCACGAGAGAAACTTACAGATTAAACATGTTGGCGAAGGCTAAGGCTCAGGTGCTCAATTTGTTGAAGTTAACAAAGTTACAAATCCACATTGTCATTGAAATCATTCATCACCCTATCCCAAGACATTTGATTTTGGAGTTGATTGATAACTTGCAACCTACCTTGGTGGTGGTGGGTCTGAAGGGTCAAAGTGCGATTAGAGGGGTTCTTTTGGGTTCTTTATCGAATTATTTAATTACAAAATCTCTGGTTCCCGTCATGGTAGTTCGAGAAAAATTAAAGAAAATCAATAGATTTAAATCTGGTCTGCTGGTTTTCCTGAATAACATCAAGCCTTTGACATTATCTGAGGCTAGAATTGATTAATGTATAGAATCTGAATGAATATGTAAAATGGAAGAAAAATAACGACTAGATTATGACTTTGAACAATTAGAACACTGATAAATAATGCCTGATAAATTATATCTGATATAAATGATAAATTATCACTGATATAACTGCTAAATCATAACTGATATAACTGATAAATACCAATATAAATGACAAATTATAACTGATGAGCTTGAAACTCATAAAACAAAAATGACACTGGTAAAACTAAATTGAAGGAATCTATTAGTATACAACTTTCTATTCTGTTTCTGTGTAATTGAGTTCTAGGTAAATATGGCTTAACCGTTTTGTTTCTTCAGATGGCTTAAAATGCTGAGTAATAGATTCTTCATCTTAACTTCTTCGAGCACTCTACTATATCTCTAGTTCTGGGTAAACATGGCTTAACCTTTTTGTCTCTTCAGGCTTAAAGTGCTGAGTAATAGATTCTTCTTAACTTCTTCGAGCACTCAACCATATCTCTAAATACTTCTTTAACGCCCTTCACTGAAAAGAGCTTAAACTGTTAACTATATCAAAAATGCCATCTCAAACGTTTCACTCTTTGGAACATCAAAAGGAAATTTTACAAATCCATGACTCATGAAAACGAACTTCCTTTTAAAAGTGGAATATTTTGATCTGGAAATACTTCAAAGCTGGAGCATTTTAATCTTGAAGCTTGAGCAAAATAACTTCAAGAATGAGCATTTTATTGACTGAGCATTTTAACTTTAGGACTGTTATACTATATTACATAACTCAATTCCTCATGTCATTCGTAGGTTTCCTAAAATACCCATGAGGCTTGATGATATATCAAATACAGTTTAAGCCTGTTTTCCTAACTTGGCAATCCGTGGATATCGAACGATTTGTAATCACCTAAATCCACTCAACCCGTATACTAAAAATCATGGCTCGTATCCTAACGCTTTCTAATCCTTAGTTGCCACAAACACCCCGACTTCCCTATTCCAGTCCACGGATATTCATTCGTGCATCCAGGGAATTTGAGCGAAATGAAATATTCCGCCCATGTACTGACATCAACATCACACTATTGGCTCACAGTTGTAGTTCAAAACCTTTGAGAGGCACATGCTCGTATTCCTTCCTTTAAGGTAACCTAATTTGCTACTCTCTTGTATCTCAATAATAGGTATTGACAAAACACAAGTGACAAATCTCCAAAAACACAAAGTCTGCATCTGTTCCATACCTCGCTTACATTTTAATCTGCTTCAAACACTCCACAACAATCTGACCATGTGTTTACCACATACAAGACGTTTAGTTTTTGCACTAATGCAAACGACTACACTACTGAGCGAATTACAAATTCACTCAAACTACGGGCTTCTGTACTCGGGCTTAATATCAAGATGTATGTGTCAAAAGAAAAAATAATGCTTCACCGAGTTTCTTCCAAGTGTCTCTCAATTTAGGTTTTGTGTTTCCCACTAATTTTTTGCAATTTATATAAAGCTATTTCCTTACTGAAGGAATTTTCAGAGAAATTTATTCATTATGACATTAAAGTTGGTTCTTGGAAAGGGTTTTCCAGTGAAAGACTTTAATCACTTTTAGTCTGCCGAGCAAATGTTCTATATAACTTTATGCTGATAATTCTTGTATGATTGCAAATTACTTTATGGTTGGTAACTAAGTGTTTTTATTTGACCAAGGTGAACCAGTATTACTGAAGACTCAGATAATTTGCTATCATGATTGCAAATTACTTTTATGGTTGGTAATTTCCAAGTGTTTTTTTTGGCCAAGGTGAACCAGTATTACTAAAGACTCTAGTGAACCGTGAAGAAAGTGGAAAAAATACCAAAGCCAAAACACCTACAAATTAATAAGATTCGGCTATATTAATTGGATATATATTACCACTTGGAAGGACCGAAGCCTTGACCCTTTGGCATACGTAAGGAGATGGCTTGAGAGTTGGTGTCCAAGGTACTATTGTAGACAGCAACACCCCACCAATTTGGAATGGTGACATTCTTTGGCAATTGGATAGCCAAGAAGGTAATCAAAATACCCCAGGCCAAACCAACGTCCAAACCGGAAGATAATGAGTAGTTATACTTGAACCACCAGTGGTAATACTTCTTCTTAATGAAATAGTTGAAGGCCAACCCAACCATACAGTACGAACCGTAAGTGTATGGAGTTGCTGGTGGAATGTAACCGGTGGCAGAGAAGAAGACAGGCCAGTTCAACCACCTGACAAAAGAGTTTGGCCACTTCTTCAAGATGAGCCAGTTAGCAACAGGCAAGAGAGCACCAAGGATGAAAAAGTACATAAGACCGTTGTAGAGGGCACCGGAAGAGAAGACTCTCTTTGGACCAATGACACCCCAAATAATGGAAGCAGAGAAGAAAACACTACCGTTTGGACAGGTGTAGCCTCTAGAGTTGTGTGGGTCACACAAGTCATCGATGGCAGTGTAAGACCATCTCAAAACTGCAATTTGAACAATGGTACCCCAGACGGTGGCAATGATTTGGGCAGCGAACAAAACTCTTGGAGCAATCTTCATGTAGTGACCCAATTTCATATCTTGAGCAAAGGTAACAGCTTGAGAGTTCGTGATGTAACCAAAAGTCTTGAAGAACATCATGGCAATTGGCTTACCTGGCACCATGTAACCGATGATGAATTCGGTGACAACGTTAAGACCAACGGAAATGTTGGTTCTAGCGAAGATAACACCGACTGGAATCAAGAAGACAATGGCAATCAACAAGGCAACAATGAAAGACCAAACAGGCATTTCAGTTGGCCAAGCTCTGACAGTGGCAATGGCACAGCCGAAGAAAATTAAGAAGACAACGGCAAACCACCAGTCTGGGACTTCATTATAGTTCTTCATCAATCTCATGTGAACATCTGGCTTTTCTTCGGATCTAACTTGGGTGATAATCTCTTTACCGTGGAAGAGAATGGTGTGAGTGACGGTGGCCAAGATGGAGGCGAAGGACAAACCGTAAGAAATGGCAAAGGTGGTTGACAAGAACAATGGGGAGTACTCTTGGTACTTGTGTTCTTGGAAACTCAAGGTCTTCGGGTCAATAATCTTGGAGACGTTGTAAGACTTTGCGAATCTGTCAAAAGAGTGACTACTGGAAAGAGGCAAGTACTTGGAGAACCAGGTGTTGGAGTAGTAAAGAGCTGGAACAACGATCCAGAAAATGGAAACGACGGAAAAGGCAATGGTAGCAATGGCACTTGCAGGAGGAATCAATGGCGAACCAATGTAACCAGCAATCTGGTTCCAGTCCAAGGCGATGTTGTTTGGGAACATACCCAAACCACTGGTGGAACCAAACACTTGGTTGATAATGACATTGTCCGGCTTAATCCAAGTGATCCAAGAGAAGTTGGACAAGCCTGGGAAGATGACACCAGGCAACCAGTAGTAAAGGAAACCACAGAAAAGCACAATAGAAAACAAACGGAATCTGGAAATAGTCCAACCATTAGCTGGATGATTCTCATTAATGTGCAAGTTGGTCAAAAAGGTGGAGGTGACCAAGTTGGAAGGCCAGATAGCAGAAGCTGGGTAGATGAGGACTTTTCTAGCAATACCACCGAGGGCAAAACCAATACATTGAGTGGACAAGGCAGCCAACACGTCGAAACCCCAACCAAAGTCCTTATTGTAATACTTGTTCATGGAAAGTAAAATGTCAGTGACATAGGCGTTACCACCACCAAAGGAAACGTTGGCCATGATAGTGATCAAGGTGTGTTCTTTAAGAGTGAAAGGACCTGGGTTCAATGGGACACCAAAAATGTTGACGTTTGGCAACCATCTTCCCCAGGCAACACCAAGGGGGTATGCAATAATAGATGTGACAAAGGCACTCATCGTAAAGATTGGGTTGTGCAAGGAAAATAACATATTCAAAGCACTACCAATAGTAGTCATGAGCATACCAAGAACCCACATTCTGATGGTGTTCTGAGCAATGGTGACATCATCAGTAGAAGGAACAGAGGCTCTAACTTCTGGGTATGGAGAGTCATCTTCCACAACCATAGCAGCATATTCATCTTCCTCCAATCTGGCATCGAGATTGGATGTAACTGGGTCGTATTCTTGAGACTTGGAAGTAACCAATTCAACATGGCTCTTCTTGGTTGCAAGGTGTTCAATATCACTGAAACCACCTTGGTTCGATTCTACCTTTTGAGACATCTGAACTTGTACAGTGTTTGAAAAGGAATTACAACCTTATTTATACACCTTTTCATCTACTTAATTGTTTCGGTCGGTAGTGCCGACTGCTATCGTATTTTGTGATAACCTGACAAAGTTTGTGGCTTAAATTTCTCCTTCTATTTGTGTGATTACCTGTTATTCGACGGGTTTTTCAGCTTTCCATGTCCATATGAGTGTCCATTGTCTGTTAGACCATTACTAGAATTATGTCTTTGAGTTGGCCTGTTTCACCCGTCAAACTTGCGAATTTTCGATTCCATAATGTTTCTTCAGGAACTTATAGAATATGGCACTAAGAAAGATGCAATGTCCATTTCGGTCCTGATAAGATCAAACCTGCTGATCATCTCATATGCCGTATATTTTGATTACTTTTTGCATTTCCCATTCTTAGGTGCAGGTTTACGATACCAATTGCCTTTTTTGAGAATGCAAATGCGCCGCCCACCGGATTCTTCGTTGAGATTGCGAACTTGCATAAGGTTATTGGATTCCTTTAGATTGCCGAACGGATAATGTTCACACAACCAACAGCTTAATCTCCACAGTTTTACATGTATAGTCAATGTAAAGGAATTCAATTTGCGTGGCCACTGGCCGCATATATTCTTATCGGTGTCAATTTACAAATCTACAATTTATTCGGGCTATCATCGGCATTCGTGCCCAATACTACATATCAATTTGCTCATCGTTATCTGATACCGAAATCTTTGGGGAACTAGTTTTGTCTCATATCTTGACATGTACGATATACTATCTTTCCTTCATGGCAACCTGGAATAATAGATGATCGTCCTAACCCAGTTCAAAGTAAGTGTATTGTGCAGCATCCATTCTGTTGTATAATATTGGCCTTGCCAAAACTCCTGCCCATGCCCGATTGCGGTCTTCCTTTGATTTGTGTTAACCTCCTAATTTACAATTCTAGATGCAATACAATTTCAAATTGTAGAAGGGTTTGTGTTGATTCTATAAAGTCGGATGTCTCCTTTTGATTGTAACATCGGGGCAACTAAGCCTCGCATGTTATCTGCTGATTAGGTTTACGAATTAAAGATGGTTACCAACGTTACGGATGCTCTGATAACGGTTTCACAAATGCATAAGTTCCTTTACCATGGCCTTTTTTGTTGATATGCTCTTTGTGGTTGAAAGAATAATGCTGTAAAGTGAAAAAATTGCAAGCAAATCCTTTCGGAAGATAGCTCCCCCAAAAAACCTCCCCAACAAACCTTCCAAAAGAATCCTTTCGAAATAATGGTTTCAAAATATCCCCATAATTGAAAAGCCACTAATGGAATTGGCTTTCGAATGCCTATAGCTGATTTTTCCATCTATTAGGTTAGTTCTATGTATTCATCAATTGCAATTTTTGAAACTTATGGGGTTTATTGAACCTATTAAAGGAATCTGTGTGTATGCATTGCCTTTACAAGACTTTTAAGAAGTTACAAAGGTCATTTGGTAATAGTTCATCATGATTTTCATCTGTCTTTGGGTATACAGTTGTCAATCATCTTGAACGGTAATCAGTTGACGTTTTTATGATTCTCTTTAGAATATACTAGTAAGGAAGAAAAGGTTTAGACTTTAATCAGTTGACGTTTATACGATTCTCTTCAGAATATACTAGTAAGGAAGAACAGGTTGAGACTTTAATTACCAGAATATACTAATGAAGGAATACTGAACGGTTATCACCAGAATATACTAATGAAGAAATACTGAACGGTTATCACCAGAATATACTAATAAAAAAATACTAAACAGATTTCACCAGAATATACTAATGAAGAAATACTGAACGGTTATCACCAGAATATACTAATGAAGAAATACTGAACAGATATCACCAGAATATACTAATGAAGAAATACTGAACAGATATCACCAATATACAAATAAAGAAATACTGAACAGATTTCACCAGAATATACTAAT